>OY282449.1:95983586-96359859 GCA_958295655.1 Palloptera scutellata | reverse complement strand
GAAAACTAAGAACCAAAGTGAACGCACAATTATTGCCGCTGTAAATTGCTCGAGTGTTTGAAACAATTAAAAAATCATTTCTACTCACATGCACTCATAAACTTGTAGTACTTAAAATGCTTTAAATGCAATGCGGCTGCTGCAATAACAAGACCAACAACATTGAGCAACATACAATAATTTAATATCCATCCTTTCAGCAGAATTGATGAACTGACATTGGTCACTTGGCCATTGTTTTTATGGTTTCTTTTATTTACTTATCTTCTTTGGTGTCCTCACCACAGGGTTTTTTTTTTCTGTTGTTGATTGTGAAGGAATTAATGTTTTCATTGCTCAAATCATGACCGAAATTAATTAATTGGCATCCGTGATGCAATTGTTATGTGATGTGTTCGCATGCGTCAGCGAAGCATGTTAAATGAAGCAAATTAGTAATACATAATGCTGTCTCACTTCTCGTTTTTATGTTTCTCTATCTACCTGCTCTACTGTTTCAAACGAAACTAACAGAAACGGGATATTTAATTACAGTCGTGCCTCGAAAGAGTGAACTAATTCATGCAAAGGCTCTTCTTTATATCCAAGTTGTTCAATATTTCGGGTTGAAAAAAATTGTTTTTACTGAGCATTTGTGGCATAAAAACATTTAAAAGCAACATAGTATTTTGAGTTTTTTGCGTTAAAAATGCTAAGTACTACATTTTTGAAAAAAATATTCTGTAATATTAGTTTGTCTTTTTTGTTCAGTGACTGACTTAGCTTATTCGATACACGTCGTCCACGCATACTGGACCGTAGATCTTACGGAGTATCTTCCTCTCGAACGCTCCTAACAGCCTCTCATCGTTGATGATCAAAGTCCACGTCTCCACGCCTTACATTAGGACGGGAAGGATGAGGGACTTATAGAGCGTTATTTTCGAGGGTCGAGAGGGGGCTCTGCTTCTCAATTGCCTACTGAGCCCGTAGTAACACCTGTTGGCAAGATTTAATATCAGCTTGATCTCAAGACTGACTTTATTTTTGGTATTAATGCTGGATCCTAGGTAAAGAAAATCCTTGACGACTTCAAAAGTATAATTGACAACAGTGACATTTTGTCCAAGACGTCGTGACTCTTTGTTTGTCGACACAAGGTATTTCGTTTTTCGTTTTGTCCTTCAATATTCATATATCGACATAAAAAATGGTGCACCCTGTATATGTAAGAGGGTAGATCAATAAGTACCCGTGTTAGGAATTAAGAGGCAAGTTTTTCACAAATTTTTTTTTTTCTATTTCTATATCAACGTAATCTCCTTTAGTATAATACACTTTTTCCAACATCTCTGCCATTTCTTTAACCCCTCCAAAAAATACGATTTGTCAAACTCTTCAAAATACGCTTCTGTCTCGACGATAACCTCCTCGTTTGGGCTGAATTTTTTTCAACCCGAGCCACGTTTTTTGTTGGGGAACAGAAAGAAGTCGTAGGGAGCCAAGTCGGACGAGTATGGTGGGAGCGGCAGCAATTCGTAGTTCAATTCATGCAATTTGGCAGCGACAATTCCGTATCCGCTTGTTGTCCACCGAAAGCAATCGCGGCACCCATCTGGCTGACACCTTTCTCATGCTTAACCTATCACCTATCATCAAAATATTAATTTCCGTTCCGTACGACACTCCTACGGGCTCTGCTACTTCGCGTACTTTCGTTCGGCGATCAGCGAGAATTATGTCGTGGGCCTTTTCAACGATTTCCTCGGTAACCACGTCTGCCGGGCGGCCTGGGCGCTCCTCATCAAAAACAGATGAACGACCACGTTTAAATTTGTTGAACCGATATCTTACGGTTGTCATAGATGGTGAATGGTCCCCATAGACAGCATCCAACTTCGCTTTTATCTCTTCGCATGTTTTTCCATCCAAAAATAAAAAGCGACTTACGGATCGATATTGTTCTTTTTCCATTTTATCGCGAAACACGAAACACGTGTGATACTATTAACTTTACAATTTATCGTCGAAGTTGAAGCCGACCAAATATTCGAGGACTAGCAGCAACAAATAAAGATCAATGAAAAATCCAATTAAATGGCAATTATGTAAGTGTAAAATGTAGATATGCAATTATCTACAGTAGTAAAAAGAAACAGCACCACCACAGCCACTTAAGCTCAACTAATTAATTAGATTCTAAGATTGCCAAATTCAATTTCGAAGTTTTCCTTTAATTTCCATTAATCACATACATTGTGAATGATGACATGACATGTAACTGAATCTATCTAGCTACTTGCTGCTTTCAGTGCTCATCGATGGCGTGGACACAACCAACATGACTCGTGACCAATTGGAGCAGTTTGCGTTGCGTCTCAAAGAGGAAATGGAAAGAGAGCGAGAAGAGAGAAACTTCTTTCAATTGGAAAGAGATAAAATACGCGCATTTTGGGAGATTACCAGAAGTCAATTGGGTAAGTGTTGGGTATGGAAAATACCAAGATAAGTATGATGGATGCATACATACGAACATACACACACGCATACATGGCCACTTAATTAGCTTGAAGAACTTATGCACGAATATGTGCTGCAACTGGTTACCACTACATTCATTCAAAACCATCGAAGTCATGGTATCAGGATGTGTGTGCGTGTGTGCATGTGTGTGCGTGTGTGTAATTGCAATTAACTCTTTTTCATATGTTGTTGTCTGTCTTTCCGTCTGTACATTGAATAGAGGAAACTCGCGTTGAGCTGCGTCAAAAGGATCATGAAGTCGAGATGGCACAAGAGTTGGCCGATGTTGACTCGAAGCACATCATGCAGCAGATGAAACATTTACAATATGAAAATCAAAATAAAATCGGTGAGATACGTGCTGAGGCAATGACACAACTGAAGTTGGCCCAGGAGGATCATGTCCAACAGGAACAGGAATTGCTGAGGGATAAACGTGAATTGCGACGCATGGCGCGCGAGAAAGATGAAATGTATGAGCTGCAAGTGCAACAATTGAAAATGCAACACAACGATGAGTTAAGGTGAGAGGCTCTAAGTCTCGAAATCGATGCTCGAAGGTCTTCAAGTTTATCATGATTAAAAAAAAAGAAAGATAATGCAGTGAAAACTTTAAGCTCCACACGCTATTTCACACTTTTCTTTGAAGTTTCCAATATCTTTATGAGAAACCCAAGTCTCAATTTCCTTTGATCTTCAAAGCTCGCCCAATCGTGCACTAAACTTCAATCTTTCAATGCATTACCTATAAAACGCTTACAGCTCTTCTTTCACTAATCTAAACTGAATTTTTGTTCTCGCCCGCAGTGAGAATCGCATACGTTACCAGCGTGAATCGAAAGATTCAGAACTCCTGCACGAAGAGAAAATGCTAGCGCTGAAAGGTGAACTCGAACTGATCTATCGCATGCAAATGTTCGAGGTGGAAGAGCGCAAGAACACACAGATTCAACGATTGATCGAGAGTCACGACAACGCATTCAACGACATGAAGAACTACTA
This sequence comes from Palloptera scutellata, assembly GCA_958295655.1. Lineage (NCBI taxonomy): Eukaryota > Metazoa > Arthropoda > Insecta > Diptera > Pallopteridae > Palloptera > Palloptera scutellata. Next base: position 96,356,355 of record OY282449.1, on the reverse strand, counting down.
CAACGACATTACGCTCAACAATCTCGGCTTGATATCAAGCCTGAAGGAGCAATTGGAAGTGTTGCGCAAGCATGCCGAACGTAGTGAACGTATCGCCAATGAGATGGTCGCCGACAATCGTAAGCTGAAAGAGCCGCTCGACGCCGCTGCTGCCGAATTGGTGGATATGCGTCGCAAATTGGAGCACTTTGAGCGTGATCGCAATCAATTGGCGCGTCTCAAGGCGCGCAACGCGCACATCGAAAAGCAACTGAAGGCGCTCACTTGGGAAACGGAAACGTTACTGATGCGCAATGAAACGCTCAAAAAGGAACGTGAACAGCTCAAGTCCAAATTTGAAGATGTCGTCATGGAGCTGCAACAGAAGACTGGCCTCAAAAATGTCCTGCTCGAACGTAAGATTTCGCTGATGGAACGTGAGGGTGAGAAGCGTGACGTTCTGCTGAAGCAGACGCTGGCCGCGTGTGGTACGCCCGCCGATGTTGCCCTCAGCATGGACAAATGTATTGGCAATACGCTGGATGAGAAAAATAAACTGATAAATGATTTGCGTTATGAAATGGCGCGCGTATGCAAGGCGCACGATGACCTCCTGGCCACGTACGAATCGAAACTTGCACAATTTGGCATACCGCCGGAGGAGATGGGCTTCGAACCGTTGCGTTTGACTACCAAATTAACTTATTTATGCGGTCCGGCTGCTTTGGTCGCCAAAAATCAATGAATTTGTAGCAAAGAGTGCGGTGTGGAGAAGGGCGATGTGGAGAAGGGCGGTGTGGAGTAGTGCGACGCAGCCGGATATGAGTTGGTTGCGAATGAAGAGTGTCCGCCTTTTGCCATTACGGTAGGCATTCATGAGGGTAATGGACTGTGCTGTATTCATTCTTCTTCCTATTATTTTTTTTTTTTTTTTGAGATTGTCAAATAAATTTTTTCTCTCTATTGCCTTGCATGCATTGTTTTTGTCCTCGAAGTAAGTGGGACTGCAGGCAGGCAAAAAACTTTCACTTTGCTGGTCGTACATTGTTTTAAATGATTTACTGCCATAATGAAGTAAGTACATAAGTGTGAGTATGTCGGAAAATGTTGCAGTGGCACAATGGGAAAAGGTAAAGCAAAGTGCTGCTGACTCAACTAAATTTGGCGGCAACGGCAGTTACTGGAGTTCGTCCAACAAACCGCATTCAAGTTAAATCAGCATTCGAAAAATGGTAAAGTAGCTCGCTTTAATGAACTTGAAAATAGAAGCTAGTAGCTATAGTAGAAAATTCCTGGAAGTTGATGTATAAGATTTCTTGTATCATTAATAAATATTATGTAAATTTGAAGGTTAAGGTTAGAATTACAAACTACTCTACCTACCAGGCCAATTTTTATGCGCGACATCTTCGAATTTAGACTTGAGCTGTTCACGTTCCTTTTTGAGCTGGAGAAAATGTCAATTTCCGAGCAACCCATAAAGAAAATAACAAGGTGAAGCAACTAATTACGAAACAACGTCTGGTTAAATTATTGTCGCTTGGGAAATCGGGTAATTTTGAGTTTTAGATATTTAGTTATACGTATTTGTAGCCAAACGAGATCTTTCGACTGATCTTTCACGTTATCAGTTTTCAGATATCGCCTTTAGTTTCTGATATATTCAAGGTGATTTACAAATTGATATGTGTACTGCGACCTTAAAGGTCTATAATGAAGTACCATATTCTAACGGCAATAGTTTGGTTAGAAGTTATCCAACAAGCCAATCTTGCTAGTCGATGTGGCTTTAAGTCTATGATGTGCCTACTTTCTGGGTGGTACTCCCTCAGGTATATTTTTCTTCTGAGAGCGAGTACCTCGAATGCATTATCTTAGAATGTATTCTGATGTTTCTCCGTTACCTTGGTAAAACCTACAGGTGCTGTCCTAACTTATGCCTAAATTCTTCATTTACTACCTCAGTTTATAGTGTCTTGATAGGAAACTCATCACTCATGTCTATTCTGAGTTGTACTTTTCTTAATTTTAAAGCAATTATTTCTTGACTGATGGTTTGAAGACCGGAGCCTCTTCCTGCAAGGATGAAAACAAGACAACTGATGGCAGATGTCCAGGGCATAATGAAATTACGGCGGGAGAACTTTTCGCGGCTGCTTAATGGCGATGACTGCAATAATCCCGCCAATGCGGTATCTGCTCCAGGAAACCACAATCACTGACGGCGTTGTAGAACCGCCGCTCGACTATGTGGAGGTTTTAACAGCCATCTTTTACTTTACTTTTAATGGCACAACAGCCCATGGAGGGCCTAGGCCGAGCTTTTCGCATCCACTCATGTTGTGCGTGTTATATTTGTACATGAATGGTTTAATGCCGAATCCGAACGGCGAAGTGAAAAGCTTTTCATAGCAATTTATACTCTTGTAGGTTTGCCATTGCCTGCCAAGAGGTGATGCCATGTAGAAAAATTAGTTTTTCTAAATTTTTTTTGTCTGCGCCGAGATTCGAACCTCGAACACTCTGCGTAGCAGTCCAACCCACTACCACTACGCCACAGCCATCGCTCGGCTGAAAAACAATAAGGTTGCAGGTGACCTGCCGGCAGATGGCCTGCTTGCTGAGTTGTTTGAGACTGAAGTCGAAGAGCTCAGAAAACGCATGCCCGAGCTTCTACTACGCAGAATATAGTCAGATGAGAGCATGCCAAGTGATTGGAACCTCAGAGTACTTTGCCCAATCCATAAGAAAGGTGATTCCACAATCTGCGCCAACTACCGTCAGATAAGCCTTCTTAATATTGCATATAAGGTTCTATCGAGCGTACTGTGGGAAAAACTGAAGCCCAATGTCAACAAACTGATTGGACCTTATCAGTGTGGCTTCAGGCCTGGTAAATCCACCATCGACCAGATATTCACACTACGCCAAATCCTGGAAAAGACCCGAGAAAAACAGATCGACACCCATCATCTATTTGTCGATTATAAAGCCGCTGCCGCCTTCGACAGCACGATTAGGGATCACTTGTACGCCGCAATGTCTGATTTTGGTATCCCTGCAAAGCTCATTCGTCTTTGCAAAATGACACGGACCAACACCACCAGCGCAGTGAAAATTGGGACAGACCTCTCCGCACCATTTGATACCAAAAGAGGTTTCAGGCAAGGTTACACCCTATCGTGCGACTTCTTTAACCTTATGCTGGAGAAAATTATTCGAGCTGCGAACCTCGACATCACCGACACTGTTTTCTACAAGAGTGTCATGCTGCTAGCATACGCCGATGATATTGACATCATTGGCACCACCAACGCGCGAGCAGTTAGTACAGCATTCTCCAATCTTGAAACTGGAAAGGGAGTCTCCTTGAGAGGGGCTGATGGTGAATGAGGACAAAACGAAATACCTTGAGCAAAACAAACAAAAAGTCACGACGTCTTGGACAAAATGTTACTGTTAACAATTATACTTTTGAAGTTGTCAAGGATGGATTTCGTTTACCTAGGATCCAACATTAACACCAACAATAATGTCAGTCTTGAGATCATGCGGAGACTAACTCTTGCCAACAGGTGTTACTACGGGCTCAGTAGGCAATTGAGAAGCAGAGCCCTCTCTCAACCCTCGAAAATAACGCTCTATAAGTCCCATATCCTTCCCGTCCTAATGTAAGGCGCAGAGACGTGGACATTGACCATCAATGATGACTTCGGGAGGAAGATACTCATCAAGATCTAAGTATGCGTGGACGACGTGTATCGAATAAGATGGAACGATAAACTGCATGAGCTGTACGCCTACACTGACATAGTCAAGCGTATAAAACTGGGTCATGTTAAGTAAGTAAGTGAGATGAAGAGCAGTTTTCCAATAGCACGAAGTTTTCTTTGTGTGTGTAGGCATCATCTGTACCATGCGAACATCTGATTCGGAATTTTTCATCTGGAATGCAATGTTTATTTTAAGTGTATTAAAAATATATTTATATATTGTTCTTTTTTTTAAGCTTACATCTTTAGAATCATTTTTATATTTACGAGGTAAATAAAAGTAAAAGATGATCGTGGCAAAGCGGAAATTGTCACAGAAATGAAGGGCAGCGCCCTCTATCACCAAATATGGCAAAAATGAGGATGCATATGCATATGCATGCGCCCTCTATTAATCGATAATTGATAAAGGAATCGGGGACTCCTCTATCGATTGATAGAGGGCGCTGATTCGCGTTTGATTCATACTCGATTGATAGAGGGCGCTGCCCATCAGTTTCTATTAAAATTTCTAGAAATTTCTAGAGCTGAAAGAATAAGCGAGTGTATACTAAAAAAAAACGATAAGCAAAAACAAATGGCGATTGTATTACGATAAAATCCCCAACAAAAACTCCGGCTGAAAGACAGCGAGAATGTAGACTTTGCGTCAAAAAATGGAGGCCCAACAAAATTTAGATTCGGCTATCGTGTATAAAAAAAATCCAAAAACGAGAGTGTAGACTTCGCAAGCAACTTGAGGCACAACAGAATTCGAATTCCAAATGTTGAAACAACTCGCAAAAAAGACTAATGCGGAGAGACAGCATGAATGGCAAATGAGTTCATTAGACCCAATATAATTGCATCAACACTCATGTCTCATTGAGTCCCAACGAAGGTTCTCAGATTATACAGCACCAGACAGTCACGGAGGTGGCCGAATTCCCAGCTTCTCAATGAAAGAGTTAGAAGATTTACTTGAAAAATTGCCTGAAAATCTTGGCTCCGTTAATAGAAAACAACTCGTATATCAGCACAACAGAACATAGACGAGATTTACCAAGTTTCTAGTCAACCTTAAAAGTGGTAAATTTGCCACCTTTTGAGATCATACAACCTGAATATTTTGATGCTGATGATGGTAAAATTATAATTATACTGATGTAACAAATAAATTCGAATGCTTTGAGTATGAATATTTTGAAGGAGATAATGATTTTGCAGAGGGCGTTGCATGCATTGGAAATGCAAACGATCAAAATGAATTTAATCCAGATGTAGCACCATCCTGGGATCAAAGAATCACCAAACTGAACTATACAAGGCTTAGCTTATCGTGTGCATAAATCAGCACATAGTTAAAAATTCCTTGGGCCACACCTATAATGTTTGCCATTGACTCTGGTTTTTACAAGTTTACTAAACCTAACCTGAAAATCTAAAATGCAAACTTCTGAAGGGCTGAATCACACTGATGCACACATGAGGTTTTGTTTTATATAAATTTATATTACACATTGTCCGATACGAGTAAGTATCGAGTATTATTCATACCTTATTGATACCTTTTTAACATCGATACTTTCCATGGATATTTCTAATGAGTATCGGAGCAGCACTAGATAATGGGTGTCAAGTTCGTAAGATGAAGAGAGCAATTGAATAGTTATGTGATGTCCACCACACCATTATCGATTGTAGTACTTGCTACAATCCCTCCAGTCATTTGCTTCTTTGGTCGATCTTCCAAATTATGGTGTTCTGTTCTTATTCATGAATTCTAAGATAAAATTAAAACAATTTTAGCACTTGCGGTTTTCGGAAATGAGTAATTTTTTTTTTTTTGTTTCTTTTATTTTATTGTTAATTTAATAAATTCAGCTTACATTGCTACAAAAATGTTTACCATTATTTTCAATTGCGTATGTATTTTAAACGTCGTCAATGCCAACGTTTTCCATTAAAACATCAAATACTGTACCATAATATGTTGGTAGTTAGTTAGTTAAGTATGTAAATTGATGAATACTTTAATTAATTAACTTACATATATACATATGTATGTATGTATGTGTTTGCATTAAGATTCGAGATGCTTATGAATTATGCAATAAAATGAAATGCTACTACATTAAAATCAATGCGTTTTGCGCGTGTCAGCTGGAGTTAGTTAGTACCAGTTTATCAGTGCTAGCGAGCTCAAAAACTTAGCTTAAACGACAAGGATTCGCTTTCTGAATTCGTTTTATTATTGGCAGCTGTTCAGCCTAAGCCTAAACTAGCAGTGGACATTTTTATGCCAATTTAACCAAATTTAAGATAAGTTTAAACGCAGCAAACTGAATTCAATGTGCACTTAAAAACTCTTATTCAATTGTGGTAAAATGAAGGGGAAATTAAATAGGAATGAGATTAGTTTGGGAAGAAAAGTGTGAGTGTGTGTGTATGCTTCAGGCAAATGATATTAAAGCTACTAATAATAATTGAAGAGATTTTTGTTTCTCTTTTTTTCTTGTTTTTAACTTTACGTTACAGTCAAATTTTCAATATCAGTTTTTCAGAATGCATTCACTATTCAATTATAAATAGTTTATGATTTTTTCTTTACATTTTATATGAAGTTTTTTTTTTTTATTACTTTTTACTATCTTAGCTTACGTTTTATATAATATATTTTAAATCAAAATAAATAAATTTAAAAAATTATTAATTTCATGACAAATTGGTTTAAAAAATTTCTTAAAAAAAAAAAATAATTATGCCAAAAAAGTAAATATTTATCACTTGAAAAAATTTTAATGTTCGGGTGAGTACACAGAGAGTTTAACGTTTTAAAAATTGTGTTTAATTATTTCTGATTTTTTGTTTTTTTTGTTTTCTGTTTTTCTGAAAATATCACATGAGTTTTCAACGGGTTTTCTTGCATTTTTTCCATTTTCATTTAATTTTATAATTTATTTCGTTTCGTTTCGTTTTGTTTTCGTGTTTGTTTATTTGTTTTATATTGTAATTCGTTTTTGTTTGTTTGTGTGTTGTTTTCGATTTCAACAGAGATTTATTGTTTTGTATTTTTTTTACTATAAGATTCTCAATTACTTTTTGTTACTAAATTTCTAATTGTTTTCATTGACAGAAACAGTTTGTTTCAACGGAAAGCATAAATTAATCAAATGTGTTGGTTTGGGATCACGGTTTTTGTTTGTTTTGTTGTTTTGTGTTTTGTTATGAAAAAGGTACATTTTTGGTTTGCATTTGCTTTTCAGTTTTCTATATTCGACTTTCTATTTATAATTTTGTTAAATTTAGTAATGAAAATTTATATGCTTGCATTTTATTTAGTAATTTCTTCTTTTTATTTTAAATCGGTTTTGATTTTTCTTTTTTCTTCTTTCATTTGTTTGCTTTTGTTTTAGCGATCACAACGGTTTTAATTCACAGATCAGTAATATGGAAATTTGGAAATTTCTATTTCGAATACTTTTCATGTAGTCTTAATTAAATATCGTACAAATAATGTTGATAATGTTGATTTAAGAAATCATAAATAACTATTGAGATTTATGCTAATAATGTGTGATAAATAATTCATGATATTCTCATTAGCATCAATGCAATTTCTGTTTGTTTCGGTAAAGAGCCTAATTTGTTTTTGGTTTATTTAAATGATTATTTTGTTTTGTTTAATAGTTTAAAAAGTTACTAAAACTAACAAATTTTCTATTACTTAGGTTTTCATTTTTGTTTATGTTTATTTTTCTTTTTCTTTTTCAAATGGCACAAAGTCTTTACATTTTTTCTTGTTTGTTTCATTTTGGTTTGCCAAATATTTTAGTTTCTGAAAGGCAGTCATGGAGTTTTTCTTTAATATTTTCTTAATAAATTTAACTATTTCTTGATTAGTTTTTTATTTTCCTTTTTATTTCATTGTGTTTGTAATTAGTTTATTGCAGCTTTTGTTTATGATTTTCTTTAAAAAAAAATAAAACAAATTGCTTGACAGCTATAAGTTTCTATGCTATATTTCGTTTCTATATATTAAATTAGGCTAAACTGCTGATTATTATAAAGATAATTGGCAGCTTTACATTATTGATATTAATTGTTTATTGTTTACTGCTAAAATTGTAATAATAAAAATATTAGCAAAACAGAAACAATTTTTAATTTATATTACTTTTCTGAGGGATCCATTTCAAATTTCAACCTCACTGAATTTAGCACATACATATTTATGTCTAATGCAATAAAACAATAACAAAGTGAATTAAAAATGTGTGTTTACAAAACTATATTGTCTTTGCCATTAAATAAATAGAATACATTAATTTACCTAATATTATTTTGCTATTCATCAAAATTTCCGCATTCTTTGTTTAGTATAAATTCATATTTTTAGTATAAAAAATATTGGATGTGTGCCAATTTGTTTTCCAATTATATGTACTTATATAATTTAGTTATAAAAAAGAAAACAGTTTCGACTACATTTTTATTTAAATTATGTAAGTAAACACTAATTTTATATAGAAAAAAAAAAAATAAAAATTGTTAAGGCATTTTCTATTTAGCATCAAATTGTTAACAGTTCAATTAATTCAGTTTTTTTGAGATTCCATTTGAAATTTTTTTTTAAAACATTTTAATACATTTGAATTTTCAATACAAAAAAAAAAAAAAATTTATATTATTTAAAATGTGTTTCAACTTAATTCTTATTTCAAAAGGGCATAACTTACAATTATATAATAATATAATTGAGAGGCTTTTCGTTTTTTAAAATTAAAAAAAAAAATTTAATTAATAAAACAAATTCAATAAAAACATTTTTGAAAAACTAAAAAAAAAATGTGGTAAACAATCATCGTTATATAAAAATAAATTAATAAAACAATTGTATAAAATACTTTTTTTTTTTAAATTAAAAAAAAGTAGGAAGAAAAGAAGCAGGAAAATAAGTAATATTAAAATAATAAATTTTCAATACAAAAAAGAAAAAAAAATATTATTATTTAAAATGTGTTTCAACTTAATTCTTAATTCAAAAGGGCATAACTTCCAATTATATAATAATATAATTGAAAAGACTTTTCGTTTTTAAAATTAAAAAAAAAATAAATTCATAAAACAAATTCAATAAAAAAGTTTGAAAAATTAAAAAAAAAATTAGGTTAACAATCATCGTTATATAAAAATAATAAATTAATAAAACAAATTGTATTAAATACTTTTTTTTTTATTTAAATTAAAAAAAAAGGAGGAAGAAAAGAAGCAGGAAAATAAGTACTAATAAAATAATAATAATAATAAAATAATAATAATAATAATAAAATAATAATAATAATAAAATAATAAATTTTCAATACTAAAAAGAAAAAAAAATATAATTAGAAAAAAAAAAAACTATTTTTATTTAAACTGTGTTTCAACTAAATTTTTATTTCAAAAGGGCATAACCTCCAGTTATATAAAAATATAATTAAAAAGGCTATTCGTTTTTAAAATTAAAAAAAAAATAAATTCAATAAAAAAAAGTTTGAAAAATTAAAAAAAAAATTAGGTAAACAATCATCGTTATATAAAAATAATAAATTAATAAAACAAATTGTATAAAATACTTTTTTTTTATTTAAATTAAAAAAAAAGGAGGAAGAAAAGAAGCAGGAAAATAAGTACTAATAAAATAATAATAAAATAATAAATTTTCAATACTAAAAAAAAAAAAGATTTAATTAAAAAAAAAAAAAACTATTATTATTTAAACTGTGTTTCAACTTAATTTTTATTTCAAAAGGGCATAACCTCCAATTATATAATAATATAATTAAAAAAGATTTTCGTTTTAAAAATTAAAAAAAAAAATAAATAAATTCATAAAACAAATTCAATAAAAAAATGTTTGAAAAAATTTAAAAAAAAAATGAGGTAAACAATCATCGTTATATAAAAATAATAAATTGATTAAACAAATTGTATAAAATACTTTTTTTTAAATTAAAAAAAAAGGAGGAAGAAAATAAGCAATAAAAAATTCATAATATAAATTGTTTAACATTTTTTTTTTTTTAATTTAAAAAAAAAAGGAATACAATCACGTCAATTCCAGAATTTATCGTATCAGCTACGAATTGTGTAGATACATTCACAATTGTAAAAAGAGCCGTGCTTTCGAATCTAATAGGATTCTAGCTTTGATTTTAATTTTTTTCATTTCTGTAAATATAGCGACGGATTCTGGAAGGTGATAGTCTTCAAATAGGTGAATATATTCAAATACGACAAAGATAAAATTATCTGTTTCATTTACTTTTGTTTTTTTTTTTTCGTTAAATGTGTACCATTTTCTTTTAATACAAATCAATTCTGTAAGTTTTATCATAATTTCGTATAGTTAATAATTAGAAAGACAAGCAAGCAAGCAGCAAGCACCTGCTAAGCATCATTCATTACTTTTTTGTAATTACAAAACTGTCCTTTCTTCTGCAACGGACGCTCGGCATGCATTTATCTTTAAAATAATTCATTATTTATGAATGCTGTGATTAAATCTGGTGTGTTATCATCAACTCCACAAATATTTAAAATATTCTCAACGCGTTCCTTGGAGTAAGTCATCGATTTCTTATGCTTCAACAAATCTAAGATGATAAATCTAGAAAAATATAAATATGATAAATATTTTATATAATAAATACAGCCATGGCCAAAATAATAACAAAACCGAATTCGGTTCTGCAGTAGTTTCAACAAGAAAGCAATCGGCTTAAGTCACTGAAAAAATTAAGGTATCTTAAAAAAAAGTCCACAGCATCTTGAAATGATTAATTATTCATTGCGCAAATATATCCAGTCCAGTCGCCACCATTCTTTGTAATTTCATTACAACGGAAATGCATGCTATCGTCTAATTTTTCAGCATATGACCGTGTTAAACTTCGCCCTGAGAAGCCGTTTCAAATGATTAATTGAACGTTTCTTTCTTCCACGTAGTTTTAAGAGCCCAAACATTTTCGATCGGATTCGCATCTGGCGACTGTGAGGGCCAATCCAATGAAGTTGTGCCGTTTTCCTCTTTCCAACTGCTATACAAGCGACTGCGATGTTTTGGGTCGTTGTCCTCTTGAAGAACCCAATCTCGGCTTCCTACCCGAAACCACATAACCGTTGATGGCAGAAGTCCACGACGGTATATAGTGGTCATGAAGTTGGCATCCAAATTCCTCGTGAACATGAGGAATTTGCCAAATCCTTGTTTTGTGAAGCACTGATCGCTGGAGCATCTTACCGTCTTGGACCAACTGGACCAAGCATGCTTAATAGTGTTTGTCATCCAAAAGGAGGATTCGTCTGTGAACACTTCTTCGCTCCAATCGTCATCGTCATCCACATGTTCAGTTGTCCACTCTTGGCGTTTTTTTTTATTTGCTTTGCAGTTAGTAAGGGTTTTACCATCGATGCTCGAAATTAGATCTGAAACTCGCTCAAACGATTTACTGTCTTCTTATTGTATTCAGAGAGACATTTATGCCCTTTCGAGACAATTTTTGTTTAGCTGCTTTCAAGGATATGACTGGATTAGCTTCGAAAATCCTCTTTATAACCAAGTCCTCCCGTTTCGAGGAGCTCTGCTGCATATGCCGCGATTTGGCAAGTCGCCCACATTTTTGTGCATTACAAAAGTGTTGGTTCCAATGCTGGACAAACGGCTTCGACTTTTTCACTCAAGTGGGACATCTGGGGTCCTTTTGGATGGGAAAGAAAGACTGCTTCAAAACATTTCGCGTATACAGAACTGATTTCTTAAATATGCTCTTGAGAGGAAAGCGTATAATTGACCTTTTTCTACAATTTACATTGCGAAATTTACAATGAAATCAAGTTTTTTGAAAATCAAGGCCTACTTTTGATATTCATGCGAAAAAGCCGATTGCTTTCTTCTTGAAAGTACTGTACATAATGACATAAAAGATATTGTGTATATAAATCCATTCCATTCATATGGCTGTTTTCCAACACTAGAGCAATACCCTATCTACTTCATAAGAAATCGTTACTCAACACTTCTTCGTAATATTTATGTACCAAGAACCGTTTTTTGCCATTCCAACAATAACCGAGCACGTAAATTGAAATTAATATTATCTTTAATTAAATTTAGTGATATTTGCATTACTTTAATTATTTTATAATTTTGTTCAATCATTACCACATAATGGGTCGAGGAAAGCATCTAAAGGAACCTGAACTAAATGAGATCAAATCACTTCGCCAAAACGGTAAATCTATGAGAGAAATCGCAAAAATCGTTAAGTGCTCTACGAAGAAGGTTTTTACAGCGCTTCACACAACAAAAACGGTAGAAACCCGAGGACATCCCTGCAAATTGAGTCCTTCTGATAAAAATATGTTGCTGATTAATGCCAAAAATTACCCATTTTAATCGTCACGCGAGCTCAACGACACCACAAGACTTCAAGTCAGTGCCAGAGCAATTCGCCGCGTTCTAGTAGAGAACCATCTCCGCACTAGGGTTCCCAGAAAATTTCCACTTCTAGACATGTCCAAAAACGAATTACATGGACCAAGAAGCAGCATCAAATACCAAATAATCCGTTAAGAGCAAAAGTTCAGTGGTGAAATGTACTTTGGACCATTGAGACGAAGATAAATTTGTTCGGAATGGATGGTCACCAAATCTCTGTTCGTCGTCCCCTAGGCCAGGCTTACAATCCGAGGTATACTAAAGCCTACTGTAAAGCATGGAGGTGTCAGCCTGATGCTATGAGGTTGCTTTTCCTGATATGGAGTAGGAACAATTTTTCGTATTGAAGTAACTATGCGAGAGCTTCGTAGATATTTTACAAAATACTATGCTACCATGGGTTGAGGAAAATATGCCGCTAAAATGGAGTTTTCAACATTTTGGAGTGGCCGTCTCAATTACCGGACTCAAATCCTATTGAGAATTGGTGGCATAACGTGAAGGTAAAAGTTGGAATGCATAACCCATCAAATGTGCAATCCTAACTGATAGTCAAGCGGCTATCAAGGCACTAAAAACTCACAAGCTAACCTCATAACTAGTAATGGAGGGGAGCGATAAACTAAATATGCCCAGCTTATATAATCGCGTTTCGAACCTATAACTTCCGGGGCATATTGGTATTGAATGAAATTGCCATTCTGCTGAATGGAAAAATGAACCTAATATAGGAAGAAAAGCCAATGAAACCATACCAGGGAAAACAGTCCAGGGTTAGAACATTCGAAAGCTATGTTGAACAACAATTTAAGATTATCATTACAGGATACTTACATGACATTGTAGGTTACACTATCACATAACAAAACTAGGAATTACATTTAATAAGTCGTGTGGGTTTCGTAGGGAAGATAAAGAATCTGCGAAGCACAACAACTTATGCATATTCGTAAAAGGATCTGAGTCACTATCAAATACCAGAAGTTAATCAAAACTCCATAAAAGTGGGATCAATACTAAAACTTCTGTCGGAGGCTGGACTTAAGGAAATACAAACAGTCTATGAAGGGACAAAATAGATATTATTGGTCGCAGTCAACTCTAATACTAATAATAATAGATCTAGTCTAGTCATACCATATTTTATGTGACTATACAATATGTGGTTGCTGTGGTGTAGTGGTAGTGCGTTGGACTGCTACGCAGAGTGTCCGGGGTTCGAATCTCGGCACAGGAAAAATAAAAAAAATAAAAAGTAGAAAAAATAATGTTTCTACACGGGACCACCTCTTGGCAGGCAATGGCAAACCTACAAGAGTAAAAATTGCTATGAAAAGCTTTTCACTTCGCCGTTCGGATTCGGCATTAAACTGTAGGTCCCTCCATTCATGTACAAATATAACACGCCAACATGAGTGGATGCGAAAAGCTCGGCCTAGGCCCTCCATGGGTTGTTGTGCCATTAAAAGTAAAGTAAGTAAGTAAGTCCATAGGGGTATTGGAGTCAAGTCTGTCGGTATAGTTGAGCTTCCGAACAAATGCAGTATGTCATGTAAAGTTTGGTTGCACTGGGGGCAGAAGCCGGCAATATCGGCACCTATATAGTTGCGGCATGTAATGGTTAAGCAATTTGCAACAGGCTGAGCATTTTGCAACTGATGTCTCCAATTATGATAGTGCACATCGGATCGTTCGTCGTGGAAGGAGTGTTTCTTCGGCTGCAATTGGTGGTGGCTTGCCACCTGCTGCAACATTTGGTTGTCTCTTGCATAAAGCTGCTACTGCCGCCTTGTCGTGCACTACCTTAAAAGCTTTTTAGTAGGTAGCCGCACCAAATGGATCGGTTATGAGATGCCCGTGGTTGCGGCAGCTCCAGGAGGACGTGATTTGGGTGTGAGGGTTTCTGTCGTTCCATGGAGATATTTATTTTTCTCCTTACACAATTCAATGATGTTACTGTCGGTGGTGAAACTCGTGCAGGAGCCTTCGTATGAGACCAGTCGTATTCTAAAAGCGGAGAAGGCATCTTCGAGATGTTGTAATTGAATTAATATTGTTCGCAAACGATTTCAACAATACAGGTAATCTACATATCACTCAAACACAGTTGCAGTTGTAGCATATTGTGCTGAGCTTTAGAAGATATTTTTAGATTTGTGAAAGCGACAAATCGAAGCAATGAAATCCACATCCAATCGTTAGAAAAGATGATTACAAATTGGTGTTGGCCGCTTAAAAGCTAAAAGAGTATCGAACTCTTCAATTACATTTTAATCTTAAGCCATCCAAAATATTTTGTGACAAAGAATATTTTCTTTGTAAAGGCTTTGGTTTTTTTTTTTTACTATTACTGCAGTGTAAAGAGATTGTTGGAAAAATAATTATAATTATATCTTTCAAGGGTTTTTTTTCTGAAACCAAATGTGATTTTTCGGTTTCAAATATTTTCAATGAAAAATCCAGGGTAAAGCGATTTTTTTGGGGAAAAAATTTCACTCTTTTGAGAGTTATTTTTTTTAATAAAATATTGTACCTACTTAGTTTTGACCGTCAGCCTCTTAGGCATGAAACAAGCTTGAGTCTTCCCAGTACTACTTCCTTGAAAAAATAAGTTGCGACTGGGTTTGAGTTGTGTTCAATTAGAGCATTCTTCTCATTATAACAATAAGATCACAGAGAAAGTAATGACTTAAAACGAAAAAACACCCTAAAGAAGCGACTAAAAGAAAGGTAAGTTGCTGCTTTTAAACGATTAACAAATTTTCTCACAGAAATTAAATATTAAAATAAACAATTTTTATGCTGTCTTCACATACATAAGATTTGAGCCTCTATAGCGGAAATCCTAGTACTTTAATTTAACTTACTTAGCATTTGGATTTGATTCCTCGCGATATTGATCCAACTTTGTGCAAAGTCCATGCGATGACATTTTCTTATTTCCACGTCCAGATGTTGGCACAATAACCAAGAAGACGTCATATTTTTTTCCGTACTTATGTGCCCATTGTATTGGCGTAGTAAGAAGCTGCTTGTTCTTGTCGTCCTAATAAATATTAAAAAAGGGGGGAAAAAAAAAATTAATTAAAAAATTTCTGTCTCTGTTTCAGTTTTTCTTTTGGGGAATAAATTCTTCTGACGTACTGGGTAGTTTTGTGCTAAAGCTACTGCTTCCCTGATGTTCATACTACGATCGAAATTAACTGGTCTTAATGAGTTTGTATATTTTGTCCAGCAGAATACATCAGCAACTTTCATTTGAAAATAACCAAAAGCCAAAGCAACTGATGTCTCCAAAAACGAGACTTTTCTTTTCCTCTGCGGCATTTCTAGAAAGGTATAAAATTCAATAAATATCCATCCAATTCACTATGCACCATAGGTACTCGTATACTGAGCTAAATATTTACTTTTTCTGTAGTTGGCTTGCAAATTGAGTGTTATGTGCATACGGAAATTATTATTTTGGAAATTTTGCGTAAACGATTTTTCATAGATTTCCTTTA
Source organism: Palloptera scutellata (assembly GCA_958295655.1). Taxonomy (NCBI): domain Eukaryota; kingdom Metazoa; phylum Arthropoda; class Insecta; order Diptera; family Pallopteridae; genus Palloptera; species Palloptera scutellata. Next base: position 96,340,636 of record OY282449.1, on the reverse strand, counting down.
TGAGAAGTCCTTCAACCGTTTCATGTTTGCTTGAGCATCGAGAATTTGGATGGGCCCTTCGGTCGAAATCCGGATGCAAGCCCAGGCCAGTCATTTTCCATAGATATATATAAGGATGAATATCCTCTGCTTCGACGCCGCGTTTTTCCAATATTAACTCCTTGAAGCGATTACAAAACGCTTCTCTCTTAAAATGGTTAAAACGATGAAATGACCGCCAACTTCTTAATAATGGCCAATGCGACATAGTCTCTAGAGCTTCATCCACTATAGCACTGTTCTTGAGAAGATGGCATGGTATTTGATTGTAGCGTAACTTTAGTTCGCGTATTAGCTTCAAAGCGAATTCATTATCTGTCGTGGTGCGGAGTTGACTCATTAGAACGAAAATTGTAGGTCTTGGCTCTGCAAACGAGGTTGCTGCAGGTGTCGGTAGAGTTGCAGCCGTTTCCGCAGATACAACAGTTTCCTGATTACTACCTTGTTGTGGCCGCTTTTTCCTTTCCTCTTCAGCTATTTTCACTAGGCTCTCCCATTCTCTAATTAATTCAGTGCAACTCCTAAAGTATGCATTCAAAAGAGAATCACTTTCAAATTCCCTTTCAGGAATGTGACACAACAATATCAGGGACTTGTGTGAAAAACCATACGCTCCACGATGCATCATCCACATTGCATTCAATTCGTTTTCTGTTCTCATATTGTACCATGAAATAATCGCTTTGCGATGCGTTTTGGAAAAACCTTTATGCTTCTGGGCTAACTGTATCTGCATGGCATACTTGGCGAAGAGAAACAAATCATCGTCTGCTATAACGAGTGCGTTTAATTGAGAGCGCAATGAAAATTTGGGGTCTTTATCAATGTCGGAGATCAAATAGCATGCATAAGCGAACAGTGTCTGCAAAAGTTGTATTAAAAATATACATATAAGAATATATTAATCAATAGTTTCTAATTTGTTTGGTAAATCAATAATATTTAATGTATATATGAAATATTTAGAAATCTTTAATTCATTGAAGCGAAAATATTGCAATCTTTTAACAAACGAAAAAATTTGCAAATAACTTTGGAAGCACATTTTTCACTGGGATTAAAAACCTTTTCGGCTATATTGGTTATCCCCCAATATAGCCGTGGCGGAAGATTAAATTACCTCATCTTTTCGTTTCAGTTTTGGTGTTTGCAGTAACATTTTTAGCATGACTTCTCCAAAAGCCTGACTGTCGATCTCCTCACAAATTTTCTTCATTTCAGGCAACCATTTTTTAACTTGAACATCTCGGTGACGGAACAGGGCGACGCAGTCGAACGCACCCAAATAACAGAAGCGTATGAGTTTCGTTTTTGCGTCCAACTTCTTTATAGGTACTTTAAATGTTGGAATTACTACGTTTGTCAATCCTTTTGTTCTGCCTGCCAATCCTGCGGCTCTATTTGACGCTCCTCGTGCTCCGCTCGGCGCCTCTGTTCTCGTGTCAGCCACTTTTGCTACAACCATATCAGCTACTGGTTGCACACTTTCTGCTGCTGCTGCTGCTACCAAATTATCCACTACTGCTTGCATCTTTACTACTTCTGCAGCCACATCTGCTGGGGTATTTCCCACTTCTGCTTCCAGATCGACTTCCATGTTAGCCACTTCTTCCACATCTGCATCCATTTCTGTCACTGCTTCTGCCTCTAAAAGTGCTGCTGCTGCTGCTTCTATATTTGGTATAGCTGCTTCCACGTTGGCCCCTGCCGCTTCCATGTTGGCCCCTGCTGCTTCCACGTTGGCCACTGCTGCTTCCACGTTAGCCCCTGCTGCTTCCACGTTGGCCTCTGCTGCTTCCACGTTGGCCCCTGCTACTTCCACGTTGGCCTCTGCTGCTTCCAAGTTGGCCCCTGCTGCTCCCACATTTCCCGCTGCAACTTCAACGTTTGCCACTTCTACGACTGCCAATTCTGCTTCCATGTTTTCCGCTGCTTGTTCCACGTTATCCGCTGTCTCCACATATGCTATTGGTGTTCTCCCGGCAACCATTTCTAGGGACACTATTTTTGGTACTGCAATTGAAGAGAAAAAACAATATATATATATATATATATATATACAGAATATTGATTCCTAATAAGTTTTGGAATATATGAACTATTTAATTTCAAATTAAAAAACACATTTGCAATAATTGAAGTCGGTCAAATGTTTCCCCCACCACTTCCTGGTAACAAGCACAAGAAATTATTATTATATATTTTTTTTTTGTGCAATAAAATTAGTTACCTACAATTAAATAAAAATCCAACAGAAAATAAGAGAAATGATTAAGCCAACTTCGCGAAACACTTTTTTCTTTTATTTCACACCGCTGACCACCGCCTTTTCCCGTTAATAATGTTGTTTTTATAACTGCGAGCTAATTTTCTTTTTCGGCAACTCTTCCGTTGCGTTGTCTTTTTCCCTATTTTATTTTCCTCGTTCTGCTTTCCCAATCAGCTTTCGATAAACGATACCAAATGATTCGATTATTGCGATAAGTAGAAATCAGCTGTTGCAGGTTGAAGTGTTGCCACCCGGTTCCTTGAAAAAGTAATAGAATAATTTTGGATTGTGTCCGGGTAAATGTTGTAAAATAGTGTTGCCATTTACAAGCAAATATTGAAAATGGTACTAGAAATTATTTGTTATTATGATTTATAAAATTAATTCTCCCATTCCATAAAAAAAAATTGCAAGGTATAAACATGACTTCAGCCTATCGGTGTTTAGAATGGAAAAGTATTTAATTCAACGTAACTACAAATAGCGGATATACGACGCCATCGCCTATGACCCTTACTTACTTACTTTACTTTTAATGGCACAACAGCCCATGGAGGGCCTAGGCCGAGCTTTTCGCATCCACTCATGTTGTGCGTCTTATATTTGTACATGAATGGAAGGGACCTACAGTTTAATGCCGAATCCGAACGGCGAAGTGAAAAGCTTTTCATTTTTACTCTTGTAGGTTTGCCATTGCCTGCCAAGAGGTAGTGCCGTGTAGAAAAATTATTTTTTCTACTTTTTTATTTTGCCTGTGCCGAGATTCGAACCCCGGACACTCTGCGCAGCAATCCAACGCACTACCACTACAGTGACCCATTCATTACCATATATACAATCTGTATGTAAACCGAACGTGTGTCGCTTTCAGACAGATACTGTGATAATTTATTTCTAGCAAACCGTCATTGGTGCCGGTTCGTTTAGTATGAAAAAAAAGCTTAGTTCGGCTAGACAGAACTTTATGTACCTTATACACCATGTGAAATAAACTAGTTTATCGCATTCTACGATTTAATTTGTTGTCTGATACTGTAAAAATGTTTGTACGGGAGGTAGGCGTGGTTATTAGACAATGGAGATATTTTTCCCATCAGTAATTTTTGAAGTTATTTTAACTCTATACTTTACTTTTAATGGCACAACAGCCCATGGAGGGCCTAGGCCGAGCTTTTCGCATCCACTCATGTTGTGCGTCTTATATTTGTACATGCATGGAAGGGACCTACAGTTTAATGCCGAATCCGAACGGCGAAGTGAAAAGCTTTTCATAGCAATTTTTACTCTTGTAGGTTTGCCATTGCCTGCCAAGAGGTGGTGCCGTGTAGATAAATTATTTTTTCTACATTTTTTTATTATTTTTTGATTTTGCCTGTGCCATGATTTGAACCACGGACACTCTGCGCTGCAGTCCAACGCTTTACCACTACGCCACAGCGACCACATTTATTTTAACTCTGTATATCAAATTTACTTCAATTTACATCACTATTTCCGCTAATATTTAAACTGCATTGGAAGTAGGCGCGGATTTCGCCCAATGTTGAAAATTTTCAGAACATTTATTTAAGAGACTATTTCAATGATGTGTATCGAGTATTGATCAATACGTTTTAAAAATTCATTAAAATATTAATCTTTGAAAATGTCTCTTGACAGATTTCTCCAATTTAGCCTCTCCTTCTTTTAATGGCACAACAGCCTATGGAGGGCCTAGGCCGAGCTTTTCGCATCGACTCATGTTGTGTGGATGCGAATTGTATATGAATAGAAGGGACCTAGAGTTTTATTCCGAATTCGAACGGCGTGTGAAAAGCTTTCCATAGACAATTTTCACTATTGGAGGTTTGCCATTGCCTGCCATGAGTTGGTGCTGGGTACAAAAAGTATATTTTCTACTTTTTGATTTGCTTGTGTCGAGATTCGAACCCCGGACACTCTTTGCAACAGTCCAAAGCACTACCAGTACGTCAGAGAACCCACCTGTTAACACTATTAAAACTCTTCCTCATTATAAAGAATGTCTGTACCAAGTTTGGTTAAGATTGCTTAAGTTTTATTCGAGCTATTGTGTACACGGACAGACAGACGACTCGGCTACGAACGCTGGTCATATATATAAACCGGTACTCGGGCATATCAAATATACACTGTACACAGAGCGTGTACGGTTTAAAAATGGCAAGGGTTTAAGTGCTTTACTTGATGACATTGGAAAGGGTCTAAACGGCTTATGAAATGATATTCCAAACCTAATAAAGATTACGTCACTCCGAAATTTGCTCCGGAAACCCCAATCATTGACGGCATTGAAGTACCGCCGCCCGACTGTAAGGATGTCTTAACAGCCATCGCTCGGCTGGAAAGACTGGAGACGAAGAGCTCATGCATGCGTTTTGTATGAGCTTCTATGCAGAATATGGTCGGATGAAAGCATGCCAAGTGATTGGAACCTCAGCGTAATATTCCCAATCCATAAGAAAGGTGATTCCACGATCTGCGCCAACTACCATGCGATAAGCATTCTAATATCGCATATAAGATTGTATAGAACATACAGTGTAAAAGACTGAAGCTCATCGTCAACAACCTGATTGGACCTTATCAGTGTGACTTCAGACCTGGTGAATCCACAATCGACCAGATATTCACACTACGCCAAATCCTGGAAAAGATCCGAAAAAAACAGATCGACACCCACCATCTATTCGTCGATTATGAAGCCGCCTTTGACAGCACGATTAGGGATCACTTATATGCCTCAATGTTTGATTTTGGTATCCCTGCAAAGCTCATTCATCTTTCCAAAATGACACGGACCGACAACACCAGCGCACTGAAAATTGGACTGATCTATCCGCTCCATTTGATGCCAAAAGATGTTTCAGACAAGGAGATTCGCTATCGTGCGACTTCTTTAACCTTTTGCTGGAGAAAATAAGTAATTCGAGCTGCGAACATCGACATCTCTGGCACTATACTCTACAGGAGTGGCTTGCTAGTAGCATACGCTGATGATATTGGCATTATTGGCACCAACGCGCCAATTGTGTCAACAAACAAACATTGGACAAAATGTCATTGTTGACAATTATATTTTTGAAGTCGTCAAGGAATTCGTTTACCTAGGATCCAGCGTTAACACCAACAATAATGTCAGCCTTGAGATCATGCGAAGTTTAACTCTTGCCAACAGGTGTTACTACGGGTTCAGAAGGCAATTGAGAAGTAGAGCCCTCTCTCGACTCCATAAGTCACTCATCCTTCCCGTCCTAATGTATGGCGCAGAGACGTGGACACTGACCATCAATGATGAGAGGCTATTAGGAGCGTTCGAGAGGAAGATACTCCGCAAGATCTATGGTCCAGTATGCGTGGACGACGCGTATCGAATAAGATGGAACGATGAGCTGTATGAGCTGTACGCCGACACTGACATAGTCAAGCGTATAAAACTTCAGCGGCTTCGCTGGCTGGGTCATGTTGAGCGAATGGAAGAAAGCGCTCTGGCTAGAAGGGTGTTTTATTCGAACCATGGTGGAGGAACACGCAGAAGGGGACGTCCTAATATCCGTTGGAAAGACCAGGTGCAGGGCAACCTGACTGCACTCGGCCTTATCAACTGGCGCCAGCGCGCGCATAGCAGAGGCGACTGGCGAGGCTTTATAGAGGCGACCAAGACCGATCATCGGTTGAAGCGTCAGTTAAATACTTAAATAAGTAAATAAGTATGATTGATAGAGGGCGTTGATTCGCGTATGCTTCAAAGTTGTTTGATAGGGGGCGCTGATTCACGTATGATTTAAATTTGATTGATGATAGATGGTGCTGATTCGCGTATGCTTTAAACTTTATTGATAGAGGAGGACGCTGAGGATGAATCATACTTAATTGGTAGACGTTGCACTTCATAAGTTTATACAAAAATTTGACATTTCCAACAAACATTTGAAACAAAAATCGTTAAAAATTTATAGAGCTGAAATAATGAGCGAGCATAGACTGAAAAAAACAAACTCGAGTCCCAAACAAATGGTGATTGTGTTATGATAAAATTTCCAGCAAAAACTGCGACTGAACGATAGTGAAATTGTAGACTTCGTTGAAAAATGGAAGCCCAACAAAACTCAAATTCTGCTATCGTGAAGAAAAATCCAAAAACCAGTACCAAGAAATCGCGAGAGTGTTGACATCCCAAGCAATTTGAGGTACAACAGAATTCGAATTCCATTGTAAAACAACTCGCAAATAAGACTAATGCGGGGAGACAGAATGACTGGCAAATGAGTTCATTAGACCCAATATAATTGCATAAACACTCATATGTCATTGAGTCCCAACGAAGGTTCTCAGATTATACAACACCAGACAGTCACGGAGGTGGCGGAATTCCCAGCTTCTCAATGAAAGAGTTAGAAGAGTTTTTTACTTGAAAATCTTCCCTCCGTGGAACCGTGGAAAGAAAACAACGCGCATTAGCACAACAAAACATAGACGAGATTTCCCAAGTTTCTAGTCAACCTTATAACATTCGCGAGCTCTCACACTGGCAAGTGGCAAAATTTTCCACTTGATGAGATCATACAACCTGAATATGTTGATGATGATGATGGTAAGCTTATAATTATTATGATGTAGCAAATAAATTCGCATGCTTTGGTTACGAATATTTTGATGGAGATGATGATTTCGCAGAGGGCGTTGCATGCATTAGAAGTGCAAATGATCAAAATGAAGTTAATCCAAATGTAGCACCATCCTGGGATCAGAGAGTCATCCAACTGAACTATACAAAACTTGGCTTATCGTTTGCATAAATCAGCACATCGTTAAAAATTCTTTCGACCACGCCTGTAAGGTCGACGATAGCCTCTGGTGTTTACAAGATTACTAAACCTGACCTGAAAACCCAAAACGCAAAGGTTCTGAAGAAGTAAAACGTCCCACTGACGCACACAATTTTTTTTTTAAAGCTATAGTTAAAATTGGGAAGCAATGTGAAAATCTTATCTGATAATGTGAATGTTTGGGTCTGTGCCTCCCATGCCTCTGCAAGTTCGAAATGAGCTGGCAGCACTATTTCTACTTCGTAGAACCGCTATTTCGAAAACTTGTAATCTCTAAAGTTCATTCATGGCGTAAAGTTATATTGCTGTTTATTAAATAACTAAGTAAGACTACAAACGAAAATACTATAAAATACTTGCAACAACAACAAAATGCGGGTATGCCATCACACAAATTAGAATCTCATGAGATCGATGTAATTACTTAATGATTTTTCGCACAGATTCTACGCTCTCAATACTTGAAATATCAAACGCAGACCGCAACTGTAACAAAGGTAAACGAAGAAAATTGCAAAATTGCGCCCGAAAAATATTTTACCTCCAAAACTGATTCGATTTTCTTTAGATCCAATCACTTAGAAATGGAGGTAAACAGCTTAAAAGCGAAACGACCACCACAGAAACAACCACTGAAGCTAGTGCATGCAGAATTAGGTCATTAAAGCCATCGGCCACCTCGTCCACTGCAAAGTTGCATCGCAGTTCATTTCAAATACCATCAGATGCTATCACTATTTCATCGTGCTTGGATGACACAGATGCAACTGCATCTGCTCCTTCATCCAACTGCTGCGCTTCTATTATATCTAATGATGATATTGCACAAACAAAAGATAAGCAACACGAGTTAACGTTTCAACATCAGCAGCAACAGCCAACTACCAACTCCAATTCACTGCAAATTCGTATACTCAATGCACAAAAACTAATGTCCAAACTTGATGTGGTTATAGAATTCTATAGGGAAGGACCTGAATGGTATTCCGACTTTTATCGCAGCTACGAGGGTGCTCTATGGCATAAAATACCACGTGAAGGTGTCGCGAAATATCAGAAATGGTATTTCAATTGCCACAAATGTGTACTCAATCTGAGTTCATTTACCACGTTAAAGAGTCATCTAAATGGCCATATGGGCTTTTATCCCAATCGTTGTGAGCAATGCCCGAAACGATATGCGTCGACCACTTCTCTGCGCAAGCATCAAATTGCAAAGCATTCATTGGTAAACTTTAAACGGACAAGATCAATATCGGAATGATCGCTGAATGTGTGTGTGCGCTTTAAAACTTTTTCTGAGATCGGAATTGAATTAAATGAAATCATATATATACCATTTTCGATTTAATTGAGATTTGTATCCAGTTCATTTTTATTTGGCATATTTTTACATTCTTTACCATGTTCCTAGGTCGTCGAAGGGATATACATACATACATGTCGTATAATTATTTTATAATGTTCTTGTCTTAAGTTTTTACGGTACACACCCTGAAAATTTTCTTTTTTGTTTGTTCTTTTTCTTGAATTAATTTTTACTATTATTTCTTTTTTAAAAAATACAATTTTTAAATGAATTTTTATTTTTATTTTACTACTTTTTGACTGTAATCGTTTGTGCGAATCCTTTGAAAGAATATGCATATAAAAAAAAATTTGTATCATAATTACACTTCAAATAAAATTTGAAGATGTATATGTATGTATGTGTGAAGTAAATTATATGTACAAATAATTACAAAACATTTATTTTTACAACATTAAAGTATTTTTGATTATATTAATAAAATATTCTTCCATAAATGAACCTTTCGTCTTTATTATGTAGTTTCCTTTTATTTCCTTACCCTCTAGCTGTGCGTGTGTGTGAGTAGAGGGAAATTATGAGACTAAAATCATTAAAATATAGAGAGTTTGCAGCAAAGGTCTTAATTATATCCGCATAAAAATTTATGTTAATGCAGAAAGAGAAACAAGCATTATTTGAAATGCAAGAGAGTGAGAAAACGAAGGGAGTTAAAAATACAGTAAAAACAACGAAAGAGCAATTTTTTTTTTGTTTACTTGTTGCTTATGTAAATGTTCTCGATTGAAATATCAAACAAACAAAAACATCATAGTAAAATTATAAAACTTTAATTTCATTTACAGTGTCGGACAATAAATAAGAACACCTTGTTCTGAAACCAAAAACCTTAAAAACCAATTTCTCTAGGCTTATGATAAATTTAAAAGGTATTTACTTTTATTATTTATTTCATCTTAGAACAAAAACAAAATCAATTCAGTGTAAAAAAATAAATTTAAAAGTTATACAAAAAATCACATTTCAAAAGGGCAAACAGCTCATGGAGGGCCTCGGCCGAGCTTTTCGCATCCACTCATGTTGTGCGTGTTGTATTTGCACATGAATGGAAGGGACCTACAGTTTAATGCCGAACCGAATCCGAACAGCGCGAAGTGAAAAGCTTTTCATAGGCAATTTTTACTCTTGTAGGTTTGCCATTGCCTGCCAAGAGGAGGTGCCGTGTAGAAAAATTATGTTTTCTACCTTTTTTTTGATTTTGCTTGTGCCGAGATTCGAACACCGGACACTCTGTGTAGCAGTCCAACTCATTACCACTACGCCACAGCGACCAAAATATGAACACTTCGATTAAAAAAAAAAAAATTATAAAATATTGACTCAAATTGTTCACTAATGCTATTTTGTGGCCTTGTAGCCTTTGTTAATTAAAACCGCCTTACACCTTCTAGGCATTGATTCCACCAGAGACGCGCAAGTATCCTGGGGTATGGAATACCACGCTCTTTGAATGCTTTGCCACAATTCGTCTTTGTTTTTAGCTCTGCTACTGCCAATCTTCTCTTTTACAATATTCCACAAGTTCTCGATTGGATTAAGGTCAGGAGATTGTGCAGGCCAGGTCATAACGGGAATTCCATTATGGGAAAACCAATCTCGCACAAGGATTGAGGTGTGCTTTGGATCGTTATCCTATTGCATTTGCCATTTCAGGGGCGTTTCCCATTCAGCATAAGGATGTTTACTGAAGGATGTTTACGTAAAGAAATCTGTCTATCGTTTCTTTTATCTAATATAGAGGGCCCACACCATACCAAGAGAAGCATTCCCATACCATGATGCTTCCACCTGCGTGCTTAAAACGTCTTCCTAGTATATTTTGGGCGCAATTCTGCATTTTTCGGGCGTCTAACCCAACGTTTGCCATCACTTCCAACAAGATTCAGCTTGTTTTCGTCTGTCCATAATACGTTACGCCATTTGTTTGCATTAATTGAACCATCCCACTGTGCGCTTTAGCGAACTATGCGACACTTTCGATGTCTTTGTGTCAACATTGGTACTTTTCATTTTGTTCTCCCATGCAGTTTTTTTTCCACCAAAAGTCTCCTTACTGATCGATCACAAATTTGAACCCGTCTCCTAATTCTCTCTAATTGAAGTAGCTGCCTTAAATGGATCGCGTGATGCCAAAATTTGTATGCGATTGTCATTCGCTAAAAAATAACCGTTATTTTCAAATTTCGTGAGTTACTTATGTTCGATTTTCGCTTTTTTTTCTGTTATGTTGGTACACATGTTTTGGATTGTCAGTTTGTTTTTGACAGATAAAAAGGTTAGTCGTGTTTTGGTGTGCTCTTCGATTTTTTACGAAAAACAATTCGAAAAAATGGATCAAAGAAACTGTATTCAGTTTTGTGTAGAAAATGAAATTAAATGCGCAAGGACATTTGAAATGTTGACTGTGGCGAGTTGACCTTTGGCGAGTCTACTATGAGCAGAACACAAGTTCAATTGTGGTATAACCGGTTTAAGGAAGGCCGAGAAGATGTCAATGACGATGCTCGTCCTGGTCGCCCGAGCACGTCAACAACCGATGAAAACATTGACGCAGTGAAGAAAATGATTTTGGATAATCGTCGAATCACTATCAGAGAGGTTGGGCATATCGATCGGCTGGCTCATGCCAAGCAATTTTTATGGATGTTTTAGGCATGAAACGTGCGGCAGCGAAGATTGTTCCAAAATTGCTACATTTTGAGCAAAAACAAAGTCGCTTGTGCGTAAGTTTTAGGCCAAAAACAAAACCGTTATCATGCCTCAACCACCGTATTCACCGGACTTGGCCCCCGCTGACTTTTTCCTCTTCCCAAAACTGAAGACACCGATGAAAGGAAAGCGTTTTGCTACGATTGAGGAGATAAAAGAAAAATCGAAACAGGAGCTGTTGGCGATACCAGCGTACCAAAAAGCGCGTTTCAGAAGTGTTTCGAGGATTGGAAAAAACGCTGGCATAAGTGTATTATATCTGAGGGGGATTACTTTGAAGGGGGCAAGATAGTTATTGATGAATAAATAAATACTTTTTGAAAAAATTGAAAATAACGGTTATTTTTTTATCATACCTCGTATATTTCGAACTGTTCAGCGCTTGCTTTCATTGCCACATTCTTCCGCTTGTGTTGAGCGAATTTTTTCAATTCAAAATATAATTAAATCAAAATGCAGAAATAAATTAGCATTGGGAACTTGTGTAGCTTTGATTCAAACGAAAGATTTAATTAGATGCAACGAAAGCAGCTGTTATAGTTTTGATGATAAAAATTTAAGCAAATATGCAATTGCAAACAATGACTTAAATGAAGATCAATTAAACACCACCTCTCGCTATCTTTCATAATACCGTCCTTAAAGAATTCCTGGTGTTTCTGCTCGGGGAAAAACTCGGATAAGAACTTTCTGCAGTGCTCTTGGAAATTCAACCTTAAACTTTCCCATACTGTGTTATTGAAATATTCAAAATCAAAAATTTTTATCTTAGTAGCTTTGAATTAAATGTCAGAAAATATTATGTGTCAGTTAAAGACAATAAAAATTTATTTAACGCGAAAATGGCAAACGAAGTGGAAGTGCGAGAAAATATTATTAAAATTTTTCAAAAGCAACCTCACTGGTCATTCAAAAAAATTGCCAAAGAGGTAGGGGCTAACCCTAAAACCATTTCTCGCATTATTAAACATTTTAAGGAAGAACTGCGTATCGATCGGAAGAAAGGTTCTGGTAAAAAGAAGGGGCCACATGACTGTGAGAAGGCGAAGAAGGTTGTGACCATTTTAAAGAGAGATCCAAACATTTCGGGAAGGAAATTGGCGGCGAAGGCTGATTGCTCAGAATTTTTCGTGCGCAGGACTAAGAAGGAAGCTGGGCTGAGGACGTACAAAGATCAAAAAGTTGCGGATAGAAACGCCGCGAAGAATAAAACCGCAAAACAACGAGCGAAAATGCTGAGCCGAGATTTTGTCAAGAAATTTGAATGCTGCATAATGGACGATGAAACTTATGTTTTAGCGGACTTTTCCCAGTTACAAGGCCAGGAATTTTATACAGCTGATTCTCGAGGAAATGTCGCTGAAACATTCAAAGCCAAAAAAATTAAAAAATTCCCAAAGAAATTCCTTGTTTGGCAGGCAATTTGTCGTTGTGGCAAAAGGAGCAGCACATTCGTGACATCGGGTACAATCAACGGCGAAATATATTTGAAAGAATGCTTGCAAAAGAGATTGCTTCCATTTTTACGCCAACATGAAGTGTCCAAGTTTTTTTTGGCCTGACCTCGCTTCATGTCATGACAGCAAAACGGCCTTAGAGTGGTTCCAACGGAATAAAGTGATTTTGGTGCCTAGAGAAGCCAATCCACCAAACTGTCCAGAGCTAAGGCCGATTGAGAGGTACTGGACTTTAGTAAAAAGGAAGATCAAAGTAACAAAAAAAGTGGCCAAAAACCTTCAAGATTTCAAAAGAAAGTGGTCTGCAGCAGCTGTGAGGGTGTCGGACACTACCACAAAAACATTAATGGAAGGGGTTCCTGAAAAATTAAAACTTTTTATTAAAACTAATAATTTGTCGTTTCTTGTTTTTATTTTTTTAATCTAAAAATAATTTGCAAAATAAAATACTTTAGTTTAAAAAAATCGGACTACTGGTTCAGAAGATTTCATCATTTTTGTACCAGACAATTTTATTCGACGCACTCCTTAGTAGTAGTATGTAGTAGAATAGTGGTATTTATTAATATTTGATTTCAGTATTACAATTCATTTTTTCTTAAATACCTTATCTAGCTTACAGTTATAGGTCAGGGCCTTCGCGTTAGCCTATTAATTTCACTTTTTAACAATTTTTCTATATATTGATAAATTTGTTTTGTTTTTTTTCATTCAATACTTCAAAATCTTCTTTCCATTTGCTACAATGCAAAATTTTTGGTTTTTTATTAGAATTTCTATAATTGTAAAGTTGTCTTTCTGTGTATATTTAGCATTTTTTTTCCTCAACCAAACATTTTTCTAATGCCGTAAACAGCGCCTCCACTTGGCCTGCCTCTTGTGTGTAATTTAATTGCTGGTATCCAAAATAAAACGTAATTTTTAAAAATATGTTCTACTAAATCTAGACTTGTTTCCAGGAAAGTTTAAAATGGCATAAAAATATCGAAAGTTTTAACATAGCTTATAAATGTAGTTTGATCAAGTTTCGTTCTTAACCCCGCTATGTTATACGACAAGGTGTACAAAGTTCTTTCACTTACTTCAACAATATTTGTTTGTTTATTGCTATTACTAGATATTTTAAGTTTTTTGCATTAATTTTTGTATCAAGTTTATTGTAGTTGATAGTAGTCTCATCAATAGTATTTCCATAGATTTTCTTCAGCTCCGTAGTTCCGTCTGTCTATCCTGTATACAGTTGTTTGTTTTTTCCCCACAAGTACAATTTGTTGTCAACTTTTAGCTTATGATCACACACGTACACCGGATCTTCAGTTCTAACCTTATCTTCTTCCGTGTTAGCTTTCGCGAGGTTAGATCGCGGCTCTGATCTCTGTGCCAGCCAAATTTCTGCTAAATTGTATCACCTCGTCGACTATTTGCTCAGACCCCAGTTCTGCTACAACCGATATCTTTCGAGTATAACCATTTCGTAGAGAGGATGTTTACTTCTTTGTTGATTTTCAGCTCCGTACGGCACACAGATTTTATTGCTTCCACCAGGGTACCATCCGCATTGATATTTCTGAAAATTGTGTTCTTCATTTTCAGCTGTTCTTCCACGATATTTATTTTGTTGCTATCAGCTTGCCTTTCCGCCTTCAGTTGGTCCACACAATCTTGAAACAATTAAGATAATTCAGCAACGAGTGAAACAAATAGTAATCCGAAGGTGTGCAAGGTCCGGGGCTGTATGGTGGATGCATTAAAACTTCCCAGCCAAGCTGCCTCAGTTTTTGACGGGTCACCAAAGAAGTACATATGTATGTGGTCTAGCGTTGTCGTGTTGAACGACGACACCCTTTCTCTTGACTAATTCAGGACATTTTTCGTTGAGCGCTTCATTCAATCTTGTTCATTGTTGACATTATAGTTCCGAATTAATCGTTTGGCTACGCGGAAGCAACTTGTAATACCCTTGCAATACCCTTGCAATCCCACCAAATACTAAGCAAAATCTTCCTTGGCGTCTATTTTGGCTTTGCAACGGTTTGGACAGGCTCACCTCGTTATGACCATGGTCTTTTTCGCACATTATTATCATAAGTTTGCTATTTTTCTTTACCAGTAACCAAAACCAATCTGTGCAAAAATGGTTCAAGATCATTTCGTTTCAGAAGAGTTTCACATACTGAAATGCGGCCAGCAAGATTTTTTTCACTCAGAAATATTAAACCATTTTTTTGCAATATCCAGCCTGTTTTTGAACGTTTCAAACCCGTTTGATGAGCAATGCCAAGATCCGTAGCGATGTCGCGACTGCCTAAGTGTCGGTTTTCCTCCACCTTCTCAAGAATTTCGTCCACTTTTTCGGTGCGTCTTTTACATCAAAATTTCCAGAGCTGAATCGATCATACCATTTTCCCACACCGATAAAAATTTGCACAAATTTTTCTGTGAGCCTTTGCGGCCGTATAATGCTTTTCGATTAAATAAAGTAAAATGTAACGAATTTTACCCGATTCTGCTTTCATTTTAGTGACGTTAAAACAGTTGAATAATGAAGAAATGTCAATGGATGATGAGATGCCAACTACATTTAGCAATAAAGAGTTACCAGATCGGGCCAGTACTTACAGAGTAATCGTACTTTAAACTTAAAATATAAGCAAACAACTCCGACGAGAATATTCCTCAGCAAAATATGTTCACAATCGCTTTAGTTTCAAACTGTCTGATGCTGGACTTATGGAAATAGGATAAGCTCCATGAAGGGGCACAATAGATCGCAGTGCTTCTTCCCTAACTAACTAATACTCATGAGTTCCAAACTACCTAGGAGATTTTCCAAATTAGTTTTCATCCCTCGTAAACTATCAGGACGGTGGCTGGGTGATTGGCTGCTTTCGGTTGGAAATTTCTGTATTTCTCTGAACATGGAAAATCAAAACGAGCATTTTTAAAGTGAAAGGTAATAAGTTTATTATTATTATAATGGTAAAATTTATATGTTAATACATTCTGCGCTGTGGTTTTTGTTCATTTTGTTTTAATATTATTTATTATTATTTGCGTTTCTCTACAATTTTGCTGCTGCTGCACGTAAGAAAAGAAAAGCGTACATAAAGGAGTGACAAATTGTTTTTCAAATGAATAAATAGTTACTTAGATAGATTTTTTTGTGGTTTTTTTTTTTTTTTGATAGACTTTCAAAATTAGTTCAAGAAACGAGAAAAAATATTAAGAGCAAATTTCTCCCGAGTAACTTTCTATGGCTCAAAAAGAAAGAAATTTCTAATTTTTATTTTCAAATTATTAGAAATTGAGCAAAATTGTTCTCATTGTTATTGCGTTTTAGATTTTTACTTTAATATGTTTTCTTTTATTTTTCTGCTTATTTTTTCTTTAAATTTATAAATTTTTATATTTTTTTGTTTTTGGTTTTTTCCCTTCTTTTTTTTCAAGTACTTAGCGCTTAAAGCGAAATTTTATTTAGATTTTAATTTAAAATTAATTTTCTTTTCAGTATCTTTGTTTCTATTTGTTGTTGTTTTAAATAATGCTGCGGTTTATTTGATTTTACAAATCTAAAATAAATATTATTAAATTTTATTAGCTCGTTATAGTTTTTTATTTATATTTATTTATTTTTTGTTATATTTTCATATATATATATATATTCTTTGTTTAATATATGTAAGGTAAAAAGTTTGCTAAAATTGTATTAAGTTTTTTGTTTTTAATTTAATATTATTATTAAATTTTGTTATTTTTTTTGTTTGTTTAATTTTCATCTACAATTATTATTGCCAGCTTCGATAAGAAAATACTATATATTTTTTGTTGTTGTTGTTGTTGTTGTATTATTTTTATCAACATTGTTTGTTTTTGATTTTTTTTTTTTTTTTGAAATATTTCAAATATTCGAAATTTTGTGTAAACGCTTTATTTGCAGTTTTAAGTTTGATGTTTTATTTTTCTTGGAAATTGTTGTAAAGTATAAGCAAACATGTGCTGCTGGGTAGCGGGGCAAGCGAGATGGCAGTATGGGAAATTTAGATACAGTAGAGTCTCGAAAGAGTGAAAAGGCTCTTCACTATATCCAAGCTGTTCACTATTTCGGGTTGAAAAAAATTGTTTTTCTTGAGCACTTGTGGCATGAAAACATTTAAAAGGAACATAGTATTTTGAGTTTTTTACGTTAAAAATGTTAAGTACTACATTTTTGAAAAAAATATTCTGTAATATTAGTTTGTCTTTTTTGTTCAGTGATCGACTTCTTGACTGCCTGGTCACGAAGGCCTTGTAGTGCAAGAATATTTGTGAAGTTGGTCGTGTTTTCTTCAGCCCACTCAATCACCTTGTCGATTTTGCTTTGATTGCCTCTAACGATGTAATTGATTTCCTTCCTGCCAGGTGCAGTCTTATGAAAAATATTCTGTAATATTAGTTTGTCTTTTTTGTTCAGTGACTGACTTCTGGACTGCCTGGTCACGAAGGGCTTGTAGTGCAAGAATATTTGTGAAGTTGGTCGTGTTTTCTTAAGCCCACTCAATCACTTTGTCGATTTTGCTTCGATTGCCTCTAACGATGTAATTGAGTTTCTTCCTGCCAGGTGCAGTTTTTACGTGATCAGAAATAAAAGTTTTATCGGGAAGCGTCTTTCAAAACAGTCCCGACTCGACAGCATTGTAAATTTGATCTTTGGATAACTGCAACTCGGTGATGATGGCGTTTAATTCCTTTTTGAACGGGTCAACTGGACCGTGGTCGGATGAAAGTTTCTCTCGAATACCAAATCGTGCCTTAAAACCATTCAAAACGCCGTCATTTTCTTTAATATCTTCATGTAATTTTTTTGCCTTTTCTTTGAGCCGTTCAAAGCAATTGTACAATGCATTTTCCATGCGAGGATAATCACCTTTTCGTAAAGTTTTTCTTTTTAATTCACCGATAGAAGTTTACTTACTTTACTTTTAATGGCACAGTAGCCCATGGAGGGCCTAGGCCGAGCTTTTCGCATCCACTCATGTTGTGCGTGTTATATTTGTACATGAATGGAAGGGACCTACAGTTTAAAGCCGAATCCGAACGGCGAAGGAAAAGCTTTTCATAGCAATTTTTACTCTTGTAGGTTTGCCATTGCCTGACAAGAGGTGGTGCCGTGTAGAAAAATTATTTTTTCTATTTTTTTTTTATTTTGCTTGTCGAGATTCGAACCCCAGACACACTGCGTAGCAGTCCAACGCACTACCACTACGCCACAGCGACCACCAAATAGAAGTTTTCTTGTTCTTTATTCCACAAATTGTAGGTTTCGCAACATCATATTTGCCGACCAAAAACGTAAGAGATCCTCCCTTTGCAGATTTCTCTACAATTTCAGTCTTTTGCGATAGCAGTTTCCGAACGTTTTTCCTCATGTTTACGAACACGCGTTTTAAAACAACTCCAATATTTTATAGAATCGTCCAATTTTTTCAAACGTGACACGCTTTCAATTGCACAGAAAATATTGTTTACCGTTAGTTTTTTCGCTGTTTTCAATTTCGCTATTTAGCTTTGCATTTTTCTTCTTTCTTTTTTGTTTCTTCTTCTTATTTCTCCACTAGTTGCTTCGCCTCAGCGTTGCCAGATACTGCAGTGTTTTTATGTAAACACTTTTTAAAAAACATTTCACTTTTTATTGTTAAACATAACATTCTGGCAGTTTGTTTTTGTTATCTTTTTAACCTTTTGCATTTGTTCACTCTATCCAAGTTTGCATTGTTCACTCGTTAGAGTGTTCAATACAAACAAAAACGTGTTCACTCTTTCCAAGGGTTCACTCTTTCGAGACTCTACTGTATGTTATTTAGATGAAAAATGTCTACCATCTCTTTCCCCCCCTAGTACTTAGACTTAAACTCATACGACCTCTACACCTACTAGAGCACATTTTCACTTATATTCTTTAAATTTTCCGAAATTGAATTTTGGAAAATTTTCATTATATCTATTTTGGTTTCGAAAATTTTGTTTTCTTTTTTTGTCCTTACTAGTTTATAAAGTAAATAATTAATAATGCTTTGCATTTTGGTTTTTGTTCATACATATTTTCTTCTTCTGTTTGTTTTTCTTCCAAGTTGTATTGTATTTTATATGTTTTCGAAAGTATTTGGAAAAATTGTGACATTCTTCACCAAATGTGAATTATTTATTTCCCTTTTTGTCATAATAAATTTGACAGCAAAGTTGTTTCTCTTTTTGTTATTTATTTGTTGTGATGTGCTTATGGTTTTTGTTTTAGTTTTGTTAGTTTATTAATTCATAATATATTTTCTCAAGTATATCGATTTAAATTGTTGCTATTTTATTTACAGTATAATTTTTCGAGAGAGTTTCGTTAAATATATAAACGAGTATGTTTGCATTGTTCACTCTTTAGAGTGTTCAATACAAAAAAAAAAACGTATTCACTCTTTCAAAGTTTTCACTCTTCCCAAGTTTTCACTCTGTCCAAGTGTTCACTCTTTCAGAGTGTTCACTCTTTCCAAGTGTTCACTCTTTCGAGACTCTACGGTACGTTATTAAGCCTCATCGTGCCTCATTTTACGCTCAAAATACGTATTATTATTATTATTATTGGCAAATTCATTTACTTACATACATATTTTCGTATTTATATGATACTAGCGGACCCCATGCACGTTTCACTGTGCATAATTAAAAAAGTAATTCAAAGCAGTTTAAATTTTTAAAGTTTATATTTATTGTAGAAGTCTATGGAAAACCACATTTTTAGTTTTCTTATTATCTTGGCAATAAATGAATAATACTGATGGTTTGCCTACTTGTGAACCGGCTATGTAAAGGGTGTTTTTTCTAAAGGTGTGGTTTTCAGTGTGGTCTGGCAATACTTTTTTTCGGAGTTAGTCTTTTTGACAGCTGTCACTTGATTTATGCTCAGTTTGGTTTGCCATTTCATCATGAATAGACTTACGCCTGAACAATGTTGGCAAATTATTGAAATTTATTATCAAAGTTCATGCGCTGTGAAAAAAGTGTTTCGCAAGCTGCGTAAATTTAGCGACGAGACACATTTTCGGCTCAATGGATACGTGAATAAGCAGAATTGCCGTATTTGGAGTGAAGACCAGCCAGAGGCAATTACCAACTACCAATGCATCCCAAAAAATTCACTTTTTGGTGCTGTTCGGTTTATGGGCAGGCGACATCATTGGGCCGTACTTCTTCAAAGACGATTAAGGGCGCAACGTTACGGTCAATAGAGAGAGGTACCGGTACCGTTCGGTGATAACAGACTATTTTTGCCAAAAAAGGCAAGAATTAGTTTCGGCCGACATGTGGTTCCAACAGGACGGTGCCACATGCCCCTTGCCACACTGCACGCGAAACCATGCATCAATTGAGAGGCGAATTTGGTGAGCAGTTGATCTCACGTTTTGGTGTAGTCAATTGACCACTATAGACTATTTTGTTTTGTTAGACTATTTTTAGTGGAGCTATGTTAAGTCTCTTGTCTACAGGGACAAGCCAAACACAATTGCTGCTTTGGAAGCCAACATTGAATGCGTCATTGCGTGAGATTGGTGAGATTCCGGTCGAAATGTGTGAAAAATGTCCTTGCGCTTTATTAATGGCAATTGCGAATGCTTTTACATCTATGATCTCTAAAAATGCTACGATTGAAAACCACAGGGTCAAACTTCTACAAGTTTGTAGAGATATTCTTGCTTCGGCAAACATGCTCAGAATTTCATTTAACATACCATGACCGTTGCAATAGGGACATGGCTGACCGAAAAGTTCTTCCTTCAACATAATTTTCCTTTTCAAGTACCTAGTACTAGGGTAACTGGTAAAGGTGTTCAACGTTTCCCGATTAAAAACAAAAATTATTACTCATAAACTGTGGTCCCTAAATTGAAGCGCTGGGTGTTGTGTTTGCTAGCTCTTCGCAATTGTGCTGAGCGTTAAACCTAAATACGACCTGTGAACTCGAACGCTCTAACATTACGCTGTATGGTAACATATATAGTAGTGTGGTGGGTAGTGAAACCGCGCAAATAAAAGAGCTTGTAAACAAAATCCAATCAAGCAAGAACAACACGCACCGCACTCTCGTTCTCTCTCTCTCCCTCTCTCTCTTTCTTATTTACGTATTTGCACTATAGGAATTTCTCGCAAAAACAACACGACTCACAATAACAGTAAATTCCTCTGAAGTCAATCACTCGCTAATATGAAAATTATTCGATTGTTCGCAGTCGACCGCGTGTCTATGTACAAATGCGATGACATTGAGAGAGCCGAAGTATCTGCTTGCAATGCATGTATCCAAGTGCTGCTCATGTACTCAATGATACTCTCTCTCATATTTAAAAGGAACGAAAGGAATTTTGTATGAGAATTCTGCGTGGAAATTATATTAGAGGCAGCTAACACTTCATAGCTTCATTAATCCCAAAAATTGCTCCTGAATTTGTATTAATATATATACAGTGGCGAGCATTAATGGATACATGCTGGTCATATTTCACTTTGAGTATCTGTAAAACCCATAAAATCATACATATGTATGTAATCAATAAATCTATCATGCATAAGTATATTCAACTGAACTGGTTGTAACCGATTTACAAGACGAGATGCCATAACAGCAGGCTCTCCGGAATGCTTTAACTTGGAGTTCGAACCTGAAAAGGTCGCCAAGTTTTAATAAACCGGTTCTCAGATCAAAATTATTTATACATCATCATTCAAAATTCTTTATACAGAGCATATCGCTTTAAATATCGATAGGACCGTATTGCCAGACCTACATGACAAAACAAAAAATGTGAGAGTTTAAGAATTCGCGGGTTAAGTGAAACTTATCACGACCAACTTGTTTCACTTTTATACATACATACATCAATCTATTTTTTACATTTTCTATATTTTCCCCACGTTCTCTTATTTCCATGTTCTTTCTATTTGACTCAACTTGTTGGAAAAATCACCTCAAATGAAAAATAGTAATAATTTCAACGCAGAATTTTAATACGAAATTCTTTTCGTTCCTTCTAAATATGAGAGAAAGTATCATAGAGTACATGAACAGACAGTGAGAGCTGGTTTTATGATATTGACTTTTTCATACTACGTATGCACAGGGTGTTTTTTTTAGAAGTGTGGTTTTCAAGACGAAATAAAAAGCATATAATTTAATATTATGGCCAAGAACTTAGCGTTATTATAAAGATAAGGATTTGCCATTATGTTTTAAAAACGATTTCGGGCAAGTGGCCGCCGCGGCCTGTTCGAACAAATTCCAGCCGAGAGGCCTAATTATCGACCAATTTCTGCAGCAATTGGGGCTGGGCCGTACGTCAGTAATAACGCGCCGAATATTATCTTCCAAGGCGTCAATCGCCTCGGGCTTATCTGCGTAGAAAAGCGACTTCACATAACCAGCGGTGATAAATCGCACGATCTTGGAGGCCACTCCACAGGCCCAACACGCGAGATAATGCGCTCACCAAAAGTTTCCTTCAATAAATTGATTGTTTCGTTGGCTGTATGGCATGTAGCGCCCGCCGTCTTGTTGGAACCAAAGGTTGTCCACATCAACATCCTCCAATTCACAATTCAGGCACGAAAAAGTCATTAATCATGGCTCTATAACGTTCCCCATTGACTGTGACATTATGACCGGATTCATCTTTGAAGAAATATGGACCAATGATTCCCTCTGTCCATAGAGCACACCAAACAGTGACTTTATGAGGATGTAACGGCGTCTCAACAATGGCTTGTGGATTATGATCACTCCAAATGTGACAATTTTGCTTATTAACGTACCCATTCAACCAAAAGTGAGCTTCATCGCTCAACAAAATTTTATTGTGAAAATCACGCGAACCGAACTATTATTTTGGTAATAAATTCGCACGATTTGCAAGTGCTGTTCAAGAGTAAGTCTATTCATTATGAAATGGCAAACCAAACTGAGTATAAATCAAGTGACAGCTGTCAAAAAGACCAACTCCGAAAAAGTATTGCCAGATTGAAAACCACACTTCTAAAAATAAACACCCTTTATATGGAAAAACTTTTGTGGCAACTGGATACATGCATTACAAGCGATTATCATCTCATATGCACATATATGGTATACACTGTCGACTGCGAACAATCGAATAATTTTCGTATTAGCGAGTGATTGACTTCAGAGAAATTTACTGTTATCCTTTAGTGCAAATACATTAATAAGAGAGAGAGAGAGAGTGCAGTTCGTGTTATTCTTGTATGAATGGATTTTGTTTATTCTCTCTCTTATTTGCGCGGTTTCACTCACCACCACCACTCTTTGTGTTATAGCGTAATGTTTAGATGATATTCCTCAGTAAAGAGGGTGAGAGAAATTAGTTTGTTGTTATTTTTTATATGTGTGTATAGAATGCCAAAACAAAAAAATGATAATAATTCGACACACAAAAGATTTCGCAAAAAAAAAAAAATTCCAACAAAATATAACGGTGAATGTCGAAGCACAAGATCTTTATCATCGTAAACCATGCAACGGTTTATTTACGGCTCTGTATTCTGATTTTCAATTAAGAAGCAGACGCGCAAAATGAGTATTGTAGAGCATACAATATGGTATTACAAAATGTATGGTTTATCTTTTTATTTCGTTATGGAAACTCTTCTAGTTTTAATGAGAGGAATTATCTGGTAGTTCGAAATTTGGATGATGATAGGAAGGTGGGGAGAAACGGAAATAATTTACGCAAAGACTGTGAGTGAGTTTTTGAGAGACATACATACATACTATGAACATGAAATTTACAGAAAAAGAGAATGATACTAGCAAATGTATTAAAAAATTAATTCCTTTTCTCAGAGAGCAATGCAGATAATATTTATAAGAAATATTAAAAGGTTTTTTTTTTTGCTGCTCCTTCGTTTAGTTACGAGTATGTGTATATGTACAGTGTCGGACAATTCAATAAGGATACCTTGCACTATAAAACTTGCAATGATTGTTTTTTTATCGGACTGCTTATGGCAAACAATTTTTATAGAGAAGAAAATAGTATGGTATATACTTTATAAATTTCTAGGTGGCAACACTACATTTAAATATTTTTTCGGGATTCCCAAACAAAAAAGTTGAAGCGAAGCATTCGAAGGTGGACAATCTAATGAGAACAGCAGATGAAAAAATTTATATTTTAAAAAGAAAACTTAAATTTGTTTATAATTTGCACTGGTTAAATGCTTACCATGGTAGCACTGAGGGAAATTCAACAAATTAAATGTAAACTATTCCGTAATGTCACAGCAAGATGGGTCGAGCAAGGCACTGCAGCAAGCAGGAGTGTGATTTGGTGAAAAAAAACTGCGAAATGAGAGACAAAGCATCCACCAAATAGCTAAAACTATTAGCAGATCCTCGACATTTGTCTACCAATCTTCATCACCTCAAAAATTTCTGCAAAACTACAAGTGCAGATGACAATCGCATACAAATTTTGGCGTCACGCGATCCATTTAAGGCAGCTGCCGCAATTAAAGAAGAGACAGGGGTTCAAATTTGTGCTCGATCAGTAAGGAGACGTTTGGTTGGGGAAAAAAATGTATGGGAGAACAGCACGAAAAGTACCAATGTTGACACAAAGACATCGAAAGTGTCACATAGAGTTCGCTGAAGCGCACATTGAGTGGGATGGTTCAATTAATGCAAAAAAATGGCCTAAAGTATTATGGACAGGCGAAAGCAAGGTGAATCTTGTTGGAAAAACTGCGAAATGAGGGACAAAGCATCCGCAAAATAGCAAACGTTGGGTTAGACACCAGAAAAATGCAGAATTGAGCCCAAAATATATTAGGAAGACGTTTAAGCACGGAGGTGGAAGCATCATGGTATGGGGATGCGTCTCTTGGTATGGTGTGGGACCTCTATATTGGATAAAAGAAACGATAGACAGATTTCTTTAAGTAAACATCCTTCAGAAGGTGATGCTTCCCAATGCTGAATGGGAAATGCCCCTGAAATGGTAAATGCTACACGAATCCTTGCCCGAGATTGGTTTTTTCATAATGGCATTCCCGTTATGACCTGGCCGTCACAATCTCCTGACCTTAATCCAATCGAGAACTTGTGGAATATTGTCAAAGAGAAGATTGAAAGTACCAGAGCTAAAAACAAAGACGAATTGTGCCAAAGCATTCAAAGAGCGTGGTATTCCATACCCTAGGCTACTTGCGCGTCTCTGGTGGAATCAATGCCTAGAAGGTGTAAGGCGGTTTTAATTAACAAAGGCTAAAAAGCCACAAAATAGCATTAGTGAACAATTTGAGTCAATAATTTATATTTTATAAATGCTTTTTTTTTTAATTTACTTCTTCTTCTTCTTCCACAAAATAGCATTAGTGAACAATTTGAGTCAATAATTTATATTTTATAAATGTATTTTTTCTTAATTGAAGTGTTCTTATTTTGGTCGCTGTGGCGTAGTGGTAATGCGTTGGACTGCTACGCAGAGTGTCCGGGTTTCAAATCTCGGCACAGGCCAACTCAAAAAAAAAAAAAAAAAAAGGGGAAAAGATAATTTTTCTACACGGTAGCACCTTTTGACAGGCAATGGCAAACCTACAAGAGTAAAAATTGCCTATGAAAAGCTTTTCACTTCGCCGGTCGGATTCGGCATTAAACTGTAGGTCCCTTCCATTCATGTACAAATATAAAACGCACAACCTGAGTGGATGCGAAAATTTAGGCCTAGGCCCTCCATGGGCTGTTGTGCCATTAAAAGTAAAAGTAAAGTAAAACAAGGCCACAAAATAGCATTAGTGAACAATTTGAGTCAATATTTTATAAATTTTTCTTATTTTGTTTGTCCTTTTGAAATGTGATTTTATGTATAACTTTTAAATTTCTTTTTTTTTTAACACTGAATTGATTTTGTTTTTGTTTTAAGAAAAAATTAAACTTATGGAATAAATAATAAAAGTAAATACCTTTTAAATTTATCATAAGCGTAGAGAAATTGTTTTTTAAGGTTTTTGGTTTCAGAACAAGGTGTTCTTATTTGATTGTCCGACACTGTATGTATGTATGTGTGTGTTCATGTGCGTGTGTGTGTGTTTTATATGCACGAATTTGTATGCATATGCAAATGTAATGACAATATTGATTATCAGGACGGAATTATTAAAACAATTATGTAAATTTAAAATTAAAATGGCAAAAGCAATCCTACAACAATATATGCAAGTAAATTGTTGTTGTTTTTCTTTCTTTTTGTCTTTTATGTTGTTGCCATAATGAACTTTTTATAGTTTGTGTGTATGTGTATGTAAGGCAAACATAACCACAATTTATTATAAAATATTTAATTGAACAATTTTAATTGTAATTTATTGATTTGTTATTTTCTTTTACATAATTCATTTAACTACGAGTACAATTTACTAAATATTAGCTTAATTGTAATTACATATTGTACTTACAATACACATACATACATACATACATATGCCCATATGTCCAAATGTCCATATGTCCATATGTCCATATGTATGTATGTATGTATGTATGTATGTAATTATCATATTTATACATAAGAATTTATATATGCGGTTTTTACTATGTAAATAGTTGTTGTTATATTCTTTAATTTTTTGTATTTTTTTTTTTTTTTTGTATCATTTTGCATTGATTTAATTTATTATTTGTAACTAACATTTGAGTAAATATCGTTAATTATTTTTATTATTAATAGTATTATGATTTTTTGTTTTTGTTTTTTGTTTTTTGTTTTCTTCTTTACATGAAATCACAGTCCGTATGTGAGAAAGATTCATTTTATTTATTCATGTTTTTATTTACTTTGATGTTTTTGTTCATTTTTGTTTTACATGCAATTGCTTAAAACGATTCAAATTTAAATTTAAATATAAATTGTATGTAGCCAAATCGTAAATATTTTCATTGTTTGTATGCAGTGGTAGTGGTATGCAAAATGTGTGTGTGTGTGTGTGTGTGTTTAAGTCGTAGCTTTAATTTTATAAATTTTTAACACTACATTATTAATTTACAATTTCAAAAAAGGCATTTTCATAATTATTATTAATTATTAATTATTAAAGTTAATTATTATTTGTTTTTTTTTTTTTTTGTTTTGCGTTATATTTTGTTTTTGTTGTTATTTTGGTTTTCGTAAATTTAAATGTAATCATGTATTATTGTTGTATTTTAATAATTATTATTCAAAATTAATAGCTAATGCTTGGATTTTCATTTTGTTTTGTAGTGTTTGATATGAAATGTTGAAATTGTTTTTCCAATATGATGTGCATACGATATACAGTGCGAGAGATTTTAGGCTATCATCGGTTTTTGTATATTTTCAATATTTTCAATATTTTCAATATTTTCAATATTTTCAATATTTTCAATATTTTCAATATTTTCATTATTTATTATATTTCTTTTTTCTGCTGCACTGTGTAAACTAAGTGATCATAAGAACTAAGTATCTCTTTCTCAGTAGCTAGAAATACTCGCCTCAAATAAAAGGAAAATTACTGTGATCTGATGATAAAGTTTGAAATCAAGACAAAGTAAACTCTTACTTATGTGAAGTCCGTTAAGAGTCTTTGGGAACTTTACAAATCGTGCCCAAGCGATAATATAATATTTCCCTTTGGAAGAAGTAGCCACTTTGGCTTCACAGAAATTGTGTCTTCTCGGAGAAATGCTACATACCAAAAAAAAAAAAACGTATTCCACTTAAATACGTGCCGAAGAGCGTTAAAATAGCGCAAATCATAATGATTAAGAAACCAGACAAGCCACCAGAATAAGTAACGTCGTATAGACCCATTTCTTTGCTACCTTTAATTTCGAAACTGTTCGAGAAATTATTACTTAAACTACTCAAGCCGTTGGTCAACATTCCTGATTTTCAATTTGGATTCAGAAATAAACATTCCGCCATCGATCAAGTTCATCGTGTAACAAAGATTATTGAAGAAGCGTTTTAAAAAAAGAAATATTGCCCTGCAGTGTTTTTAGACATATCTCAAGCTTTTGATCGAGTATGGCACCAAGGTCTTATATATAAAATGAGTAAACTTCTACCTGCTAATCTCTGCCATCTACTTGAGTCATATTAGTCATACACAATTTTTAGAACGGAGCTAAATAATTTTTATTACAAAACTGTTTGATTCACAATGGAATCCATCTGAGTATAGATAATCTGTTATGCTCTGGTTTATAAGTTTTGCCATAACACTAAGTGCCTGCTCTTCGAGAGTAAAGAGAATACCCCGATTTAAAGACTTTCACATCATTTCATAGTTTTTCAAGAGGTACGGAAAAGTAGGTAGGGCGGAAGGTACTTAAACAGATATGCACTTAGTATTTCCTCTAATCTGAAAGTAGCATCCCACTTAGAAGG
This sequence comes from Palloptera scutellata, assembly GCA_958295655.1. Classification (NCBI taxonomy): domain Eukaryota; kingdom Metazoa; phylum Arthropoda; class Insecta; order Diptera; family Pallopteridae; genus Palloptera; species Palloptera scutellata. The sequence goes on along the minus strand of OY282449.1, from coordinate 96,312,506 downwards.
AATTTACTTCCTTATTTTCATAATACTTAGATATTATTTATCTACTTAATGCCAACTCGTATAACTCTAAAAATTTATCTTAGATTAGGAGCTGTCGTCAATGTGTATGGAGTTTTTACGCTCTAACACACAGAGTGGTGAGGAGTGAAACCGCGCAAATAAGAGAGCGAGTAAGCAAAATCCTCCCCTCAAGATTAACGCTAACAGCTCTCTCTCTCTCTCTCTCTCTCTCTCTTTTTGATTTATGTATTTCTATATGTTAAGTAACTTGAATCGTTGTCTTAAATGAGTATCGAGCAAACCAACACATAAACATGCATGCTTGTGTGTGTATCTGAGAGAGCGACAGCGCTGCTTGTGTTATTTACACTGTAAATGAATTAACTTTACTTACTTTTAATGGCACAACAGCCCATGGAGGGCCTAGGCCGAGATTTTCGCATCCACTCATGTTGTGTGTGTTGTATTTGTACATGAATGGAAGGGACCTACAGTTTAATGCCGAATCCGAACGGCGAAGTGAAAAGCTTTTCATAGCAATTTTTACTCTTGTAGGTTTGCCATTGCCTGCCAAGAGGTGGTGCCGCGTAGAAAAATTATATTTTCTACTTTTTGATTTGGCCTGTGCCGAGATTCGAAACCCGGACACTCTGCGCAGCAGTCCAACGCACTACCACCACGCCACAGCGACCACTGAATGTAATGTAAATGTAATGAATTAAACTTTGCATTAAAAAAATAATAACATTACATATTAGCCAATGCATGACAAACAAAATGCATCATTTTGATGTTAAGAAATTTGAGGTTACTTTTTTGGTAAATTTCGATAACAAAATGGCAAACTACACTTTGCCAATATTGCTTTACTTATATCCGGAGTAGTGCCTTTTCAAAAAATATAACGAAATGACAAATAATAAAGGGTGATTTTTATAAGAGTTTAATTTTTAAAAATGAAAACAAAACACAAAAATTTTACAAAAGTAAATGAAATTTTTATTTGGATCGATAAATCGATAAATTCCTGCCATTTACTTTTTAAAGATAATTTCACTTAAATGTGAAATGTTGCCCGCGGCTCCGCTTCAAGTGGTCCACTCTGAAAGTCCAATTTTAGCACACTTTTTCACACATTTCGGCCGGAATCTCACCAATGACGCAATGGCGCATTCAATGTTGGCTTCCAAAACAGTAATCGTGTTTGGCTGCACCCTATAGACAAGAGACTTAACATAGCTCCACAGAAAATAGTCTAACAGGGTCAAATCACACGATCTTGGTGGCCAATTGACTACACCAAAACGTGAAATTAACTGCTCACCAAATTCGCCTCTCAATTGATGAACGGTTTCGCGTGCAGTGTGGCATGTTGGAACAACATGTCAGGCGAGTCCAATTCTTGCATTTAAGGAAAAAAAAAGTTTGTTATCATCGAACGGTACCATTCTCCATTGACCGTAACGTTGCAGCCTCCATCGTCTTTGAAGAAGTACAGCCCAATGATGCCGCCTGCCCATAAACCGAACAGCACCAAAAAGTGTATTTTTCGGGATGCATTGGTAGTTGCTGAATTGCCTCTGGCTGGTCTTCACTTGAGCCAAAAATGAGCCTCGTCGCTAAATGGACATAGCTTGCGAAACACTTTTTTCACAGCGCATGAATTTTGATAATAAATTTGCACGATTTGCAAGTGTTGTTCAGGTGTAAGTCTAATCATTATGAAATGGCAAACCAAACTGAGCATAAATCAAGTGACAGCTGTCAAAAAGACCAACTCCGAAAAAAAGTATTGCCAGACCACACTGAAAATCAGACTTCTAGAAAAAACACCCTTTACGTTCATATTTTCATTAAAAATTATTTATGAAAAAGACGTCAAACTCCCATTTATCTTCAACTTCAAATTTTTTTCAGTGCTTGTGTTGAAAAATTGCGCATCGAGATTTTGCTTACATGAATGCTGAAAGTCAACTAACTCTCAAATTTTTCCCCGTTTTCCATTGTTCGTCAATAGTTCATAAACTACACGAAGAAGTTTATAGTGTAAGTACGTGTGACAGCATTGCGTCGTCAGAGAATATGTTTCATCGAGATATGTTTCACATGTGAATAGGAAAATCAAAATTGTCCGACGCTGTCTCAAATCTTTCTATGATCTTCAACCAACTTCAAGTCAATGTAAAATCTATGAGAAACTTCCTACAAATTTTTTCTCATTTTGAGGGTAGTGTAAGCTTAGAGCTTTGTTAATAGCCATTCGGCTGGCTGTGAGTTTAGCTATCTTAGCTCAATCTTGAAGTTCGGTTAGTGAATTCTCTTATTAGCGGAAGATTGGCGTGGATTCGTCCGGAAGTCAACTACCGCATCGATTCTACAAGCCATTTGGGACTCGTCATTGTAGAGTTTTATCTCGATTCTCCCTCCAACGATTTTGTTTGTATTAAATCAATTTTCTTTCTTCTTTTAATGGCCTAACAGCCCATGCAGAGCCTAGGTCGAACTTTTCGCATCCACCAATGTTGTGCGTGTTATATTTGTACATGAATGGACAGAAGTTTACGCTTTTGCATGGGCTTCTAAAGCCTTGCGTAATGTAACGATGCCAAATATCATGTAACGATATGTGATAAGGTTAGTGCGTGTAAGTGATTACCGAAATCGTACTTTCCAATAGATTGCCTACGTTAAAAATCTAAATGTTTAAAAATTCCTTTGCCAGAGAAATGTTTTCCTTTCCATGAATTGAATAAATCAAGTTTATTTTCTTTCTGGGCATTTTTCGACTATGATTGCTTAAATCACTTTTTTAAGAGCTGACGATTCATTTCATCTGCATCAGTGAGTCGCCCTACACAAGTTGACTTATTCCGAATGTTTGCGTTTTTGGTTTTCAGGTCAGGTCTAAACCTAAGCTTGTAAAAATTTGAATCTATCGCAGACAGTACTGAAGCAATGTGACCGCAGGCGTGACCGATGCAATTTTTAACGATGTGCTGTTTTATGCTAACGATAAGCCTTCCATAGTTCAATTTGATGATTCGCTGATCCCAGGTGTGCTACATCTCGATTTAATTAATTTGGATCGTTTGCATTTTCAATGCATTCAGCGCCCCCTACAAAATCATCATCTCCATCATCATTATTATAATCATTATAATAATAATAATAATCATCATCAAAATATTCAGCTTGTATGATCTCCACGGGTGGAAAATTTGCCGCTTGCCGGCCTGAGAACTCGCGAATGTTATGAGGCTGACTAGAAACTGATCAAATCTCGTCTATGTTTTGTTGGGCTGATGTGAGTTGTTTTCTTTCAACGGAGGAAAGATTTTCAATGAAATTTTCAAGTAAGTCTTCTGCCTTTCTCTTTCGTTGAGAAGCTGGGAATTCAGTCACCTCAATGACTTGTCTGGTGCTGTACAATGTGAGGACGTTTGTTAGTGCCTCAAGTCTACACTCTCGCAATCTCTCGTTGCTGGTTATTGTGTTTTTTTTTCACGAGAGCATAAACTGAATCTTGTTGGGCCTCTATTTTTTGACGAAGTCTACATTCTCGCTGTCCCTCATAAACTGAATCTTGTTGGGCCTCCTTTTTTTGACGAAGTCTACATTCTCGCTGTCTCTCATAAACTGAATCTTGTTGGGCCTCCATTTTTCGACGAAGTCTACATTCTCGCTGTCCCTCATAAACTGAATCTTGTTGGGCCTCTATTTTTTGACGAAGTCTACATTCTCGCTGTCGCTCATAAACTGAAGCTTGTTGGGCCTCCATTTTCTGACGAAGTCTACATTCTCGCTGTCCCTCATAAACTGAATCTTGTTGGGCCTCTATTTTTTGACGAAGTCTACATTCTCGCTGTCTCTCATAAACTGAATCTTGTTGGGCCTCCTTTTTTTGACGAAGTCTACATTCTCGCTGTCCCTCATAAACTGAATCTTGTTGGGCCTCTATTTTTTGACGAAGTCTACATTCTCGCTGTCTCTCATAAACTGAATCTTGTTGGGCCTCCATTTTTTGACGAAGTCTACATTCTCGCTGTCTCTCATAAACTGAATTTTGTTGGACCTCCATTTTTTGACGAAGTCTACATTCTCGCTGTCCCTAATAAACTGAATCTTGTTGGGCCTCTATTTTTTGACGAAGTCTACATTCTCGCTGTCTCTCATAAACTGAATCTTGTTGGGCCTCTATTTTTTGACGAAGTCTACATTCTCGCTGTCCCTCATAAACTGAATTTTGTTGGGCCTCCATTTTTTGACGAAGTCTACATTCTCGCTGTCGCTCATAAACTGAATCTTGTTGGGCCTTCATTTTCTGACGAAGTCTACATTCTCGCTGTCTCTCATAAACTGAATTTTGTTGGACCTCCATTTTTTGATGAAGTCCTACATTCTCGCTGTCCCTCATAAACTGAATCTTGTTGGGCCTCTATTTTTTGACGAAGTTTACATTCTCGCTGTCTCTCAGCCGTGACACAATCGCAATTTGTTCAGTCTATACTCGCTCATTCTTTTAGCTCTAGAAATTTCTAACGATTTTTGTTTGAAATGCCAAATTTTAAGAGAAACTGATGGGCAACGCCCTCTCTCAATCGAGTATGAATCAAACGCGAATCAGCGCACTCTATCAATCGATAAAGGAATAGAGGACTCCTCTATCGATTGATATTGGGCGCATAGTGGTCTGCCCATCATTTATGTGTATGTACATAAATATGCATCCTCATTTTTTTCATACTTGATGATAGAGGGCGCTGCCCTTCATTTCCGTGACTATTTCCGCTTTGCCACGACCATCTTTTATCCCCTTGTAAATATAAAAATTATTCTAACGAAGTAAACAAGGTGACTCTTCTTCTTCTTCTTCTCTTTCTTCTTCTTCTTCCCTCTTTAATGGGACAACAAACAGCCCATGTAGAACATAGACCGAGCTTATTGCACTTTTACAGTTGCAGCTTTCATATCTTGACTTCTTTTTCATTACTGATTTCAAAACATAAACAATAAATGAAAAATTTCGTATACACAGTGTTGCAATTTTTGTCATTTAAAAATATGTACTCAGAAAATAAAAGGAACAATCAATTAAAAATGTACGAGTATATTGTTGAAAAATTTGAATGTGTGTGTGTGTGAGTGAGTGAGTGAGTGAGTGCGTAAGTGAGTGAGTGAGTGAGTGAGTGAGCGAGTGAGTGAGAGTGTGTGTGAGTGAGTGAGTGAGTGTGTGTGTGAGAAGTGTGTGTGTGAGTGTGTGTGTGAGTAAGTGTGTGTGTGTGTGTTTGTGGGTGTGTGTGAGTAAGTGTGTGTGTGTGTGTGTGTGTTTGTGTGTGTTTGTGTCTGTGTGTGTGTGTGCGCGCGTGTGTGTTTGTGTGTGTGTGTGTATGTGTGAAGAAAATGTATCAAAAGGTGGCTAGCTTCTAAATTTGATCTAAAATGTAATTATTGTTCTATGAAGAGAAGAAGTCTTATATTGTCGATAAAGCAGTTGGATTAAAATACAAAAATAATTAACATTGTGGATTTTTGTAATTAACTACGAGTATGTACTCGCATGTAGAAAAAGTTTTCTTTATTTTTTTTTTTTTTTGAAAAAATTAACGAATACCAACACCTTGATAAATGTCGTTTATATGGAAAAGTCTAATAGATGTGGAAAAAATAAATAAATTTTTAAAATTTTCATTATTTTCTTGTCTTCTAGTTTTTATATAAGTACATATTTATTATTATATTATTATGTAAGTACTTCAATTGAGATAAGCATTCATTACTTTTATTTATTATTACTCGTATATATTATTGTTGTATATATATATGTATGTATGTATATAATTTTCTAAATTTTATAAAGTCATAAGCACTTAATTGCAAAAAACTCCGAATAAACTTTTCTACTACTTACTTAAAAGAAAACCGAAAAGAGACAACTTTTTTCTGCAGTGAGTCTTCGTTCGTTACTGACCCGCAAAACAACAATACTGGCTTCATAGCGGCACACGGTGGAGACAAGAAAAATCCGTTACTAAATGTGCAGTTATTCTATGTAATAGTTTATTATATTATTATCGAATCGTTTGTGTTCGCACAATGTTAATAGTTCAAAAATACGTTTAGTGGTAGGAAGAAGGAGAAAAAATGGGAAAAGGAATGCAATCACAGGACACCGATACAGAGATACCGAGAGAGCCATTGTGCCCTAGAAAATTAATCAAGTATTTTTGCATAGAAATATGAACATTGATACTCTACGAGTTCGAGACTCGTTGGTAATAAGGAGCACAGCGGCATACACTGAGTACGAGACTCGGTGGACATGAGCTGTCAATTTTGCTCTCTGAGAATGAAACAACGAGTATCGAAACAGACGAACCATGATGATGTCAGCAGATATAGTTTTTGTTTTGTAACTGTTTACAGTGTCGTAGCCAGGGGGCGAGGCGGTCCGCCCCGGGTATCACCATTTTTGGGGTGACACCCGCAATGTCCAAAGAGCGGAAAAAATATTATAATTACCTGAGTACGTCTAAAACTATACTTTCATTTGTTTTTTGCACGATGTGTTGGAGGAAGTGGATGCTACACAAACATATTTGCAAACTCCAGGACTATGTAACTTTCGATAAAGTAATAGCGAAATCGAATGCCCTAAGTCTCTTTTTACACGAAAAGCGAGAATGTTTAGTGGAAGGTGAATTGGAGAAGTCTAGTATTAGTTGCTGAAAGCCGGCGCATAAGGTACAAGAAAAGAATGCCGGGTGAAACGGAACGAGATATTGGTTAAACTGCTAAAGAAGATAACAAGAGGACGATGCTTGAATGCATCGATCGTTTCTCGACAGAATTAAAGTCTCGAACCATGGCATTCAATGATATAGCCGATATCTTTCAAATTGTGAAAACAAATGATGATGCTTGCGGTTTTGCACGGATGAAGAACTGAATAGCAATGCAAAAAAGTTGGCGTGCGACGCTACGATGAAGTGGTAGAAGAAGAACTTAAAGTAGAAGTACAAAGACTTCGTAGACAAATCAAGGCGGCAAACATTTAATTTAAAGTCGCAAGTAAATGGACTACTTACGCTTGATATTCTATCTCTATTGTAGAATGGGATTTTATAGAGTCTGTTTCAAACGTATCTTTAGCTCTTCAAATGTTCTTAACAGTTTGTGTCTCTGTGGTTTCATGTGAAAGAAGTTTTTCAAAGTTAAATCTTCTAATTAAATCATATTTACGCTCAAATATGTGTCAATCTGGGATATGCGACCTAGCCATTTTATCAATAGAAAACGAATTTTCTAGCAAATTAGATTTTAGCAATGTTATTTCAGAATTTGCTGCGAAAAAATGCATAATTTTTAAAATATCTTTTTAAGGCTTCATATATCGCAATGTAAATTTGGTACTTTAAATATGTACTCACATATTTAGATACATCAATTTCCTACAACAGCAATTAAATAGAAACTTAAAAAAGAAGAAGCTGTATGTAAACAAATATCTTCCAAGATCTTTAAGAAGAACATGCTGTAAATAAAAATTTCCCTTATTGGTCTCATACTCGTAGAGGTTTTAACTATTTTGTGACTTAAATTAAGTACGTAAGTATTAATTTAAGTTCACTCATCTTTATGAATTCCTGTATTATCTACTTACTTGTAAATAAAAAATAATCGTACATACCTACACATAGTATAATTATTTCAAAAGAAGAGGGGGGTAGTGGTATTATAGGGTGACACCATTTAGGGCCGCCCCAGTTGTCACCCGACCTGGCTACGCCACTGACTGTTTATTAATTTTTCTTAAAATATAATGAGAAGATGCATTAAAGATGGAATAAATAGTCCAATGCCACTAACGTTAGTTCTACGACACGGTAGAGAACAAAAAGGCAAAGAACAAGAAGTAAGAAAATGGTAACAATATACGTTTCTTGATTGTGGGACTTCGCAGACACGAAGTGATAAGCAAGAGAGAAGAACTCTTCGTTAATATTTTGGGGAGCAGCTCAAAACGCTATTAGGTAACCCTAATCAAGTCTCATCCAAAACATATTACCTATACAAACTGGTATACTACATGCATAATTAGATGGACTAAAGGAGCTCCTCTGGAAAAGTGGCATCCAGGCAAGTTCAATATATAGACTTTATAACCAGTAGGCTGTTGGTGCAGAGCGGGGCGGATTGCATTTGACTTTTTCTGTCATTCATAAGCCAGATGCTCTTATTCGTTATTTTAATCACTTGCTTCACACTAACGATCAGCACCATTCAGTCATTTACTACAATTCGTCGCTTATTTAATCACTTTCCATTTTTCGAAGGCTTTCCTCAGTTGTCTAATCGTCACTATAACTAGTCGTGCCTTCAAACGGTAGAACAGTACTCGTCGCTTTTTCGTTTCAATTACCAATAAGAATCGCGCAACGAAGTCTTGCCTCAACAAGTACTGAACAGCAACCGATTTGATTTGTTTCGCCGAAATGAGAATAAACAAACAGCCGAAGGCGCACGATCGAAAGCCACACGAAGTAGCTTTTAGTCTACGTGTGTCGACGTTGCGCAAGCAAGACTTTTTGTTTATAAACGCGTAATATGCAAATTGAAAATGTGCGCATCGCTGCTTTAGATTAATGCTCCATATACATTGACGATTGCAGCTACACGACACACGGCCTTATGGAGACGATTATTTTGGCGATGACACGATAACGTGACCACCGACCACAATTGTGGCTGTCGCCAATTTAAATATATTTTTGATTCTACAAGCAATAAGAGGAAGAAGAGGAGAACGAGTGAAGGGGATTCCTTACGTTTAAATATGTTGCTGCTTTCGCTTTCATTGTAATCAAGTAGTTGAATAGACGGCGACAGTTGAAGCCGACGTGTGTTCGTGTTGACCTGCTGTCGTCAAAGTGTATGGAGTATAATGCCACATTCGAAATCACATCGTGTCTTAACTAAAATAAACGAAAATAATGTAAACACAAGAAACACAATGTTAGCATTGCTCACGGATTTTTCTTTCCATTGCACTGCCGCTTGCTTAAAAAGCTATACTAGTACGCCGCCCGCCACCGCCGCCGCCGCCGCCGCCGCTGCCACCGCCACCACCACCACAGCCGCTACGACCACCGCCGCGCGGCAAGCCGCCATGCGAAACGCTGCGGCCCATACGCGCTTCACTGCCACGACGCTCACGAGCTCTGCGCAATAGATCCGAAGTGCTCGGACGGCGGCTGTCACTTGCGCTAGATGTACCGCTACGTTTGCATGACGTTATATCCGATGTTGAGGATCGACGTACATTCCCGGACGATGAACCGTCAGCGCCTTCTGCCATTGCATAAGGCGACAAGAAATATGGTGACGGTGAGCTTGCTTGCGAGCGCGATGAAATTTCGTAGCGGTTGATGTGCAGCAGTTGTGAACTCGAGCGATTATCATCGTGCGAGCTATTGCGACGCGACGAGTACGGTGATTGCGGATAGTCGAGCAGAAGGTTCTCTGATTCTTCGGCGTCGACAGAATCGATTTTGAAATATGGCGGTATACGATTGTTAATAATCGTTGTACCAATGCCGGTGCCGACGCCGCCGCCGACGCCGACGCCGACACCGCCAATATCGCGACTAGTCGCCGTGCTAGTGATTATGTTGGCTGCACTGTCATTGGCATTCTCGCCGCCTCCTATCGATGATGATTGCGATTGTGAGTTCTTGTTGCTGCCGTTTCGCAGACCGGAGTAGAGCGATTTTATATGAAAATCAAATGATTTGAAATTGAGCAACGAACGACGTTTTTGTGTTTTTGTCGTCGGTTGAACTGCACCGCCGGCTTCGGTGTCTGCGAAATCAGCGGATTGATTGAGGAGGCCGCTGTTGTTGTTATTGAGACCAGCATTTTGGCTATGTGATGTTATGTGAACTAAGTTGGGTGCGGTTGTTGTTGGTGTTGTTGGAGCTGTGGTTGTTGCACTTAAACTAATATTGTTAATGTTGTTGTTGTTGTGATTGTTGTTATTTAACGAATCTATTTGAATAATTGTTGTTGCACTATCTAAGCGAGTTGTTGTTGTTGTTGCTGTTGTTGTGGGTGATGCTGCTACTGTTTGCTGTTGTAATGTTGAATAATTGAATGTGTTTGCTGTTGTTGTTTGTATTGCGGCTGCAGCTGTTGCTGCTGCTGCTGCTGGTGGTTTTGTTTTAGTATTTGTTGTTGTTGCTGTTGTATTATTAACGATATTATTAGTAAATAAATTTGTATTCATTGAAGTATTTAATAAAATTGAAGAACGCTGTTGTGGTTGCTGTTGTTGTTGTTGTTGTTGTATAATAAGCTGTTGCTGCTGTAATTGTTGTTGTTGTTTTAATTGTTGTAGCTGCTGTTGCTGCTGTTGTTGCTGTTGCTGTTGTTGTTGTAATTGTAAATCATGTTTGCTTATTGTTGTTGTCATTGTTGTACTACTTAAGCTAGTTTTACTACTAATCGCTTTGAAAAATTTATTATCGTTATCTAAGGACTCCTTTTGTCACTGAATAACGCAGAAGCCCTGCTTTGAGGCATCCTTCGCATCGGCCTCCTCACAGAATGCCTCCTCTTCGTTCTTCGGTGATTCAGCTACACAGGGACCACCGCCACTGAGGCTCGGCGGCCCCTGTGCTGATTGTCACCGAAGCGCCAGCGTTGATATCATTGGCGGTCGCACCGGTTTATTCTCGAGTATACGTTCCAATTCCAACATGACGCTGGTCGATAAACGTGGCAGTAACTAAAAGCAAAAAAAAAAAGAAGAAAACGAAGGAAAAACACAAAATTCAATACAACATTTTTTTTGTAATCGCCAAATACGCCTTGCGAACTCAAACTCACCTGCAACGATTGTAAACTCTGATGAAGTTGCTCCGCTGATGTTGCTCCCAATAGCAAACACTGCACTGCCTCGTGCTTCAGTGACCAAGCGATCGACAGTTGCGTTGGACTGCAACCCAATTTCTCAGCCAGTGCGGCCAAATCACGCAATCTATCACAATGTCGGCGTCCCTCTTCAATGCGATCCTTATTCCAGCTGCCCTGCGGTGATAAAGCCGCCTAAAAGTATGCAAACAACAGCACATTCTCATAAGTTGCCGCCCATCGACATCATCTTTTCTCACTTACATTTCGATTGATTTCATCTTCGGTCCATGAATAACTTTGACTCTTCGTTTTGAAGGAGCCTTTCGGTAAAAAGATTTTCTCACCATTTTGCGTATCACCCAGTGCCATCGATAGCGGTCCCCATGCCATCAGACCCACTCCAATTTTATTATACATCTCCGGCAAGTGCAGTTCGCATTTCTCGCGGCAGAACATATGATACTCAGATTGTTCGACAATCGGCGTTATACAATTGAACTGGCGGCAGTTTGTGTAGGCTTCCATTATCTCGACCTGCGACCAGCGTGCTGTGCCCCAGTACATTGCCCATCCCTGCTGTATAACATAGTTCATGGTGCGCACAACTTCTGTGTGAGGAAGTTTCAAGAGCAATTAGTAAATGTGAAATGTGTTAGAAACAATAATGCATTTGTATAGAGACCTTCCATTGGACACATGGCATCCGCTTTATGTATAATCACAATATCAATATACTGCAATTGCAATCGTTGCAAACTGGCCTTAACACATTCGATAATGTGCTTGCGCGAAAGGCCTCGCTCTTCAGATCTAAAAGAACACAACAGGAAAGAGCAGTTAGAGAAACGATCAATTGTTCAAATGTGATTACAGATTATATCTGACTGTGAAGCAGATCGGGAGCTGTGTAGGAAGTAGAGCGCTTCAGGAAGATCGAAATGCAATATTTCATCTCTTACCGCTGCCAGTGTTTATTCAGGGCTGTGCTGCCAAGGGTGCTTTCACATTAATCGAGACCAACGTGTGAAAATCATCAATCAGATAAAACAGAGGGGTCAAAATGGCCATGGCTAACTAAATAAGGTCACGGACTACATGACTTCCATGCCTGATTTTACGATTAGAATTCCAACTCTCTATCTAACTAGGGAAGATTTGGAAGTCTGGCTCTGCAACATTCGGGACATCTACACTGACTGACACAAAGATGAGGGGAGGAACTGAGGCTGCTTGCTGTCTGCTCGGATGACAGTCAGACATATGGGCTACCTGACTCCTGCAGCGCCTTCCAAGCGCACATCTAGGCAATTGAGAATACAAATCACTATCTATGTTGACAGCCAAGCAGCAGTGAATGCGATGGAATCCAAGGACATTGTCGGACATTGTGCTATCACAGCAATGCTCCAGCAATGGTTTATTTCGACGAGTGGACTGCACAGAAGTTGTCACGATGAAGAAGAAGTAGAATTGATTCTCCGCTTCTTTTGTCGATGTCCAGGGCTAAAGGTGAAATGGCTCCATTGCCTGGGTTCTCATTTTTTCACAAGCCTAACAGAGGAGGGAAATAGAATTATAGAATCTCCTTGCTTTCATCTGGAAAATCAATTGGTTATGGTTGGCATATTGACATTAAATGTAAGTCGCTGATAGAAAAATATGCCTCTACCGGGGAAAAGTTTTATTTGAAGACAATCACAATGGGCATAGTTGCCTCCGAGTGAAAGGGCAGACAAGCGCCTTCGCAACCTAGCCTAACCTAACCTAACAGATAGAGTTTAAAAGAATTTATTTGTTGGGGAGCTGTATTCTTTCTGGTATTCAAACGATTCAATATAAAGGGTGTGCCAAAAGAGAGCACGATTTACTTTCAAAATAATTAAAACGCAAATTTTTCATTTGCAAGTGGTGATATTTCTATTGCATTGTAAAGTGGAGATGTTTCGATTAAGTATGGAATAAAATATCCGGCAAATGGCCCCCGCTGCTCATTGAGCAAGCGCAGACCCTTGCTCTATGAATGAAATTTTTAATGACATTTTGAGAAAGATGTGGCTCTATCTCATCGATGACGAGTTGGATCTCGGCCCTGAGCTCAGGAATTAATCGCATAGCACTGGGATTTCACGAAACCCCAAAAAAAGAAATCGCACAATCTTGGTGGCCAGTTGACATTGGAATTTCACGAGATGATTCGGTCTGGAAATCGTTGAACCAGTAAATCGAATGTTTCATGTGCGGGTGAAGCAATCCTGCTGAAGCCACATGTCGTCCGGAATCTATATCGTCCAGTTGAGGTCACAAGAACTCCATTATCATGATCCTGTCACGATTGCCATTCACAGTCTCTACATTTCCGGCCTCATTTTCACAATGATAACGCGTTGTTCCTTTTTGTAGCGCTACATTTTTAATAATCCGAACAATCGTAGACGATAGCTGCTAAATTTCAGAGATGCCATTTAATAAAACAAAAATGGCACAAAATTTAAATTGTGCACTCTCATTGGGACACCCTATCAGATCAGCTCCCCTTCCATTCTTTGAAATTGGGCGAAAGCAAAAACTACATTTTTTTTAATGATTCAGAGCAACATTTTCTCAGTGACCGAATATAAGTTGTCAGAGGTCATATTGCATTAAATTGTGTAGTCTCATTGGGATACCCTATCAGGTCAGCTCCCCTTCCATTCTTTGAAATTGGGCGAAAGCAAAAACTACATTTTTTTTAATGATTCAGAGCAACATTTTCTCAGTGACCGAATATAAGTTGTCAGAGGTCATATTGCATTAAATTGTGCACTCTCATTGGGACACCCTATCAGGTCAGCTCCCCTTCCATTCTTTGAAATTGGGCGAAAGCAAAAATTAAATTTTTTTTAATGATTCAGAGCAACATTTTCTAAGTGACCGAGTATAAGATGTCAGAGGTCATATTGCATTAAATTGTGCACTCTCATTGGGACACCCTATCAGGTCAGCTCCCCTTCCATTCTTTGAAATTGGGCGAAAGCAAAAATTAAATTTTTTTTAATGATTCAGAGCAACATTTTCTAAGTGACCGAGTATAAGATGTCAGAGGTCATATTGCATTAAATTGTGCACTCTCATTGGGACACCCTATCAGGTCAGCTCCCCTTCCATTCTTTGAAATTGGGCGAAAGCAAAAATTAAATTTTTTTTAATGATTCAGAGCAACATTTTCTAAGTGACCGAGTATAAGATGTCAGAGGTCATATTGCATTAAATTGTGCACTCTCATTGGGACACCCTATCAGGTCAGCTCCCCTTCCATTCTTTGAAATTGGGCGAAAGCAAAAATTAAATTTTTTTTAATGATTCAGAGCAACATTTTCTAAGTGACCGAGTATAAGATGTCAGAGGTCATATTGCATTAAATTGTGCACTCTCATTGGGACACCCTATCAGGTCAGCTGCCCTTCCATTCTTTGAAATTGGGCGAAAGCAAAAATTAAATTTTTTTTAATGATTCAGAGCAACATTTTCTAAGTGACCGAGTATAAGATGTCAGAGGTCATATTGCATTAAATTGTGCACTCTCATTGGGACACCCTATCAGGTCAGCTCCCCTTCCATTCTTTGAAATTGGGCGAAAGCAAAAATTAAATTTTTTTTAATGATTCAGAGCAACATTTTCTAAGTGACCGAGTATAAGATGTCAGAGGTCATATTGCATTAAATTGTGCACTCTCATTGGGACACCCTATCAGGTCAGCTCCCCTTCCATTCTTTGAAATTGGGCGAAAGCAAAAATTACATTTTTTTTTTAATGATTCAGAGCAACATTTTCTCAGTGACCGGGTATAAGATGTCAGAGGTCATATTGCATTAAATTGTGCACTCTCATTGGGACACCCTATCAGGTCAGCTCCCCTTCCATTCTTTGAAATTGGGCGAAAGCAAAAACTACATTTTTTTTAATGATTCAGAGCAACATTTTCTAAGTGACCGAGTATAAGATGTCAGAGGTCATGTTACATCTAATAATATATCAAGGAAAGCGCAATATAACTTAACATTAGCTATCTTAGAACCTTAACTACTATTAGTTTGTTTTACCAAAATACCATTCAGTGAAATGCTTGTAATAATTCTCTGCTGCAATTACAAATTATAAGTATTTCGTATAGATTATTGAAACAGAAAGATTTACCACACAGATCACTGATGAAGACCGTACCGGGTTACAAAACGATCGTCTGATCTTCTTCTTCTGTGTGAGAGAAACGGGTCGAGAAGTAAGGTAGAAAGAAAAAGACGCAAAACTTTACTATCTTACTTTTCAGCCTGTCTCTCTCTTACAATTTTCTATGCTAGTGTGAGCAGCCTTCTTAGCAAAACTACGTTCGCTAAGTCGTTTCAAATACATACAGGGTGCGCCATATGTCTGTATATAAGAATTTAATAATTTTAACATTTATCAACCGATTGACTTGAGTAAACATGTTTTTGAAACCCTGAATTCAGTACAATTTTAACCATGAATCACTTCCACTTCACACCGAAACAACGCGCCGAAATAGTGACGCCCCTGTACTTATGTGGTACATTGAAAATAGTCGTTCAGTTGTGTTAACTCAACGTGCATATCGTCGAAAATATCGTGGACCGGCCAACAAGCACCCCGTCTGACAACACCCTGTCGTCGTTTGGTGTCGAATTTGGTTGAGCGTGGGACAGTGAGAGATCGTCGACAAACCGTTCATTAACGCCCAAGAAGTTACAATGAACTGGTGGTTGAAGTGGTAAGAGAGAGAGCGGTTGCCGAGAACCCACATGTGTCGTATCGTCACCGCACTCAGCATTTTGGCGTCATTGGATCCATCTTGCGGTACATTTTGAAGGATGATTTTCATTTGCTTCCGTATAAAGTGCAATTGACTCAAAGAAAATTGCCGACAGACCGTCCACGTCGCTTAAAATATGGCCAAAGAGTCGCTCGAATGCTGAACACTGAACTGATACTGATTTTTGGAAAGAAATTTTGATGATATTGATTTTGATTTTGTCGAGGCCCATTTCACACTCTCTGGCGCCACTAACAAACCAAATTGCCGCATTTTGGGAACGGAGAATCCACAAGAGATCCATGAAGAAACACCATTGCATGACCAAAAAGTGACTACTTGGACCGTCGTTGGCGCCAAAATCATCATCATTGGCAATTTTTCTTCATAGAAGGCGAAACAGTCTACGGGAATCGATATCGGTAGATGTTGGTTGGCTCATTACGTCTGCCCACAAATGTGTGAAAAAGGTCTGGATGGTTACTCGTTTCAACAAGATGGTGCGCCATGCCACACTGCAAATCAAACAATGCAGTTTCTTAAATGAAAATTCCTTGGACTTGTGATGTCAAAAAATTACCATCCAGAATTTCAGATTTGACCCCTCCGGACTTCTTTTTGTGGGGAAATTTGAAAAGGAAAGTGAACGCCAGTAAGCCTCAGACCATTGACTTCGATCTCAAGGCAAACACTCGAGCCGAAATCGTCGCGTTATCGCCCGAGGTCGTCGAAAAAGTAATGGCGCAGCAAAAAGTGCACATTTTGCTTTGGTCAATAGTGGCGGCCACTTGATTGAGGTTGTATTCAAAAACTAGTCCAAATAAATTGTTAAGGACCAAATTAGATAAAAATACCTCATATGGCATATGGAAATCGGTTGTTTTTTTTTCTAAAGTTATTCAATATTTACAATCAGACATAAAATATGGCGCACCCTGTACAAAATAAACTGGGTATGAGCTGGGTATCGTTAATCACAAGGAATTTAGGTCGAAAACCCGAAAAGCGTTAATGATAAAGTTAACGTACTTAGTTAACGTGTATCCGTTATTTCTGTAAAAAAAATTAACGTTATCGTTAACGTTAAAAAAACCAAATCTTTTTTCACCATTAATTAACTGCCCATTTTTACAAATATGTACGATGTACAATACCACAAATATAAAATTTTTCCAAAAATACTCACTTCGTGCTCCAGTAAACCTTCGTGGTAATCACGTAAGCCGTACGCTTCCAGCCAGTGCGCTGCAATATCTTGCCAATTTCCGTCTCCGAGTGTGCCTCCGAAATATCAAACAGATTAATTCCACTCTCGATGGCCAGCTTGAGAATAGCTTCAGCCTGCTCATCACTGACGCCCGGCGAGAAAACAGGCCAAGTGCCGAGACCGACATTTGAGACGCGTAGACCGCTCTTCCCGAGATTTTTATAACGTAATCCCGGCGTAGGTGTCGAGCCATGCCTTAGCGGTAGCGCTGGATTCGAGCCAAGACTTATAGAGCGGCCTGCACATATGGAAAATCGCAATGGAATGATCAAGAGCATTGTCGTGGGGGAGGGAAGTAAAAAAAAAAAAAATAGAACATAGTTTTCTTAGTTTTAGTTAGTTTGATAAAATATGAAAGTGATAAGAATTTCAGTATAATTTAACGTGCAGAAAGAACGAGTAAGTAAAATGCAAAGAAACAACCAACAACAAACAAGCAAATGACAACGACAACGACTACCATAACTACCAATTGCAAGATTTTAAAAGTATTAACGGAAAAGAAAAAGATTGTATAAAGGGTTTTTTCCAACAGGGACATAACAATTTTTGGCCAGAATTGGATGGACTTGATATCAGTGATATGCTATTCCAACGAAGATAATACCACATGACACACAGCTGGTCAAATAGTTGATCTATTTAAGGGGAAGTTCCAGCAATGATAAAATGTCCTTAAAGGTATCAAAAAAAAAAAAAAACATCTCCTTCCAAGAAGTTTAAGCAAAATATGAGTTATTGAACAGCAAACAAAAAAAAAAAAAACCAACCCACAAGAGTCTCCGTTGCATCCACAAAAAGTAGTGATCGTGTGGTGTGAATTTCATGCAGGAGCTGTGTCTGGACCGTATTTTGTCGTCGCTGACAATGATCGCCATTTTACGATCGATGGAGTTCGCTGTCGTACCATGTTGGAAGACTATTTTCGACCAGAATTGGATAGATTTGACAACAGTGATATATATATTTTAAATACGGTCAACACACAGGAGGTACCCCTATAAATGCAGAGCATTGTGTTGATTGGAAGGAAGATTGTTAGGTGGTAGGAAGAAGGAGGAAGAAGTAGTTATGAGCGTTTACTTTAAATTTGCAAGGGTCATAATAATCGGGAGCAATATTTGTAGGGAGCTTCTTCCAAATGCGCGCGGTAAGACAAATAAAAGAACTTCCTCTGTAATGCGCAGTGCGGTGGAACATTGTGTCTTCGTGGAAGGCGTGATCTCCGCGTGCTGATCGTGTAGTTCTGGTGAACACACGAACTGGCGGCATCTCAGAAGAACATCTACCGCGAAAGTAACGGTAAAACCGAGAGACGCAAGGCACATTTCACCGATGTTCCAACGAGTCAATACAGCTGGAAACTCTACTATCTCATATTAGCTTTATCTCTCGATATTGGATACGGTGCAGGAGCTCCAGTTGCGTTCGTGAAGCTCCAGTCGATAGGTACGAATTAAACTTCTATTTACAACGTATTGGATTTTTTGAAACAGGAATATGAATGAGAAATGGTGCTGTCATCTGTCATCAAACGAGTAAATGGGATTCTTCGCAAGGAAAAGTGTAGGGGACAGGACCAGCGCTCGGTGAGGACTGCCACGAGATCGCCCGTAGAGCGATTTCAACGGAAATCGTATTGGCGGTGATTAAGCAATTCGTTTTGCTCAAGATATTTCAGCAAGTAGAAGTTAACTACACTTTCCATGACTTTGCGATACTTCGCAGTGTCTGCAGTCTTGCCCTTTTTAGGAACTGATTGGACATTGGCAACTTTCCAACAAGACGGAAATACACCAGTTGTGTATGAAATGTTGAAAAGATTGCGCAACGGTCGCGCCAGCGTTGTCGCACAAGCTCGCAATACGTGGGCTGGAATGCCATCGGGTCTCGAAGCCTTGTTTATGTTAAGATTTGCAAGAATTCTTTTAACTACTCGAGTTCGAAAATGTATTTCAGGCATAGCTCATGATACAGATTCGATAACGGGCAGTAATTGATCGCCAGCTTACAGAAAATAATTCTCTGCGAAAATGTTAGCTCAAAGGTTCGCTATCGTATTCCAACATACTGGAATATATTTTAGCTTAATATCTCAATTAACAGGTGTCTCATAAGTTTTGAGACGACATTCAGGCGTTAATTGCATTGCACAAACAAGCTCAAAAAATTTCATCCAATGCACTCTGCGTGTATAGCCTTGTACCTTGAGCTGATTGGAAGCGATGGCTGCTTCACTGACAATATTGAAGTATCACCAGACAATGTGAAATGTTGCTGGAAAAGTCAAATTCAAGCCAAAAGTGTTGGTTTGGTTTGGTTTGGTGTGCAATTTCATCAAAGGGTACATTTCAACATCAGTTATTCGTCCAAACAAACCAAAAGCTTTCAGTTCTAACATTTATGTCGGCCAATGCTGAAGCAGCCAAAATTGAAGCAGTTCATCGAAAAACATCGCCGGACCTTGCATGGAGTCATTATTCGAAAAAAATGTATGAGTTGGGTCAATGAATAATAAAATATTCAATTTGTACCGAAAAAGGAAAATCATCCAAAACGCTTACAGTCACGGAGCATACTCAAACGAAAAGTGTACGAGATTGGCTGGGAAGCTCAGAACGAGCAACAGTTGATGGGTCGAATCAAGGGAAAGTTGAAGGGAAGTCGATATATCTGTCTGTCAGAGCATGATTTTGAAAGTTCGAAGCTTACTACGTAAAATCGGAGACAACGGTCCATTAAGTGTATTGAAAATGTACTATTCAATACTTATGTATTGAATAAAGGTTTCTAGCAATAGGAACGAATTTCATATTGCGTTTTTTCTTTTTCAAATGGCATAGGTTTGAATTTTGTCTTAAAACTTTTGCGTTTTATTTAAATTTTAAAATTAATATGCCCCTATTGAAAAACCCTTTACAAAGAAAGAAAAAGGTATTTAAAAAGTATTATTTTGTAAGTTCGTGTTGGTCTCTATAAAGAAAAGGAAAAATGTGCAAGAAATCTAAAAAGTAAAAATTAAAATACAATTAAAATAAGAGAAAAATTGTATACGTCAGTGGGACACACCCTAACGAAGTTTACTTCTTCAGAACCTTTGCGTTTTGGGTTTTCAAGTTAGATTTAGTGATCCTGTAAAAACCAGAGACATAACAGGCCGAAGGAATTTTTAATAATGTGCTGATTTATGCAAACGATAAGCCAAGCCTTGTACAGCTCAGTTTGATAATTCTCTGATCCCAGGATGGTGCTACATCTGGATTAACTTCATTTTGATCATTTGCACTTCTAATGCATGCAACGCCCTCTGCAATATTATCATGTCCATCAAAATATTCGTCCTCAAAGCATTCGAATTTAGTTGCTACATCATTATAATTATAATCTTACCATCATCATCATTATTATCATCATCAAAATTTTCAGGTTATAGGATCGGAACAGGTCGAAAATTTGCCACTTGCCGGTCTGAGAACTCGCGAATGTTATGAGATTGACTAGAAACTTGGCAAATCTCGTCTCAAGCGATGCGAGTTGGTTTCTTTCCACAGAGGAAATATTTTCAGGCAGATTTTCAAGTAAATCTTCTGCACTTCTCTTTCGTTGAGAAGCTCGGAATTCGACCTGGTGCTGCATAACCTGAGGACCTTCGTCGAGACACATGAGTGTTGATGCAATTATTGACTCTAATGAACTCATTTGCCATTCATGCTGTCTCTCTCATGCTGCATTAGTCTTTTTTGCAAATCGTTTTTCAATGAAAGTCGAATTCTGTTGTGCCTCAAATTGATTATGAAGTCTACACTCTCGCGATAGCTGATTTTTTTTTGGACCTTCATTTTTCTACGAAATCTACATTCTCGCTGTCTCTCAGTCGCAATGTTTGGTGCTGGAGATTTTATTGTAATACAATCGCCATTTATTTGTGCCTCGCGATGGTTTTTTTTTTAGGCTATACACGCTTAATCTTTCTGCTCTAGAAATTTCGAACGATTTTTTATATGAAATGTTAAAGTTTATCTATCAATCGCATATGAATCATACGCGAATCAGCGCCCTCTATCAATCAAGTTTGAATTATACGCGAATCAGCGCCCTCTATCAATCAAGTTTGAGTTATACGCGAATCAGCGCCCTATATGAATCGAGTTTGAATCACACGCGAATCAGCGCCCTCTATCAATCGAGTTTGAATCATACGCGAATCAGCGTCCTCTATCAATCAAGTTTGAATCACACGCGAATCAGCGCCCTCTATCAATCAGGTTTGAGTCATACGCGAATCAGCGCCCTCTATCAATCGAGTTTGAACCATACGCGAATCAGCACCCTCTATCAATCAAGCTTGAATCATACGCGCATCAGCGCCCTCTATAAATCAGGTTTGAATCATACGCGAATCAGCGCCCTCTATCAATCAAGATTGAATCATACGCGAATCAGCACCCTCTATGAATCGAGTTTGAATTATACGCGAGTCAGCGCCCTCTATCAATCAAGTTTGAGTCATACGCGAATCAGCGCCCTCTATGAATCGAGTTTGAATCATACGCGTATCAGCGCCCGCTATCAATCAAGTTTGAGTCATACGCGAATCAGCGCCCTCTATCAATCGGGTATGATTTATACACATCACCCTCTATCAATCGAATATGAATCATAAGCAAATCAGCGGCCTCTATCAAGCTAGAATGATTCATACTCGAGCATAGTGGATGAATATGTGTATACATATAATTTTTTTTTTGGCAGTCTATACTCGCTCATTCTTTCAGCTCCAGAAATTTCTAACGATTTTTGTTTGAAATGTAAAATTTTACTAGGAATTGATAGGCAGCGCCCTCTATCAATCAAGTTTGAATCGTATGCGAATCAGCGCCCTCTATCAATCAAGTTTGAATCATACCTGAATTAGAGTCATCTATCAATCGAGTTTGATTCATACTCGTAGATACTTGGTGTTCGGTAATTTTTTAAGAGCTTGGTTTTTGAAAATTCAAAAAAACACAGACATTTTACAAAAGTGAATGACATTTTTACTTTGATCGATAAATCAATTCCTGCCATTTACTTTTAATGGCCAGCATTTAATTTCACTTAAATGTTGCCCGCGGCTACCATTCAAGTGGTCCATTCTGAAGGTCCAATTTTGGCACACTTTTTCACACATTTCAGCCGGAATCTCACCAATGACACAATGACGCAAAGCAATTGTGTTTGGCTTGTCCCTGTAGACAAGAGACTTAACACAGCCCCACAAAAAATAGTCTAACGGGGTCAAATCACACGATCTTGGTGCACCAAAACATCAGATCAACTGTTCACCAAATTCGCCTCTCAATTGATGCATTGTTCAGCGTGCAGTGTGGCATGTGTAACCCTTCTGTTGGAACTACATGTCGGCCGAGTACAGTTCTTGCATTTTCGGCAAAAAAAAGTAAGTCTGTTATCATCGAATGGTACCGGTACCTTTCTCCATTGACCGTAACGTTGCGGCCTTCATCGTCTTTGAAGAAGTACGGCCCAATGATGCCGTCTGCCCATAAACTGAACTGCACCAAACAGTCCATTGCCTCTGCCTGGTCTTCACTCCAAATACGAAATACGGCAATTCTGCTTATTCACGTATTCATTGAGCTAAAAATCCATTGAGCCTCGTCACTAAAGACAATTTTGCGATAAAAAAAAACGGATACTTATCCAGCTTTTCTAAGGCACATTCACCGGAAATTCGACGTTGTGGTTGGTCGCCTGGCTTCAGTTCTTGCACCAGTTGTACTTTGTATGGCATTAATACGAGATCTTTGCGTAAAATCTTCCAGGTGGTCGAATAACACAAACCCAATTGCTGCGATCGGCGCCGGATGGACATATCGTGATCTTCTTCAACGCTGGCGGATACAGCAGCAATATTCTCTTCGGTACGCACTCGATGGATACGATTTGCTGGATTGATGTCCAATAAAGTGAAACTGGTGCGAAAATTAGTCACAATGAGTTGATTAGCCTGATCTGTCGATTGATTATGACCACCATAAAATGGACGTAGCTTATACATTTTTCACAGAGCACGAATTTTGATAATAAATTTCAATAATTTGCAAACGTTGTTCAGGCCAGGCGTAAGTCTATTCATGATTTAATGGCAAACCAACCTGAGCATTTTTTACTTTGACACATGTCAAGAATCACGTGTGAACGTGTGTTATATGTGCTGCCCATCATTTATGTGTATGCCCATATACATCCTCGTTCTTTTCGTACTTGATTGATAGAGGGCGCTGACCTTCATTTCCGTTACAATGTTCGCTGCGACGATCACCTTTTACCCCTTTTACCCCTTTTACCCCTTTTACCGTAAATATAAAAACGATTCTAAAGAAGTAAACTTCAAAAAATTAACAAAAAATGTTGACTGTAATTAATTACAAATAAATTGTACATTACTCAGAATTTTCATATTTGTGAGTGTGTTTTTTTTGCTTTTCTTTTTTTTATGTTTAATTGAATATTTTTTCTTCTCTTCCTGTTTTGCGTTTGTGTGGTACAAAATACAAATTTCAGTTGCGTTTCTGGCTTACTACACAACAGATACGCAAAACAACAGCAGCAGCGGCAGTTACTACTAAAATCAACTACGTGTTGGTTGGTTGTTTTTTTTCGCTTGTTACGTTTGCGTTGTTTAAGCAACACCTACTTACAAACACACAAGAAAGCACTAGGAAAAAAATATGTATTTAATTAATTAATCAATTAATTAAAAAACAATTATCATATTAATTACACGTGTACTTTTTACTTCACTAAAATACACATAATAATTGATGCTAAAATTCTAGCAATAACAACCAAGAAAATACACAAAAAAAACAGGAAACATTTTAAATATAAGTAGTACTAGTATGTATAAGTAATAGTAGTATCTATTTTTTTAGTAGTAAGTAGTATGTAGTTAGTAAGTAGTAGTAGTAGTAGTAGTAGTATGTAACGAAAAACCATAAACTTAAGAAAAGAACAGAAATTGTTAGTGAAAATGTTTGATACCGAAATCAAGATGACCTCCCGTACCACTGAACTCCTCCATGCAGTCAAGTGAGGCTATCGGGGCCCGGCACCTGTAATTACAAAGAATATGAAAATGGCAATAAGTAAGATGAAGAGAAGTAGTATGTAGTATGTAGTAGTATGTAGTAGTATGTAGTAGTATGTAGTAGTATGTAGTAGTATGTAGTAGTATGTAGTAGTATGTAGTAGTATGTAGTAGTATGTAGTAGTATGTAGTAGTATGTAGTAGTATGTAGTAGTATGTAGTAGTATGTAGTAGTATGTAGTAGTATGTAGTAGTATGTAGTAGTATGTAGTAGTATGTAGTAGTATGTAGTAGTATGTAGTAGTATGTAGTAGTATGTAGTAGTATGTAGTAGTATGTAGTAGTATGTAGTAGTATGTAGTAGTATGTAGTAGTATGTAGTAGTATGTAGTAGTATGTAGTAGCATGTAGTAGTATGTAGTAGTATGTAGTAGTATGTAGTAGTATGTAGTAGTATGTAGTAGTATGTAGTAGTATGTAGTAGTATGTAGTAGTATGTAGTAGTATGTAGTAGTATGTAGTAGTATGTAGTAGTATGTAGTAGTATGTAGTAGTATGTAGTAGTATGTAGTAGTATGTAGTAGTATGTAGTAGTATGTAGTAGTATGTAGTAGTAGGTAGTAGGTAGTAGGTAGTAGGTAGTAGGTAGTAGACATTCGTGTGCAGTTTCATAATTAATTCGCTATGAGCGTGCTGAAATTTTATGCAGTAATTTTCTATGGGCTTAAGTACTTAAGAATATTTGTTGCCTACAGTTTGGCGCCGTTATTTAATTGTTTTTGTGTTCGTTTGTATGTCTGCAATGGGATTCTTCATTAAAGGATGATTCAATTTTAAGCTTTTGACCTTGTAACGCATTTTGTGCGAAGTGCGAATAATTACTTGCGAATTTTTGTGACATTTTTGTGACATTTTTATTATACTTTTTACTACATTTTTGTATATTCTCTAGTTGTTAAAACATTTCAATATTGATTATTGTGTCGTTAGTTTATTATTTATTTGTATGTAGTCTGCAGCTTATATATGGGCAAAATTTGATTTGAAATCTCAGCTTTTGATATAAGTAGTAGAAATCACCTCTATTAATGAATTGTAAACTTAAAAGTTAAACTGATATGCTCAAACTCTAGACTGTTTAAAGGAAGACTATTAAGCGAGCTTGGGCGTGATGGTTACGCCTGTAAGTATTATAATATACCTAGTCCTGCCATAAGTTCTGTTACAATTTGAATATAGTGTAAAAATTAAAGAAACGAGTTTTTTTAATGTGTTGTAATTTTTATTTTGTTATTAAATTATTCAAAATGGTCGCCTCTCGCTTTAATGCACGCCTTTCGATGATCAGGCCATTGGGCTATAGCGGCACATATGGTTTCGATGGATATTGATGACGCTGCTGAAATAAGAGCTTTCTTAAGACTCTCCAAAATTTCGGTGGCGAAC
Source organism: Palloptera scutellata (assembly GCA_958295655.1). NCBI lineage: Eukaryota > Metazoa > Arthropoda > Insecta > Diptera > Pallopteridae > Palloptera > Palloptera scutellata. Next base: position 96,286,984 of record OY282449.1, on the reverse strand, counting down.
TTTGCATGCCACACCCTCTACCTCTGACCACAATTTGTAATCAAGGGGATTCAAATCTGGGCTTCCCGAGGGCCAATCAGGCTGGAATATTCTGACGTAACCACTCTTGAGTTGTTTTGGCTTTGTGTGCCGGTGCAGAGTCTTGTTGAAAGACCCAGTGCTCTCCATTAAAGAGGGTTATTGTCAAGTCTTTCACCACGCCTTCCAAGACATCTTGTTGGTACACTTTTGCTCCAGTTTTAACGCCAATTTCGCGAAAATGCAAGGAACTGACGCCTTTATGGGATACTCCCCACCAGACCATAACGAATGTTGATTGATGACCTCTCTGAACCCTTTGCACAATAAATTTAGCTTCTTCAGATGTTCTCGCATAGATTTTGTCGCTTTACTTATTAAAAACTTCTTCCACCGTAAAAATTTTTTCATGACCGTTGCTTGCGTGCCACTGCAAAAGCTTCTTACATCTTTCCAATCGTATTTGTTTTAGCCGTGGAGTTAAAAGTTGGCCTGTGCACCTGCGAAAGGCCTTCATGTGGAGGTCATCACGGATTAGTCGTGACATGGATCTGGAAGACATATCCATTTCTCTAGCCATGATCTTTTGCTTTCTTAAGGGATTTCGGCGAATCCGCGCCCGCACAGCTTTTATGGCTCCACTCGTACGAACAACGCGAGGTCGACCACTTCTCAGCCTGGCTGTCTTCCACTTGAGACGATTCCAAGAAACTATCGATGGTACGATAAACAAACATTTTCGATATTTCGAGTTTTTTTAGCAACGTGAATATTTGACTTGTGCTATTTCTGCATTTGTGCAATGCAATCACCGCGATGCGATTTTCGTTATTGCCCCACTCCATTATTAATTACGCAAAATTTGAAACCAAACTGATTTGAATTTGTTTTGCAATAGAACATTGTACCAAAAAATGCGAATAACGGGATCATACAATTTAAAATATCAAAGCCGACTACTTTGAAAAGCTTGTAACAGAACTTATGGCAAGACTAGGTACTACCTGAACCCGGCAAACGTTGTTTCGTTGTTTCGTTGTTCCGCCTTCAAAGAATTTTTTATATTTTCCTTAAAATCTCGACTATATCGCCGCCTATCCTGCCCATTTGTAGTAAAAATATCTATTTCGGGTCAAGTTTCTAACCTAAATTATGAAAACACAGTTGTTTTGGTTTGAGTTTTGGTTTTTTAATCAGTACTATCTCCGAACAGTTCAATACACTTAGTCCAGCGCTCCTCCAATAAATCTATCCTATCATTAAAGCTACGACTTCGGAAGGTCTGCAAAATATGCCTCTACGGCTGCAATAGCTTCTTCATTCGACGAAAAACGCTTTCCACGAAGGAACTATTCCAGGCTTCGGAACAGGTAGTAGTCGTTGCTGGGAGCCAAATCTGGTGAATACGGTGGATGGTCAAGCAAGTCGTACTTTAATTCCTTGAATTTAGTCATTGTGAAAACACTTGTGTGAGGACGTGCGTTGTCTTGAGGAAAAAGGGATTTTTTCTTCCTTCAACCGGGTATTTTTTCGCGAATTACTGCATCCAGTTTATGCAAAAGGTTACACTAGTATTCTGAGTTTAGTTTATTCTTTTACCTTTCTCAAGATAATCAATCAATATAATCCCTTTTGCATCCCAGAAAACAGTAGCCATTACCTTTTTTGCCGATCGTTCGTGCTTTGTCTGCTTTGGCGCCGAACATCCAGCTTCAGTCCACTGTAAACGTTGCTCTTTCAATTTAGAATCATGATGGTAGACCCAAGTCTCATACACGGTTATCAAAAACGACGCTTAAAATCCGTTTTATTCTGCTTAAAACATTCCAAATTGCACTGAGCAATTCTTTTTCGATCGAGTTGAGTTTTTGTTGAATTGTTTACGATCATGCGGCACTAGTTTTCCAAACAGCTTTTTCATATGTAGTTCTTCATATATTTACTTAAAATGTGATTTACTCGTTCCTCTGAGATGACTATGCCATTGGTATCAGCTATTTCACACATAGTCGCACTTGGATTTTCACAAACAATAACATGTACTTTTTCAATGATTTCTGGTGCCGGGGCACTTTCTGGACGTCCAGCGCGTGGTTCATCTTCAATGTTTGTACGACCACAGGAGCACATTCACCTAACACATTTACCTATACCATATCGCGGTATCGATTTCTAGTGCAGATAAACCTTTTTCAAATAAATACTCAATAATGGCATGCCATCAATTAATACATTTCAAAAAAAAAAAACACTGTGACACGTCAACTTCAAGCAGCTGTCAAACAAAGAATGGATTGCCAGATCGATTTGAAACTTTACACGTCTTCATACGAAAGATGAAATCATACATTGAACATAAAGTCACTGTTTCACTAGTGCCATCTTCTATGTGCCAGGCTGGAAACTTTTCAAGTGACCAGTATTTTGAATATGAGAGTCAAATCGGCCCATAGATAGAAACGAACATTGCTTTCTTTCGACTGTGGCATTACCATTTTGCTCATGGCAATGCTTCATGATACACCGCGTTTTTTGATTTGTTGCCTGACCCAACAAAGCTGATGGTTTTCCGGCAACATGACAACAGGCGACATACAATTTTGATCATGGGAGAAGCATGGATTTTCCACGCGGTGCTCATATGAGCGATATCGTATTCCAACATGTGTACTACAACAGGAATAAATTTCAGCACGATATTTTAATTATTCAGTGTTTTTTTGATTTGTTAAAATCGGCTTCGCTGATCACGAAACTGCCGTTGATTTAGCTGGACCGACTTAAGCTCTGAGATATTTGACTGATCTATTCCTTGTACATAGTATGCCATAACTCTGTTACCGATTTACCCTCATTAAAAGCTGTGTTAAATTTTAAATAATAAGTTCCAGCTGCTCGAACGACAGACCTTTAAAAAGTGAAGAGATATTGGTTTGGATTTATGGAGAACCTCTGGATCCCGGACTAACAATTCATTGCAGTTATCAATGAAGAGTTTTGACGTGCGATTCTACCTACCACGACTGACAGTTAGCGTATCGTCAATGAAAATGCTTCGACTCGCGGCTCAGTTGGGGAAAATATAATGCTATCGTTCTTTTTTTTCTAACTAAAGGCTCAACATCATGGAGTGTCGTCTAGTCTGAGGTTTTCGCATTCATTCATGATGTGTGACTTATATTTGTACATGAATGGAAGAGAATCAGAGTTTTATACCGAATCCGAATGAGTGAGTTCAAGAGAGTTGCTTCATAAAATTTTTCATTCGGAAGTTGGCCATTGCTAGCCAAGAGTTGAGGTTATGTGTAGAAAAATTTTGTAATTTAAACTTTTTTGATTTTTACCCGTGCCGAGATTTGAACCCCGGGCACCAGCACACTTCTAACAATGCCAAGGCGACCACATTATGAGGCATTGCTTTAGTAAAAAGTCAGTCTGCAAGTTTGAGCCAAAGTGCCAGATTTCAGTTAGTTCATTGACAGGCTGCTAGTCCTTTAATTCCTCATATCCCTTCTTGGCTTATTTGGCCACCAAAATTTGCCATCTTCCTTTGTCATAGTTTGCTTTAGTATTCACACTAATCGCCTTAATTCCCCATCGTTAATGTAGTTGGACCATAAGTTTTTAGCTCACCAAGTTGTGTTATTTTCATTGTGGGTTTGTTTACTTCTTTAAGCGACACTCGCACCATTTGCATTTTGATCACACCCACTTTCATCCATTTTGTATGCGTGTTTGCTACTGAATCTCGTTATCTCATCTCCTCTCTTTTTTATTAGTTTATTTGTCAGCAAGTTCCAAATATCAATCACTTTGCATCCACTTGTTCGCTTGTGGATTGTGCTTGTTTTGCCATTCTCACTGACACTTTGCACTTTCGCTTCAGTTTTACAAATGATGTTCATGCAAATAAAGCACACAAAAATCAGCATCAGTTTTTAGAACAAAAATATTAACTTTAATCACACAATTGCAATTTATGCTAATGTATGCTGCTGCTCTGCTTCTCTGCTGCTCTGATGTTTGCTTTACTTTTCCTAGAACACACACATTGCCACAATTATACAAATACAAATAAAAAACAAACACTTTCCGTGAACTCCAGCAAACTCTCGTTCCACTCAACCTTAAACACACAAATCTGAATTAATTAAAAAGGTTTGCGTTGCTTTTATGGACATTGGCGAATAGAAAAAACCAAAAGCCATTACAAGTAAAACGGTACATAATAAAAGAGACTGACAGAAGATATGTACATAGAGCAAACCAGTTAGAGAGTGAGAGAGCGTTAAGAGAAAACGCAGAGCAGGAGATAAGTACTTAGAATTATTGCTGATGCAATTGTTATTATGATGGTAATTATATTTGAATTAAAATTTCATAATATTGTTGACGTTTTTATTGTTATTATTGTTTATTGTTGTTGCTTCAGCTTTTGTACTGTGGTGTTTAAAATGATTTTTGTAATTTTCATAAAGTATGAGCGGATGGAAATGGACGAAACATTAACAGTACTGCAACGCATGCATAAATACATACACTCTTGCGCGTCCAATACACGCACACACTGACACACATACAGAGCGCACAATTGAACTTCATTAGCATAAATTTCGCGTTGCAACTGAAACCACAACAACAACAACTAAGTATTACCAAAATCGACTTAATTTTCAACGGCAGCTTTCCAGGTACCACTCACTCACTCACTCGCGCCAATTGAGTAGTGTGGCAGTGATTAAGAGTCGCTACTTTGGCTACCTATTCCCACTTACCCCCACAGCAACAGTTTTAATTTGCATTTTAAATTTTTCTATTTGTTGCATGTTGTTGTCTTGCGTTTGGCATGTTTGCATGTGAACGTGTGCAGCGCCAAGCATATGTGCACATTTTCAGGGTTACCATAGCACGCTCAATTTGTGTATTGCACAATTGCGTGTGTATGAGCGTGTGAATGGCGTGTTGCAATGCAGTTTTATTAATGCAATTAAATTCGCAAGAAGTATGCAATTTTCATTGAGTTGAAAAGCGTATGCAGATCACATTTTTATTCCTTCCTTCTGCTTTTCACTAACCCAACGCGTCATCAGTCGATGGCGTTTAACGATTTTTATTTCAACGATATTAAAATTATTATTTCAATTTTTAATGAGCATGCAACTAATTACAATAAGTATTGAGCGTAGTATATCAATATAGTATTTCAGTAATAAATATGAGTTGCAACGTGCACCATGCAGCAGATATTGTTTCCTACTCCTTTTGCATTTTTAATTATAACTATTCCTTTTGAATATTTCATTATTTTAAGTGTCAGGTCGTCGTAGTACGCACCACTTTCTTCTTCTTCTACCCTTTTTCTCCTTACTTCTCTAAAAAAAAAAACTTGCGACAATCAGTCTACTTTCCGCCTTTACTTACTTACTTTTGATGGCACAACAGCCCATGGAGGGCCTAGGCCGAGCTTTTCGCATCCACTCATGTTGTGCGTGTTATATTTGTACATGAATGGAAGGGACCTACAGTTTAAAGCCGAATCCGAACGGCGAAGGAAAAGCCTTTCATAGCAATTTTTACTCTTGTAGGTTTGCCATTGCCTGACAAGAGGTGGTGCCGTGTAGAAAAATTATTTTTTCTACTTTTTTTTTTTGATTTTGCCTGTGCCGAGATTCGAACCCCGGACACTCTGCGTAGCAGTCCAACGCACTACCACTACGCCACAGCGACTACTTTCCGCCAGTCATGCAAAAATAGCGTACCTTTCAAGGTAGGATCATAATTGCTTTCTGCTGTGGTTGAAAGAGTGAACTGTTCAACGATAACTCTCAATCACAAGTAGAGTTTGCACAATTGGGGATTTCTGCTCAAACAATTACTCGTTTAATAATCCAAAGCAAGCAGTAAAAGAGAGGAGCTGAGAAAAACCAATAACAATAATAGTGGAGTCAACATATGCAAGAGGAAAACAACGAAAGTAACAGTAAATTTCTCTTTGACTCGCAAACTCGAAAATGGAGAGTTTTTTGTTGTAAGTACTATTTATTTATGATAAGTACTTTATGTTTTCGGTGCTCACGACAATCTCACAAAAATGTATTCATGCTCAATTGTGAATGTAAAGAAAATTGTAGCTTTATTAAAAAATAGATAAAGTTATTATTTTGAAAATAATACTAATCGCAATTAAATAAAAATAAGTAATTATAAGTATTTATACATGTATGTACTCGTATATGGGGGAAGTCAATATTACTAAGAATAAAAAAAAGTAAAGAAAACTTTTCTACATAGTAGCCAAAGAGAGAGAAAAGGCCGAACAGTAAGAGTCGTGTGTTTCTTAATTACTCAGTTTTGGAGGTCAAACCGATTACTCTATGCCCTAGGACATATGCTATGTTAAAAAGAAGAACAAAATACAAGACTCTGGAGCATTAGGGAGCAATCGATTGCTTGCTGTTGAGCGTTCGATGATTACTCTTAAGTTCTACTAGGTACTTCGTCCAATACAGAAATGTCCAATTTTCCAAAAGTTACGGGAATTCACGATGCAAAGTTTTGTCTGCTCGGTTCCCTTTGAGTATACATATACATACAGTGATGGAAAAAATAATAGAAACGACCTATTTTTCTTTTATGCTCAAATTTTCTTTTGTAAAATGAATTTTCTTTTCAATGTTATAATTTTTATTTATTACTTTGGTTCTTCATATTGCAATTCTTCCAGAGCATGTCATACAGTGATGGAAAAAATAATAGTAACGACTTATTTTTCTTTTAATGTTCAAATTTTCTTTTGTAAAATGAATTTTCTTTTCGATTTTATAATTTTTATTTATTACTTTGGTTCTTCATATTGCAATTCTTCCAGAGCATGACATACAGTGATGGAAAAAATAATAGAAACGACCTATTTTTCTTTCAATGTTCAAATTTTCTTTTGTAAAATGAATTTTCTTTTCGATTTTATAATTTTTATTTATTGCTTATTCCATTATATTTCAAAATAAAAAAAATAAGAAGGTATTTCTGAAAGTCCATATATAAAAAAAATTAACTTCATTTATTACGCTTAGAAACAAAAAACTTGAAACTAAGTAAAAGTAAAAGTCTTTGATAAAAATTAGTAGAATGTTTTCTTTTTTTAATATTTAATAGTTCTGCCACAATTTTTTATAACTTGGACACACCGACGATCCATGGAATCCACCAGTTTGGCCCAAATTGCTGGATCAATGGCGTACCATTCAGCCTGTACTTTTCTCCATAAATCCTCCTTATTTTTGGGCTTAAACCCAGCAATTCGTTTTTTTAAGACTCCCCAAAGATGTTCTATTGGATTCAGGTCTGGTGATTGTGAAGGCCATTCCATCAAAGAAATTTGGTTGTCCCGGAACCACTTGAGTCCCGGAACCACAAGTTTTGATGAGTGTCTGGGGTCATTATCTTGCATGAACTCCCACTTTATTGGCATTTCTTCCTCTGCATGTGGCAGCATTATACAGCAGCATTATATTTAGTATGTTAACGTAGTCGGTGGCACACATTTTACAGTTGCCACCACCATGCTTACTTACTTACTTACTTAGCTGGCGCTACAACCGATGATCGGTCTTGGCCGCCTCCACAAAGCTTCGCCAGTCACTTCTGCTATGCGCGTGCTGGCGCCAGTTGATAAGGCCAAGTGCAGTCAGGTTTCCCTGCACCTGGTCTTTCCAACGGAGATTAGGACGTCCCCTTCTGCGTGTTCCTCCACCGTGGTTCGAATAAAACACCCTTCTAGCCGGAGCGCTTTCTTCCATTCGCTCAACATGACCCAGCCAGCGAAGCCGCTGGAGTTTTATACGCTTGACTATGTCAGTGTCGGCGTACAGCTCATACAGCTCATCGTTCCATCTTATTCGATACACGTCGTCCACGCATACTGGACCGTAGATCTTACGGAGTATCTTCCTCTCGAACGCTCCTAACAGCCTCTCATCATTGATGGTCAATGTCCACGTCTCTGCGCCATACATTAGGACGGGAAGGATGAGGGACTTATAGAGCGTTATTTTCGTCGGTCGAGAGAGGGCTCTACTTCTCAATTGCCTACTGAGCCCGTAGTAACACCTGTTGGCAAGAGTTAGTCTCCGCTTGATCTCAAGGCTGACACCACCATGCTTAATCGTTTTTATTGTGTGTTTTGGAGTATGTGTGTGCAGTATTTTTGGGGTGCCTTACTTGGCGTTTTCCGTCAGATCTAAACAAATTCACCTTTGTTTCGTCAGACCACAAGACGTTTTTCCAATTTGTTCGCGTTGAATGTCTTGGTGTGAAATTGATTCGGTTCTGGATGTTCTTCTTGCTGAGGAATGGTACTTTCCTTGCTGAATGTGCCTTCAAACCACGTTCTATCAGCCATTCCTTTTTGTACGGCTCGTAACAGGTGCATTTAACTCCTTCCTTAGTTCTTCCGATGAATGAAATGGATTTTTTTTCGACTGCCGAATAAGAAGTTGATCGAATGTATGGGAGGTTTTTCGCTTCCTGCTCTTGCCTCGTTTCTCTTGTTTTTCTTCAAAATGAATTGCGGAAAACACTTTTTTTTTTTGGATCACTTCATTGTTTGCGCAAATTCAGCCGTTGATTTGCCTTCGTTTTTGAGATTTCCCATGGCTTCTCCCTCCATATCTGTGCAATGCACTCCACGACCCATTCTGAATCTAGAAACAATGCAGAAGGACGAATTTCGCAAGAATTGCTATTCTGGCACTTTTTCCTATTTTGAATGTACAAAAACTACCTCAATTAAAATATTTCACACGTTCTAGGAAAATATTTTGGCGAAATTTAATCACGTTTCTATTTTTTTTCCAAGACAAAAACGTGGTTGATTGAAAAACACTCAAATGCAACAAGTATTCATGCCGAAATATGCACAAAATTGAAAACAAAATAAAGTACCGTTATCAGCAAATCGTGCACAGTAGGCTTCACGCATTGAATTCGGCAAGAAAATTATCGGTATGGTTAGAATTGTTAAAATGTATGTTGTTTCTATTATTTTTTCCATCACTGTACATATGTACGAGTACTTAGTAGGGACATAAATACTGTTACAACATTGAACACAGCCATTCCAATAGTAGAATTGAACATACCCTGTTATTACCACATGGTAGGTACATGAAAGCTAACCTCTAAAGCGTTAGTCTGTAACAGGAATTCAAAAATTGTGTCAGCTTTCACCATGGAGTGGTCAGACAATGAGAACCGTATCGCTGTTTCACTTTTTAAGTGCGAAATGAAAAAAGACGATATTTTCAAAACCCTCACTCCGCCCTCTCGGTGTAAGTCGCATGTTCGTCTACCAGTGCATAAAACTGTTTGAGGAGACTGGAAATATCAAAGACCGCCACCGGTCGGGCCGTCCACGTACAGTTCGCACGCCGCAAAGTCATCAAAGCCGTCAAATCAAGAATTCAGCGAAATCCGCTACGAAAACAGAAAATCATGGCCCGTGAGATGAATATCGCTCGAAAGTCTATGAGTCGAATTATTAAAAGAAAACTTGGGACTTGTTGGTACCTTCAAACGTTGCACCGGACATTTGTTGACTGCAGCTTTCGAAAAAATAGGGTAGAAAAATCCAAACGTCTTTTGGTGAAGCACGCTGATAACTTGCACAGAAAAATCTTGTTTACGGCTGAACAAATGTTTACCGTGCAGGTAAAATTTAACAAGCAAAATGATAGGGTGTTTGCACTGTCATCTAAGGAAGCATCTGAACTGATCCCACAGGTCGAAAAGGGTCATGCCCTTTCACCTAGCTTCAGTCATAGTTTGGTGGGTTGTCTCTTACGATGGAGACACTGACTTGCATTTCTGCGAACAAAGGGTCAAAACTTCGGCCAAAGCTTACCCAGAAACCATTGTGGAAGCTGTTGTGAAGCCACATAACCATTCCCTGTTCCAAAACCAGCCGTGGACTTTCCAGTAGGATTCTGCGCCAGCCCATAAGGCTAAAACGACCCAGACCGGGCTGCAAAACAATTTGCCTGTTGTCATTTGCCCTGAAGAATGGCCGTCTGACAGACCTGATCTGAACCCACTGCTGGATTACAAATTATGGATAGTTTTAGAGGACTTGGTTTGCCACAAAAGATAACCCAACATTGATTCTCTGAAGACTGCTTTGATTCGTGCTGTCAGCAGATTTCCAATGCACGAGGTGCGTGCAGCTATTGATGATGGGCCAGTGCGACTTAGGGCGTGCGTGAAGGCCAAAGGCGGGCATTTCGAATAAGTAATTGCTTTTTGTATACAATATAAATGGTATCAATATATTTAAAAAAGTTGATTCTAAAAATTTTATTATTTTTAAGTTTATAACATTAAATGTGTGTAACAGTATTTATGTCCCTATTAAGTAATTTGATAATAAAAAAAATTATTTCAACAAAAAAAACAAAAAAAATATGGTCATTTGAATACTTAGTTTAATACTTAAACAGTTTAATCGCCTAACCCTGTAATTTAAAATGACATTAATTTTCAAAGCGCCTCAAAATCATAATGAAACTTTTCATGTTTTATTTTTACATTTGCTGGATTGCCAGAAGATCAATCATCCACCATGGCAAATGAATAATTGCAAATAAGAAACAAAATATTACAGTGGTGGCGAATATAAACAAGTGGTGGCCGCAGGGTTTACCATAATACATTAATGCATGCCAGTATGCATCAAACATGTGCCTTTAAGCATTTCACTTCATTGTGTCGTTTCGTGTCGTTTCGTTTCGTTTCGATTATTTTGTGCATTGTGCATTCGTTTTACCTGTAAATTGTCACCGGATTCGATTCATCGCTGGCATTATCCATATTGTTATTGTTGTCGTTGCTGGGTATACCGCTGCCAGCGCCAACAACCAAACTCATAGTATGAGCGTTAATAATGTTTGGGGTGGTGATGTTGCCGGTGCCGGTGCCGGTGCCGGTGCGGGTGCCGGTGGCGATGGCATTTGGATTTGTAATGATTGCTGTTGATGGTGGGCCACCATGCATTGGCTGTAGCTGAAAACCACCAACACCACCACCAACACCACCACCACCGCTTGCACTGCTACCGCTACCACCAACAATGCCATGCGTTTGTGGAGCATTGGCAATGTCAATGGTGCCGTTCAAAATACTGTTGTTAGGCATGATGGTGGCGATGGCGGCGATGGCGGTGGCGCCACTGCTACTGACATTACTACTAATTGCTGTAGCATTGACGTTGGCTGTTGTTGTTATTGCTGCTGCTGCTATTCCAGCACTGCTATTGATGGCAGTTGAATTTGTTGCTGTAGCAGTTGGCATTGTTGTTGTTGTTGTTGTTGTTGTTGTTGTTGTTGTTGTTGCGGCTGCTGCTGTTACGATGCTGCTCGATGTATTTGCTATAGTTGCAATTGTTGTTGTTGTTGTTGTTGTTGTTATTATTGTGGTATTATCGACGACACTGTTGTTACTTGTCAAATTGCACAATGCAATTGACATTGTATATGTCAAAATTACAACATCAACAAAAAAAAACAGCACCAACAAAGTTGAAATTTTAAAAACAATTTACATTCAATTCAATTCCGTTCGGTTCCGTTTCGTTTCGATTCGATTCGATTCGATTCGATTCGATTCGATTCTAATTCTGATTTCCGCTTTGCAATATGCAAATTAATTAGTTTTTAAATTAAATTACTTTAAGCTATTGTTTATAATTTATTGATATTAATTAGTCGTAGATTAATTAGCGTTTTCAATTAATGATTTCATTTTCTTTAAATCTATTTTCTTATCGTTAATTTTCACTACTCCTGTTTAAGTTAATTGTATTGCTTTTCCTCCTTCTTTTTGTTGTTGTTGGGCAAAACTTTATGGATCATGTATTACTATTATTATTTTTATAATTAATTTATAATTAAAATTGCAAAATTTGTGATTTAAAATTGTTGCTACTAATTTGCAAAAGCATTTTCTATGAAATTTAGTTATGCAATTATTTTTATTATAAATATTTTTTTTTTTTTGTTAAATTGTAGTTTTCGTTCGTTTTTATGCACACTAAATTCTAAAATTATTTGTTTAACGTGATTTAATTATTTATTCATTCATAGATTCTTTTGCTAGATTCAAATTTTATTTATTTATTTATAGTTTTTGCAATGTGTTATCAAAAGATTTGCTTTTGTTAAATAAAAAAAAATTTTGTTGCATATTTTAAGGCAGTTTTGCTTGATTTCTTTTATTGTTGTATTATTGTTCCACTAGTTGTTTGCGTACTAAATTGATTTTGCTCTATCGAAATGGAAATAGAAAAACAATTGAATTTTCGTTTTATTCGTTCTTCTATTTGCGAGAATATTTATTGTGTGCTTTTGTGTTTAGCGTTACGCTTTTCATTATTTCTTTTGTTCAAAAAGGCGAAGAAAGGTTTCGAGTACGCGGGGGGCGTATGAGTAATGTTGACAGTGGAAAACCAATATTAAACTACCCAAATATTTGGATAATATTAAAGTAAATGATAAAGTATTATCATGAAATTGGAATAGAAAACTTAAATTATTTCATATACTTACAATTGAAGATGGAAAAATACTTTTGAGTATGTTGGAATTTAAGTGGTCAAAATCATAACAGAAACTTGCATATGAATGAAAATGTTCTTAAACACATTATTTTCACCAATTCAAATACTCAATTAAATAAACTTAAGTTGAATCTAGCAATGATGCTAGATTTGGTGGATTTTAGAAAGTAAAAGACAAAGAAAATGTGTTTTAGTGTCTAGAGCAGTGTCGTCGAGCAACACTGGCTCGCTAACGTTCCCTGCCGACGCAATGCTCTCACACGTACATTGTAAACTTCTTCATGTTGCTTACGATCTATAAGGCTGTGGTTTTATTCAAAGCTTACTCGGCGAACACCATGCAATTGTGAAAAAAGAGCTTTTCTCACTCGCACACCGAACACGCTATGCTTGGGGAAATGTACACCGAGCACGCCGAGTATTCAGCGTGTCAATGAGTTATTCTACAAAAAAAGAACAAAAATGTATATAAAATAGAAGGAAAACATGGAAACCTGTATATTACTATTTTCATATGCAGTAAACCTAAGTTGCGAATGTTTTTAGTTTTTAAAAGTGAATATTATATATATTATTTATAAAACTATAGAAGAAGTACTTATGAAAAGTATTTATGCAACATATTAGCTGTATTCACGATGTGATGCAAATGATGTTGATATGACCCTTGCCTTGAAGTTGCCACTACCTCAAACAATATTTTCATAACCAGCCGGTGGGTGTCGGTCCAAAAAATTACATTATTTGCATAATTTATTGTACTTACATTCAATTATATTAAGTATTAATTGCACTTTCCATATTGCTAAAATCGTTTAAAGTTTTTTGGTATACCATTTTAGTATTACAAAAAAAAAACCTGAATTTCGACAAAAAGCAACTCTGTAACGAACACCAATGTAACCACTACACCGAGCACGAGAGTAAAATATGAACACCAATATAACCAGCACCTTACAACTAGCAAATGAAATATGATTGGTTCAAAGCATCGGCTTAATAAAGAGAGTTTTTCATGCAAAATGAGATTCAGACCAAAAGAGCGTGAATACGCTAGAACGAATAGAAATGGATGCGAATTTGTGAATTTGTGAATTTGTGAATCCGATCTCGTAGGAGGTATAAAATTCTGAAAAATATGATAAACATATTCTCAAATTTATTGTTGCAGTCCCAAGGAGATCTATAGTTTAAGCTAAAGTTTTTTTTTCTACCTAAAAGCTTCTTCAAAAAACTAATACCAATTATAAGGAGTGAGATCGAAAAAATCGGATAACTTTGAAAGACCACTGCTTGGAAACTCTTCATCTGAATGAAAAAATTCAAACAGTAAGCATTGCGTTGGAGAAATTCTGATGAAATACAATCACATGTTTTTTGACTAGTGACCTTTCGGTTGAGTCATGGCATCGGAAGTGGAAAGACGCGATTTAGTTGTTGAATTATTTCGAGAAAATCCGCAGTGGAACCAGGAAACCATTGCAAATAAGGCGAAAGTTGCACAAAACACTGTTTCGATGATTTTTAAAAAATTGAATACAGACTTAACAGTTGCTGGAAAATATGGTTCTGGAAGGAAATGCGGTTTCGTGTCTCCACAGAAGGCGAAGAAAGTCGTTGTTCTCTTAGAGAAGAATCCAGCGTTGTCTAATCGAAAATTGGCGGAAAAAGCGAGTTGCAGTGAGTTTTTAGTTCGTAAAATTAAAAATTACGTGGGCCTTAAAACAAACAAAGTGAAGTCAGTACCCGGCAGGAACGATACTAAGAACTTGGTAGCCCAGAGCCGAGCTAAAAAGTTGAATACAGATTTTTTCCAAAAATTCGATTGCTGTGTTATGGACGATGAAACTATACGTGTTGTCTAAATTTTCTCAATTGCCTGGCCAAGAGATTTACACCGCAAAGGAACGAGGAGGACTTGAGGAAAGATTTAGGACAAAACAAAAGTCCAAGTTCCCGAAGAAGTTTCTGGAATGGCGAGCGATTTGTGGTTGTGGGCTAAGGAGTAAAAGTTTCGTAACAAGTGGCACTGTTAACGCCGAAATTTATGTGAAGGAGTGCCTCCAGAAGAGTGGTCGCTGTGGCGTAGTGGTAGTGCGTTGGGCTGCTACTCAGAATGGCCGGGGTTCGAATCTCGGCACAGGCAAAATCAAAAAGTAGAAAAAATAATTTTTCTACACGGCGGCATCATCTCTTGGCAGGCAATGGCAAACCTAAAAGAGTTAAAATTGCCTATGAAAAGCTTATCACTTCGCCGTTCGGATTCGGCTTTAAACTGTAGGTCCCTTCCATTCATGTACAAATATAACACGCACAACATGAGTGCATGCGAAAAGCTCGGCCTAGGCCCTCCATGGGCTGTTGTGCCATTAAAAGTAAAGTAAGTGCCACCAGAACAGATTGCTGCCCTTCATTAGAATGTAGTAGCACAATGTATCTACTTTCTTTTGGCCTGATCTAGCCTCCTGCCACTACAGTAGAGTAACCCTTAAATGGTTCGAAGACTAAAACATCAAATTGGTACCAAAAATCGCCAACCCACCAAATTGCCCAGAACTTCGGCTTCGGCCTATCGACAGATATTGGGCTCTAGTGAAAAGAACATTCAAGGCAACAAACAAAGAAGCTAAATCCATTGAAGATTTTTGAAATAAGTGGAATGCTGCCGCCAAGAGAGTCTCAGAAATGACAGTAAAGGCGCTAATGGCAGGCATACCGGAAAAGCTGTCCGCATTCTGTAAAAAACAACAAACAAATTAGTTTTATTGATCATTTTATCAGAAATGAAATTTGCTTTTCAAAACTGTTTACATTTTTCTATTTGCATAAGGGATTTCAATGCGAGGACAATTTAAAGTTATCCGATTTTTTCGATCTCACTCCTTAATAAAAAGTACACAAAAATAAGCAGCAGAAGATTATTTCAAATTACTAATGCACTCAGTCGATTGGCAGAGTTACAGAATGACAATACAACAAATTCAAACCACAACTGCAGATTATGCAACTTTTTACATAACATATGAAGTCATTAAAAGTTTAAGAAAAGTAGAAGCGTTCTGTTTGTGGTTAGTTACATAGTTAAATTCTTTTGGTTTATACTGAGTTTTTATATAATTAACTAATTTACTTAAAAATTTATTCTTTTTTTTGTGCGTTAATTGTGGCTGGTTGGTTGCCTTGTGGGTTTATTTTAGGTAAGTGTATGCATGTGCTTCAATATTGTTATTTATATAACACATTTTGCACGAAACATTTGCACTCGTGTGTGTGTGTGTGTGTGTGTGTGTGTGTGTGTGTGTGTGTGTGTGAGTGTGTGTTGTTTTTTTTATGTTTTGTGGTGGTGGCACAAAGCATTGCATATGTGTTTACATATGCACATAACCTGCAATTGAAGCATGACCACAGGTTAGTTAACATTTCATGAAATTCAGTTGAAAATTGTATGCAATTTTACCAAATCACACACGAATTTGTTTTGTTTTTGTTTTGGTAAAGCAATGGAAAACAAAATAAACAAAAGAAGCACCTAAGTATAAGTATAAAAATGAGAACAACTAATTTTTTAGCCTTGTTAGTTTAAGTATTTATGCTTTCAATTACAATGGAAATATTTTTTCTTTTCACACATAAGTGCAAGAAATTAAATTAAATAATATGTGAAACTATGTTCTTGAAAATGCACTTCAGTAGATTCTATTGGCTGGCTGCCGTGTCGAAGTAAAGTTCGAAAGAGAACAGATATTAGTAACGGTTTATATCAAGAGTACAAATTGATTACAATTCAGTGCTTACACCCAGCATATCGTGTTCGCTGTTATAGATTCTATTCAGTAGATTCTATTGGCTGGCTGCCATTTCGAAGAAAAGTTCGAAGGAGAACAGATATATCAAGAGTATAAATTGATTACAATTCAATGCTTACACCCAGCATATCGTGTTCGCTGTAATAGATTCTATTCAGTAGATTCTATTGGCTGGCTGCCGTGTCAAAGTAAAGTTCGAAAGAGAACAGATATATCAAGATTATAAATTGATTACAATTCAATGCTTACACCCAGCATATCGTGTTCGCTGTAGTAGGTTCTATTCAGTAGATTCTATTGGCTGGCTGCCATTTCGAAGTTAAGTTCGAAAGAGAGCAGATATATAAAGAGTACAAATTGATTACAATTCAGTGCTTACACCCAGCATATCGTGTTGGCTCTAATAGATTATATTTAGTAGATTCTATTGGCTGGCTGCCATGTCGAAGTAAAGTTCGAAAGAGAACAGATATTAGTAACGGTTTATATCAAGAGTAAAAATTTATTACAATTCAGTGCTTACACCCAGCATATCGTGTTCGCCTTAATAGATTCTATTCAGTAGATTCTATTTGCTGGCTGCCGTGTCGAAGTAAAGTTCGAAAGAGAACAGATATTAGTAACGGTTTATATCAAGAGTACAAATTGATTACAATTCACTGTTTACACCCAGCATATCGTGTTCGCTACAGTAGGTTATATTCAGTAGATTCTATTGGCTGGCTGCCGTGTCGAAGTAAAGTTCGAAAGAGAACAGATATTAGCAACGGTTTATATCAAGAGTACAAATTGATTACAATTCAGTGCTTACACCCAGCATATCGTATTCGCCTTAATAGATTCTATTCAGTAGATTCTATTTGCTGGCTGCCGTGTCAAAGTAAAGTTCGAAAGAGAACAGATATTAGTAACGGTTTATATCAAGGGTACAAATTGATTACAATTCACTGTTTACACCCAGCATATCGTGTTCGCTGCAGTAGGTTCTATTCAGTAGATTCTATTGGCTGGCTGCCGTGTCGAAGTAAAGTTCGAAAGAGAACAGATATTAGTAACGGTTTATATCAAGAGTACAAATTGATTACAATTCAGTGCTTACACCCAGCATATCGTATTCGCCTTAATAGATTCTATTCAGTAGATTCTATTTGCTGGCTGCCGTGTCAAAGTAAAGTTCGAAAGAGAACAGATATTAGTAACGGTTTATATCCAGAGTAAAAATTGATTACAATTCAGTGCTTACACCCAGCATATCGTGTTCGCTGCAGTAGGTTCTATTCAGTAGATTCTATTGGCTGGCTGCCGTGTCGAAGTAAAGTTCGAAAGAGAACAGATATTAGTAACGGTTTGTATCAAGAGTACAAATTAATTACAATTCAGTGCTTACACCCAGCATATCGTGTTCGCTGTGAGAGTGAGTAAAAGCTCTTTTTTTTTGTGTTCGGGCAACAACAATTGCATGGTGTTCGCCGAGTAAACTTTGAATATAACCACAGCCTTAGAATTCAAATTACAAGAAAGAGGAAAAGAGAAAAGTTCTTAACGTAGTCTCAGCACTTCACTTCGACTAACCATTCCAATTCTAACGGAATTTTCATGTGGTTGAGTTTGAACGAAAGTTATTCCGCTGACTACGTTGAGATCACACGGTTGCATTTACGTATGTAATTTCATTATTTTAAATATCTGTAAAAATATATAAAATTTCTTTGCAACGCAACTGACAAAACTTGATTAGGCATTTTCATAACAAAATGCTTCTACTCGTAGCTTTCATTGTTTCATTGAAATTCTATTTCAATATTAGTTAACACTTAACTTTGAAGTGAAAAAGAAAAAGAAAACAATATGCTTTTATAGCTTCGTCTTCTTGTAGTGTCACAGCGAAATTGCTCTCACGCACACACTTACACACACACACACACACACACACACACACACACACACACACACACACACACACACACACACACACACACACACACACACACACACACACACACACACACACACACACACACACACACACACACACACAAAGCATATTGCTATTGTGCAGCTCTTCCCGGAAAAACTAAGTACATATAGAAAGCTGCATGCTGACACCTCGGCATCACTCGGAAAACTTTTAAAATAGTTTTGAAACAAAACTACAAAAACTACACTGAGCTCAGTTAAGTGGAAAAAAAAGAAACACTTTTCAGTAACGAAAAGTTTCACAAATGAAGAAATGGAGAAATTGAAAATTGTTTGCGTTGAATTAATAATCAAACTCGTAAGCATTGCTCGAAAATTTTAATAAAAAACCAAAAAACTATAAAAATAAATTCGAAAAGTTACTGCATCGAAGTTTTTCATAGAATATCAAATATCTAAGAGTTAAATATAAAACACTTTCTGAAATTTGCAAACGCAAAATGCATCCGATTGGAATGAACAAATCGAGCAAGAAGTTTGTTGCCACGCTTAAGCGATTGTCGGTGGTACAGAAATTAAATCGGGCGCATTAGTTCTTTAGGGAAGTTGCACTATGAAACTCACTAGCGAAAATGTAGACAATAGAAAACCAAGCAGCAGATATTTCAGCGGTAAATGCGACATTGGAAAACCAAGCCGACAATATGAAATACAATTAATTAGTTAACCCTTTGGGTACGCAAACTATTACTTACTTTACTTTTAATGGCACAACAACCCATGGAGGGCCTAGGCCGAGCTTTTCGCATTATTGATTGACGCAAATTATTGATTGACCTCAAAAAATTATAATACATGAATAACGAACGATGTAAAAAGCACAAACCTGTTCTCGAAAACTTAAAAAAAAAATAATCTGCATGGATTTAAGTATGAAGTGGGGAAGTCGGGATCCCTCAAAGCAATTGTGGTTGTTTGAGCCTGTTAACAATTTCTTCTTTTTTTTTTTTAATGATTAAACATTTTATAGTAAATCTTTCTATTCTTAGCTATTCACAGGTGTTTTTTTTTTTTTTGTTAGTATTACGGTAAGTATTTTATTTATTTGTTTTTATTTGTAACCAAAAATTAGCCAATTTTTTTTTTAGATTTTCAAACATTTTTGACTTTGATTGATTGCTTCCAGAGGCTGTAATTCAAATCCTAGCTCATAGCCAAAGCATTATTATGATAGTTTTGGGCAGTTCACTATACGATATGATAAATTGTACCTCCAGACTACTGTTCTGCTTGTTATTATGAACATTCGATTTGGTAACACCTGTCTAGAGACCTGCTTGCGAACTAGGGGGCTAATTAAAGATAAACACTTCGACACCGCATTTTGGGATGCAAACTCCAAAAATTAACCACTCTGCAGAGGAGATGCATGCGCAAAAGTGTGATTTAATTATTAGGAAGTAGGAAGGAAAAATATCTATCTTTTTTTCTTTCTTCTGCTTCTCTTGATGGTACAACAGGCCATGAAGGGCCTAAGCAATCGGTAGACTGCTTTACCTAAACCCTCTAAAATATAATGAAACAAATAAACATTACAATAATTGTAGCATTAAACATTATATAGAAAGGGAAAACCTCACATTGCAGGCACTTTTAAATTGCATGTTACTCATACGCAGTGTGGTACACTTGCTACAGATGAAGTAAGAAAGCAACTACTTAAGTAAAAAAGAGAATAGTTGAATTAACTAAATATGGAAAACAGTGTTTAAATTCAAAGAAAATAAATAACGCCAGTGAAGAACAGGGCGCGCCATCTTTTATGTCGATATGTAAACATTGAATAATTTCAACATTTATCAACCGATTGACGTAAGTAAACTAGTTTTGGAAACTTTAATTCAGTACAATTTTAACCATGAATTGCTTCACGCCGAAATAACGCGCCAAAATAGTAGCCAAAATAGTAATGCAGTACATTGAAAATGGTCGTTCAGTTGCAAAGTGTCAAACAAGCACCGTCTTCCTACACTATTGGTCGTTGGGAGTCGAATTTTGTTGAACACGGGGCAGTGGCAGATCGTCGGCCATCCGTTCGTCAAAGCCCAAGGCGTTCCAATGAACTGGTGGTTGAAGCGATAAGAGAGAGAGCGGTTGTCGAAAACGCTCATGTGTCATATCGTCATTGCGCTCAGCATTTAGGCGTCAGTAGAACCACGTTGCGGCGCATTTTGATACATTATTTGTATTTGTTTCCGCATAAAGTTCAATTGACTCAAAGAATATTGCCGATAGACCGACCACGTCGGTTGGAGTACGGCCAAACACAAGGTAAACACTCGTGCCGAAATCATCTCAATACCGCCCGAGATGCTCGAAAAAGTAATGGAAAACGCAGCAAAAAGAGCACATTTTGCATTGGTCAATAACGGCGGCCACTTGATTGATGTTGTATTCAACAACTAATCCAAATAAATTGTAAAGGACCAAATTAAATAAAAATATATATGGAAATCCGTTGTTTTTTTTGTCAAGTTATTCAATATTCACATACCGACATCGAAGGAACTGTATATTGCATGTTACTCATACGCAGTGTGGTACACTTGCTACAGATGAAGTAAGAAAGGAGCTAAGTAAAAGAGAGCCTGGGGCGTAGGACACAAGGTAAAGTTCGGGACAGTCGCAGGTGCGTCCATGTTCGATCCTTGCGCTTCACAGCCTCCTCGTGGCGTCTGACAACCGTCAGTGAGTTAAATTATGTGTGCGGTGGGCTTCTTCATGGCCTTGAATGAATGGTTGTGCATTGGGCTTGGAATCCACCACGTCAAAACATTTCCCCAATGAATCCTCAAACGAAGCCTCGGATATTTCGGGGACGTCCTAATCTCCGTTGGAAAGACCAGGTGCAGGGCAACCTGACGGCACTTGGCCTTATCAACTGGTGCCAGCGCGCTCATAGCAGAGGCGACTGGCGAAATTTTGTAGAGTCAGCCAAGACCGATCATCGGTTGTAGTGCCATTTAAGTAAGTAAGTAAAAGAGAATATTTGAATTAATTAAATTTAAAGAATATAAATACCGCCAATGAAGTCTGTATGTAGACCAGGGAAAAGACGAGTACTTATTTATTAATCAATTCTGGAAGGGAATACGTTATGCTGAAGTATAGATAATAAATGAGGTTAAACAGTGCTCTGCAGCCTCTCGTTTACTAGAATCTTTAGTTCGAGTTAAGGAGCGGCAGCTTGTACTTAACAAAAAAAAACTAAGGATCTAGATTATGGAGTCAAAAGATACCTCGTTAATCCTGGATGAGGCAGTACTGCATTCCGTGATGCATCTCACTTGTGCCCTCACACCGTAGTGCGTAACTATTTGTTGTGATAATAAGAGCTACTAGAGGATTAATATTTAAAGTCGAACTACATTAATATTCCATTAATTTCCAATCCTTATAAAAAATTCAATTTTTTATTAAAAAAGGTTTTTTTTTTCGTTTTTATTATTGATACATTCCACTCACAAGCATTGTGCTGAATGGAAGGAAGATTGATAGATGGAAGGAAGAAGGAGGGAGAATGTGATGTGAGGGGAATGCAATCGCACAGGACACCGATAAAGAGATAGGCAGCCATTGTGGCAAGTGTTATTATGCCTTTACCACAATGAACTTCAGTTTATCAGTGTCGACTATGACCGCATGTAGCGCCAAAGGCCGAGCTTTTCGCATCCACTCATGTTGTGCGTGTTATATTTGCACATGAATGGAAGTGATCCTAGAAGGTCAATATGTGAGACCGACCTCCATTGATTTTCACTTTCCAACATTTTTCCAATCTTTAAGCGAGACCTCATTCAAAAAAAAAAATACGGTAAAAACCGCCTGACAGCTAATTTCATTTCATTTTGTATGGGAAAAGGGAAAAGGGAAAGAGGTTGGATTAGAAGGCACTTAAGTACGATCCGAAAAAATTTTGAAAGCGATACATTAATAGGGGTCAGTCATACATTTTACCCCTCGAAGACAACCTTGGTAGACGAGGGAGCCCATTTATTGAAAAAAATTATTTTTGTATGAGATCCCCCTTAAGGATTGGAGTTGAGGAGTTAGTAGTTTGGGGAAAATGTTAGAGAGTCAATAAAGAAAAATGGTGGAGAGTAAAAATTAATGGAGGTCGACGTGGAAACAGGCGGAACCCGTATGTATGTATTTTAGGAAAAGCTTTAACTTTATATGGGGGTCCTCTTAAGGGCTGGAGATGG
The DNA here is from genome assembly GCA_958295655.1 of Palloptera scutellata. Taxonomy (NCBI): domain Eukaryota; kingdom Metazoa; phylum Arthropoda; class Insecta; order Diptera; family Pallopteridae; genus Palloptera; species Palloptera scutellata. The sequence goes on along the minus strand of OY282449.1, from coordinate 96,264,371 downwards.
AGGTTAAATATATTTGTGCTGGAAATGTTGTCCTCTGAAAATTAATGCGATTTGGTCTTATATTTTAACTCTCTAGGAGCGACTCCTCATCAGCTGTGGAGTGATTTGTTGATTTCACTCGATGTGAAGCCCCTTACCCTTACCCCACATCTAAAACCCACATGAAAATTAATGCGATTTGGTCTGATATTTTAACTCTCTAGGAGCGACTCCTCATCACCTGTGGAGTGATTTGTTGATTTCACTCGATGTGAAGCCCCTTACCCTTACCCTTACCCCACATCTAAAACCCACATGAAAATTAATGCGATTTGGTCTTATATTTTAACTCTCTAGCAGCGACTCCTCATCAGCTGTGGAGTGATTTGTTGATTTCACTCGATGTGAAGCCCCTTACCCTTACCCTTACCCCACATCTAAAACCCACATGAAAATTAATGCGATTTGGTCTGATATTTTAACTCTCTAGGAGCGACTCCTCATCACCTGTGGAGTGATTTGTTGATTTCACTCGATGTGAAGCCCCCTTACCCTTACCCTTACCCCACATCTAAAACCCACATGAAAATTAATGCGATTTGGTCTGATATTTTAACTCTCTAGGAGCGACTCCTCATCAGCTGTGGAGTGATTTGTTGATTTCACTCGATGTGAAGCCCCTTACCCTTACCCTTACCCCACATCTAAAACCCACATGAAAATTAATGCGATTTGGTCTTGTATTTTAACTCTCTAGGAGCGACTCTCATCATCTGTGGAGTGATTTGTTGATTTCACTCGATGTGAAGCCCCTTACCCTTACCCGATGTGAAGCCCCCTTACCCTTACCCCACATCTAAAACCCACATGAAAATTAATGCGATTTGGTCTGATATTTTAACTCTCTAGGAGCGACTCCTCATCAGCTGTGGAGTGATTTGTTGATTTCACTCGATGTGAAGCCCCCTTACCCTTACCCGATGTGAAGCCCCCTTACCCTTACCCCACATCTAAAACCCACATGAAAATTAATGCGATTTGGTCTGATATTTTAACTCTCTAGGAGCGACTCTCATCATCTGTGGAGTGATTTGTTGATTTCACTCGATGTGAAGCCCCTTACCCTTACCCGATGTGAAGCCCCCTTACCCTTACCCCACATCTAAAACCCACATGAAAATTAATGCGATTTGGTCTGATATTTTAACTCTCTAGGAGCGACTCCTCATCAGCTGTGGAGTGATTTGTTGATTTCACTCGATGTGAAGCCCCCTTACCCTTACCCTTCCCCACATCTAAAATTTTTCAACTCACGTATTTTTTCATCGAACCTTACAAATTTAAGGGGCCCAGCTTATCCAATTTGAAAAGTCGTGATCCTTTCATGGACTGCTGTGGCATTAAAAGAAGAACGAATAAAAATAGGGCTAATGCTGAAATTTTTATGGGATAATGGACGTATGAAAATGCATGTACTTCCGGGCACAATCAATTTTTTAGGTCGTACTGCACTTTCCTGTAATTATACTAAAAAAATTTAAAATATTACTTAAGTAGATTTCAATTTTGTTGTTGTTATTTTGAGAGATACGAGGTATTCTACAACAACTATCTTGTCCCCTTCAAAAGTAATCCCCCTCAGATATAATACACTTATGCCAGCGTTTTTTCCAATCCTCGAAACACTTCTGAAACGCGCTTTTTGGTATCGCCAACAGCTCCGGTTTCGATTTTTCTTTTATCTCCTCAATCGTAGCAAAACGCTTTCCTTTCATCGGTGTCTTCAGTTTTGCAGTTTTGGGAAGAGGAAAAAGTCAGCGGGGTTCGGGGGCCCCAAGTCCGGTGAATACGGTGGTTGAGGCATGATAACGGTTTTGTTTTTGGCCAAAAACTTACGCACAAGCGACGTTGTTTTTGCTGAAAATGTAGCAATTTTGGAACAATCTTCGCTGCCGCACGTTTCATGCCTAAAACATCCGTAAAAATTGCTTGGCATGAGCCAGCCAACATCATCAGCAACCTCTCTGATAGTGATTCGACGATTATCCAAAATCATTTTCTTCCCTGCGTCAATGTTTTCATCGGTTGTTGACGTGCTCGGGCGACCAGGACGAGCATCGTCATTGACATCTTCTCGGCCTTCCTTAAACCGGTTATACCACAATTGAACTTGTGTTCTGCTCATAGTGGACTCGCCAAAGGCCACAGTCAACATTTCAAATGTCCTTGCGCATTTAATTTCATTTTTTACACAAAACTGAATACAGTTTCTTTGATCCATTTTTTCGAATAGTAAAAAATCGAAGAGCACACCAAAACACGACTAACCTTTTTATCTGTCAAAAACAAACTGACAATCCAAAACATGTGTACCAACATAACAGAAAAAAAAAATACGAAAATCGAACATAACGTAACTCACGAAATTTGAAAATAACGGTTATTTTTTACACCTCGTATGTTTTTCTTTTGAAGTTTGAAAATGAAAAATTTCCTAATTGGAAGTTAGCTTTTAGTAAAATTATGGAAAAGTATGACTCATAAGCCATAGGCATGATTCTATGGCCTATGAATCATACTTTTCCATAATTTTACTAAAATCTAACTTCCAATTAAGAAATTCCATGAGGATTTAATTCAAATCCTCTCCCTAACAACCAAATCAATATTTGTTTGAAATTTCCCTTCATGTATATAATAAATAAATTTAAACTAACATAAATAGGCCCATATAAAAAAAAAGATTAAACAGAAGGCATAAATTACGCTTCATCGTACCATTGTCATTAAACGGAAATGCATTTACTCCATCATAGGAATTAGCTTAGATCTCAGCGGAGCGTGCGCTCACACACACACACTCGCACACACACACGCACACACTCGCAAACATCATCAACAATCGCAAATACTTAAATTATAGCACAATAAAAGCATGAAAATTTAGGGCACAGGCTGAAGTCACACATTCAAAAACGCAAACATCCAACGAAAGCAAATGTACCTAAACAAAGGAGACAACAAAAGCATTTTGAAAAACCGATTGTGTTTAACTGGCACAATGACAACAGAATGCGGCTTATGCAGCTAAAAGAAAAACAAAATGGAAGAGAAGAAGACACAAAAATTTCGCATATTTAATGTGAGTGGAATGCAAACAACAGCCGCAGCCACAGCCGCAGCCGCATTCGCAGCTAGCGGCAGCGCAGTCGAGTCTATAGCCACATACAATTTCACACAGTGATGATGATGATGATGATGATGATGATGATGATGATGATGATGATGATGATGATGATGATGCTGCTGATGATGATAATGATGATGATGATGATGATGATGATGATGCTGCTGCTGCTGCTGCTGATGCTGCTGATGCTGCTGCTGCTGCTGCTGCTTATGATGATGATGCTGATGTTGACGCTACAGCACACGTTGCAATTTCTGTTGTTGCTTTATTGTCACCATGAAGCATAACATTATTGTGAACGTGAGAAGAATCAAAAGCAAGCAGCAAAAAGAAGAATACAATAATAAAGCAAAGGCCAAAAATAGAATGCGCCGTGTCTCCTTGCTTTTGACCGATTGACTCTAAAAAAAAAAACTATACAAAATACACTCGCTCAATACTGAAACAGCGCTGTCAATTGAATGTGTGTCAAAATCTAATGGAGAGAGGGCGAGAGAGCCAGTATGAAAAAGTGAGAGAATAAAGAAAGAGCGCAAGCAAAAGCTTTTCACCACTTACATAAACCGTAATTGTTGCCGGTTTTGAAGAAGAAGAAGTAGGTAAATCAGAAGAACAAGAAGAACAAAGGCAAAAATATACAAAATAATTCCCTGTGCACATTTTAAAGCAGAGTTTGCTTAGGCTGTGTTTATATTCATATTGTACTCGGCGAACACCATGCGATTGTTGTTGTTCGAACACGAAAAAAGGGCTTTTACTCACTCGCACACCGAACACGATATGCTGGGTGAAATGTATACCGAGCAGGTGTACAGGGTGTCAGGGTGTCACTGAGTTATTCTACAAAAAACGAACAAAAATTTATGTAAAATAGAAGGAAAACATGTAAACCTTTACATCATTATTTTCATATGCAGAAAAGCGAAGTTGCGAATGTTTTTAGTGTTTAAAAGTGAATATTAAATATATTATTTATAAAACTATTAAAGAAAAATCATATTATTTTCATAGTTTTTCAATTATATTATTAATTTCACGCTCCATATTAATAAAATCGTTTAAAGTTTTTTGGTATAACCTAACCATTTAGTGGTTGCCGTTGCGTCCAATATAGTATTTCGAAAAAAAAATGAATTTCGACAAAAAGCAACTCTGTAACGAACACCAATGTAACCACTACAACGAGCACGAGAGTAAAATATGATGTGTTCGTCGAACAGCGAACACCAGTATAACCAGCACCTTACTCTATGTTATATGTGCTTGGTGCCCTCAATGCCGTCGTTACAGCACACTTTGATGCATTGCCCTCTCTCTCGCGTATGCTCAATTGTATGTATGTAAGTATGTACCGCTTGCCCTCCCAACAAATGCACGTCATAACAAGGTTGTCACAAACGTTGGCAGCACTGTTGCAGCGACGCTTTCAATGCCGCGGAGATTTCGTAATTCCGCAGTAAAATGCACCGAAATTCATACAAGCAAATAACAACAATATGCAAACGGTAACACAAACACACACATACACACAGAAGCAGAATCAGAATCAGAAGAGTACCATGAAAAATTGATTCACACGACGGGGTTAAGGATAAATGCTAACTTTGAATTTTCTTTTGGTGTTTTTCTGATTGCTTGCTTGCTTTTGTTAATTTCCTGAGCCTTTTCAAAGCTTTTCGTTTTTGGTTTTTTTTTTTTTTGTTTTGTTTTACTGTGGTTTTTCATTTTGTTATTTTCGTTATTTTTGTTCGAATATTTTTAATCTATAAGAATGCAAGTAAATGCAATAGTAGCGCTTATTGAAGGACAGTTAAGTGAAGTGAGGAAGGACCCTACTGCAGTGCTGAAGGGGAGTAAGAAGGTACCATACAGTTTGGATTATTTCTTTTTATATCCTTTTGCCTGTACTGCATTATGCGCTTGATTTGTAGTTATTTAACTAGTTGGCTCTGATTCTCATTCGTATTATGGCTGCCTGCCTGACTGGCTGTCTGCCTGACTGGCTGACTGGCTGACTCACTGCCGAGCGTATTCAAATTACAATTTATCGTGCCTGCGAGCATAAATATTTCATTTTTCTATTTTATGGCGTGTAAAATGAATGCTGACATTGCAAAATGAACTTTTGAACTCTTCTCTCTTTTCTTTGTGGTCTACTCACAGCATGAAAATGTGCTGCAATTTGAGCGTTGAGATTTTGAGAGGACTACAGTGCAAGGGAAGCAGTAGTAGATTGTAAATTATAATATGAGAAATGAAGTACAGAACCAGGAAGTGTACGGAAAATCCAATTATATGCTTCCAATTTTAGTAAGTACAATATCATTGTTGTGAATTCAATGGCGGTGGTAACCCAATAGGAAATGAGAAATGTCATGGCGATGTCATGTAATTAGTATGACCTCGATTAGCAGCATGAGGAATTTCTTGGTGAATTACGTTTAAAAACAAATGTCAACCGCAGATGTTTTTTTTTGGGAGCAATAAGGTTTCTTTTTTTTGCTGGTTCTAGATTGTAGAAGAATAATTTCGTTGTTCAAACGTTTTGTTCTTTCAAATGAAGTGACGCTAGTATTTTATGCAAATAAGTATAATTATTTTTTTTCCAAAAGTGAGTGTAGTGATGTTGACCAGAAATGGATTGAGCCGAACATATCCAGCACCTCATCAGTGCTGATAGTACTTGCTCCAGTACAGTGGCGTGTCAGGATATCTTTAAAACGGCTAAGTGTTTTGACAGGAAATCAGCAGAATTCCTTCTTAAATTAGGAAGGAAGTACCTTCGCCGGATGGTGGGACTCATCACAGGGCATACTCAATGGGGCATAATTATATGACCACCATCGCCATCACCGAGGACCCGATATGCACACCTTGTCTGGACGAGGTGGACAGCACAGAGCATTTTCTCTGCACATGTCCCGCCTTTGCCAGAACGAGATGGCGCCTTTTCGGTTTCGATGTCACAGGAATGGACAAAGTTCACTCCTTCTCCTTCTGCGATCTTCTGTGATTTGTGAGAGTATCCGGAAAATTTGCGGAAGAGAACATAGTCCCCCTATAACCCCTATTTCAACTTTTTCCCTATTTTTCTCTAACCCCTTACTTGCTGTCAGTCCTTCTTCTTTTCCTAAGCCTTAAATACAATGGGCTACATAGCCTGAGTGCTTGAGGAACTGTCCTGTACTCGTACGTCAGGTTCTCGACCTTCTTCACATCCATCCGTCCATCACAGTGGCGTGTCTTCACTATTCCGTGTACTTCGGATATTGCTTTGGACAGATCTCTGCCAAAATTCAATAAACTGGAATGTGCGATGTGATTTATTTTACGGTATCGTAAGTGAATTGTAATTGTTTGATTATCTTTCCAAGCCAGAGAGTTTCGCTGATCGGCTGAAAGCAATGTCAGCTCGGATCGGCTCGCCAAAATAAATATAATTACACACAATTATGCAATAGTAACATTGGAAATGATCCGAATGAGGAGCTGATTTGAGCCGCCGCCATCGAATTTTTGTTCCAGCTGTCGTCGCCGCCGACATCCAATAGTAGTCGGCGCAGGCATACAGTTATTTTCATCGTACTGAAAATCGTATAATCCATGATTATCCTTTTTCACATGTTGGTTTGATTTTGGTCTTCCCTTCCTCTTTTTTTTCCATTACAGTTCCAATATTCTTAGCTCAGAATCTTTTCCATGACAAGAGTAAAAAATGTATAATTTAAAAACTATAGAGAAAAGATTGAATTATTTTTGGAGAAAAATTGTCCTTGTTTTTATTTATGCATTCAACACACAGGGTGTTCCCCTATGAATGCAAAGCATTGTGCTGAATGGAAGGAAGATTGATAGGTGGAAGGAAGAAGAAGGGAGAATGAGAGAGGGAATGCAATCACAGGACACCGGTAAAGCGAAACGCAGCCATTGTGGCAAGTGTTATGCCTTTACCACAATAAACTTCAGTTTATCAGTATCAACTATGACCGCGCCAAAGGCCAAGCTTTTCGCATCCACTCATGTGGTGCGTGTTATATTTGTACATGAATGGAAGGGACCTACAGTTTTATGCCGAATCCGAACGGCGAAGTGAAAAGCATTTGATAAGCTATTTTTACTCTTGTAGGTTTGCCATTGCCTGCCAAGAGGTGGTGCCATGTATACATTTTGTTATTGTTGCTTTTTTTTAATTTTATTTTTTATTTTGCCTGTGCCGAGATTCGAACCCCTGACACTCTGCTTAACAGTCCAACGCACTACCGCTACAGCGATCCTTACAAAAATAGAAGTTGGGTTGGGAAGAAGCTAACTCAAACGACAGTAAGGTCCCAAGCTTGAACCTCTCCTCTTTTTTTTTTGTTTTCATTTAATGGCACCACAGCTAATGGAGGGCCTAGGCCGAGCTTTCCCCAACCTTGAACCATTTTGGGATTATTTAACAACTTTCTTAAAGCAAAACTTGTAACTACTCTCTACGTTTCTTAACACGAAGAGAGTCATGCTAGAGTTAGCTGTTCTCTCTCTTTCTCTCTCTCTCATAAAAAATTGCTGTTAGAAAAGATCAGAAAACTTTTCTGTTTTCTTGTCCTCTTTAATTAAAAATTCTCTTAAAATAAAATTGCAGTACTTTCAAATTGAAAAAATTTAATTTAATATGACACGCAGTGAGTGAGTGAGTGTCTTTCAGTTAAGGTGTAAAACTTTTGTGAAGATAATTGCACAACTACTTACATACAATTACAAAGAGGCATTAACACAAATATGGAGAGAGAGTGAGAAACAATGCTACAAAAATGTGCCTAAAATATTCACGAACTTCAACTTTTTTACTGTTATTTTCATAGAACAAAAATTTCAATTTTGTTTTCAGTTTCATTTCTGCTGATTGTTGTTATTACGATATACTTTTACTTTACTTTTAATGGCACAATAGCCCATGGAGGGCCTAGGCCGAGCTTTTCGCATCCACTCATGTTGTGCGTGTTATATTTGTTCATGAATGGAAGAGACCTACAGTTTAATGCCGAATCCGAACGGCGAAGTGAAAAGCTTTTCATTGGCAATTTTTACTCTTGTAGGTTTGCCATTGTCCTCTTTAATTAAAAATTCTCTTAAAATAAAATTGCAGTACTTTCAAATTGAAAAAATTTCATTTAATTTGACACGCAGTGAGTGAGTGAGAGTCTTTCAGTTAAGGTGCAAAACTTTTGTGAAGATAATTGCACAACTACTTACATACAATTACAAATAAGCATTAACACAAATATATACATAAATAGAGGGAGAGAGAGAGAGTGAGAAACAATGCTACAAAATTGTGTCTAAAATATTCACGAATTTCAACTTTTTTTACTGTTATTATCATAGAACAAAAATTTCAATTTTGTTTTCAGTTTCTTTTCTGCTGATTGTTGTTATTACGATATACTGAAATTAAATTCAAGGCGCGTTACTAATTTTAAGGAAAACTTCACACACACAAAACTACACAGCAGACTTAAAAGGTGAAAAGTGTAGACTCGAGAGAGGAAGAACGTAAATCACCAAAAGCGGAAAACTTGGCAATGATGAAGATGTACTTGGTGTTGTTTTGAGAAAGTGTGTAGTGAGTTGTGACACATGTGCCAGGTTTGAGAGAGCATGTTTAAAAATAAGAAGCAACAACAACAAGAACTGCGAAAAATGAAAAAAAAATAAAAACAGAAAACACACTCAAACACAAGAAGAAAGGAAAAATGATGTGACTTGTTGGCGGCGGTTTATAGCGTGATAAATTTTCAACAAAACATAAGTATGTAAAAGCAGAGAAAAAGAAATAGCAAACGAGGAAATAGTGATGGGAAAAACGAACAGAGAAAAAATGAAGGGAGAGAGAGAAAGAGAGAGGGAGAGGGAGAGGGAGAGAGAGAGGGAGGGAGGGACAGTGAGAGTTTAAGAGAGGTAAGTGCAGAAGTGCAGTCAGTGAAAGAAGGAGCAGTGGAAAATCGTAATTTGCCAAAGGACACTGGCGCCGGATGCTAATGTCTGCAGCGACCGTGAAGTGCTTCAGCTTCTGAAATGTAAACACACACACACACACACACACACACACACACACACACACACACACCACATTATTCAAGTTTGTATTCCAGCTACATGTTTTCATTGTTTGTTTGCCTATGCACAAGTATTTAAGTATTTTTGTGAGCAATTTTCTGCTGCTGTCGTTTGCTGTCGTTCGCTGCTGCCGCTGCTGTGTGACACGTCGTTGAGATTTTTTTCCTTGTAACATATTTTTCCATGTACTCGCAGTTTTAATTTCTGTAGTTTTTCTTCAAGTGCACTTGAAAATATTTTACTAATTGCTGTGCAGGAAGCAGCACAGGAGAATGGTCTGAGAAGTGCAATACTTCTGTGGAATTCGTTTTTCTATCGCTCTTTACTATTTTGAATACTTAAATGCTAAATTTAAATATCGGTTTTATGTTTAAGCTGGAAGAAAATGGAAATTTGCTTTTGGTTTCAATTCATAAATTAAGTGGAGAACATTAATAAAATCCTTTCTTCTTGATTTCTAATAATTCTTAAGGAAAACAAATTGTAAACTCCTCCTTCCTGTAATCTCTGGATTGCCAGTGGGTGAATCCATGGAGTGGTTGCAACAGAGATTTAGAAAATACTTAGAATTTGCAAATACCAGAAAATTGACTCGGCCACATTTAATTCGAAATTGATAGAAATACTTTTTAGAATTTTACAGACAATTCGTTAAAGCAGCAGGCTTAAAACGTTTTCGCTGCCAGCATTGCAGACAAATCATGAGTTCTATGGAGTTACGAAAATTTTTATTGTTTTCAGATTTTACATATTGTACAGGGTGGCAATTAATAAGTGCACACAACTTTCTAAGCACTATAGAAAAAGGTTTGTATGTAATTTTTCTGCAATTTTCTTCATCTTCTTATATTATTCTACGTAATCGAGAGAGTACATCTGATTTAATTTTTGTGTGGTCTAGATTTCATTCAGTTATTTATTTAACGATGTCCAATAATCGGTCAGTTATCGTATCAGCATTCCACCAGCTGAGCAAATGTAATTGTGAGATTGAACTGCAGCTTCGCACTGCTCGTTCGTTAGTTTCTGGTGCAGTGAAACGCCTTAAAGAGCTGGGTCGTGAAGATGATCGGCCAGGAAGAGGCAGAAAACCCACCGGCAACACTGCCAGCAATCGCATTCCGTCTCTCTTTCCCTCCCTCTTTCTGCCAACCACCTATCAATTTTCGTTCCAATCAACACAATGCTCTGCATTCATCAGGGTGCGTGTGTGTTGACCCTGTGTGTTGACTTGTACTTAGAAAACAAAACAAAAAATCAGTTTGACTCATAGCAGATAACGAACTAGGACTCAATGCTTACAAGCTCCAAAAAGGCCAGTGGCCACTTACTTATGGATGAAAACAAGCGCATAGAACTTCAAGGATGTCGCCTACTTCAACTTCGGGCCGCAGGCATTGGATGGGGGAAAAATCGTCTTCCCAGATGAAAAGTTGTTTACTGTTGAACAAGTGCATAACTGTCAACATGACAGAAGCTGGTCAACAGAGGCCTGGACTATCATTTGTCATTCAACATCGCCAAAATTCGCAAACCCTCATGGTAAGCGGTGGGATTTGCGCAAATGGCAAGACACTCTTGATTTTTGTGGAACAAAGAGTCAAAATGAACCAAGAAGTGTGTCGACGTGAAATTTTCGAGGCTGTAGGCCGGGCAGCGCTTTGGCGATAATGCTTGGACGTTCCAGCAAGACTTTGCGCCAGCTCACAGAGCCAAAACGACACAAGAATGGTGCAGGGCTCATTTTCCCGATTTTATCACATCCCAAGAATGGCCATCATATTCACTGGATTTCAATTCGATGGTTTTCAATGTATGATCCATTTTAGAGGTCAGGGTCTGTGCTAAACGGCATACAAATTTGCAGTCTTTGGCATAGTCGTTGCATTGTGAATAATAGGGGACGAGATGCGGCCCATAGCTAACAATTTTTCCAAGCGCTTGACGCTGTGTTTTCGTGCCAAGGGGACCCACTTCGAAACCGGCTGAATATATTTTGACTCTTGCTATCTTTTTCTTCGATCTGTGTTTCGTTTTTACATAATTACAATAATTGAAGTTTAACCTTAGAATCGTTTTTATATTTACGAGGGGGTAAAAGACGATCGAAAATTGTCTGGAAAATTAAGTGCTGAAACGTTGGTGAAATTTTGTGTAATTTTTAAATTATTTTTAATATCGGAAAGAATTTCACAGGGGCAATTTAATCACACTGAAGTTTTCCATGAAAAAGATTACAACAAATTTCATTTGTAGTCAAAACTTTTCATGACAATTTGCTCTCTTTGGCTGTTGAACGTTAACCAGCATGGCAGTGCCTGTGAAATAATGTGGAAAAATGTGGAAAAATGTGGAAAATTGTGGAAAATTGTGAAAGAAGGAAGTTTTATGATGTCACTTTGTCTGGGCTTTGGAATTTTGCCAATGATCAAGATGTATACAAATTTGTTGTGATTGTTGTTGTTGTTGTTGTCGTTATTGTTGTTGTCGTTGGCATCATAGAATAGTAGCAGGATGTGGTGAAGCATGAAGGTAAAAAAGAGTGCATTTATAAAAGTACGAAAAAAAAAAGAAAGACATGGATGATGTGGCTTTTTGATGGTGCTTTATGGTGTGCTGAAAATTTCCTACAAAAACTTCATCGAAATAGCTAAAAATTTATAAAATAAGAGATACTCTAAGGCACTAAGTGTTGCAATGGTTGAAGGATTTTCCATTTTGAGGTGCTCATACCATAAATTTTTGAATTCACTACATACAACAACGAGGCAAGACCGAACTGCCTGAAGATTTCGTACAATGGAGAGTATACGCGAAAGAACAACTCGATTGTTTGGTGGCTCGGACAAACTATTCTGCCAGTTGGATGTTATAAAGAAAAATTGTTAATTTCAACTAACCCCAAGGAAAACACAAGGAAATTTCAGTCGTTGCTCGCGACGATTCCTTTGAAATGTTTCACCTCCTTTTACGTAATTCTTAATGACAAGTGTGCAGAAGCTCAGAAGCATTCACCATAATGTCTGATGTATTTAATAAAATAATGAACTTATTTATACTTATTATTAAAGAGAGTTTCTTTTGGAATATTTATTCATCAGACGTTGATGCTTAACAGTTAGTGATGAACAATTTCATGTCATGTGAAATGACGAACACAACAAAGATTGTTAATATATTGCAAAGAAATGATTTTCCCAAAAAACTAATATGGAGCTTGATCAATAATTTCCACAAACGCATAGACAAGAATTCTAATACTGACGTGAATACTAAAATATATGTACAGGGTGGTTTTTTTTAGAAGAGTGGTTTTCAAAAAGAAATATATAATAAAACGCATATAATTTCATGTTATGGCCAAGAATTTAGCTTTATGATAAAGATAATGATTTTCCATTATGTTTTAAAAACGATTTCGGGCAAGTGGCCGCAGCGGCTGCCTCGAGAGGCCCGAGAGGCCCGAGAGGCCCAATTTTCGATCACTTTTTGCAGCAATTGGAGCCGGGCCGTATGTCAGTAATAACGCGCCGAATATTCTCTTCCAAGGCGTCAATCGTCTCGGGCTTATCTGCGTAGACAAGCGACTCCACATATCCCCACAAAAAATAGTCCAGCGGTCAACGGTGTTAAATCGCACGATCTTGGAGGTCACGCCACAGGCCCACGATGCGAGATTGTTTCGTTGGCTGTACGGCATGTAGCGCCCGCCGTCTTGTTGGAACCAAAGGTCATCCACATCAACATCCTCCAATTCACAATTCAGGCACAAAAAACTCATTAATCATGGCTCTTTAGCGTTCCCCATTGAGTGTAACATGATGACCGGCTTCATCTTTGAAGAAATATGGACCAATGATTCCCTCTGCCCATAGAGCACACCAAACAGTGACTTTTTGAGGATGTAACGGCGTCTCAACCAACAATGGCTTGTGGATTATGATCACTCCAAATGCGATAATTTTGCTTATTAACGAACCCATTCAACCAAAAGTGAGCTTCATCGCTGAACAAAATTTTCTTGTGAAAATCGGGATCGGTCGCCATCTCGTTTTGGGCCCATTCACCGAACGTACGACGCGCTTGATGGTCGTTCGGCATCAATTCTAGCACGAGTTGGATTTTGTACTTAAGATCGCAAACCAAGATCCTTCCGCAAAATCTTCCATAAAGTGGATGGGCACAGCTCCAATTGTTGCGCGCGATGGCGGATGGACTCGTTCGAGTCTTCTTCGATACTCTGCTGCACAGTAGCAATAGCATCTTCGGTGCGGAATGTACGGCGTCTCTGAGGATGCGTATAATCCACTAGAGTAAACGTCGTGCAAAACCGATCCATGGGTGCTCGAATTACCGACTCTGCTGGGCGATTATGTCGGTCGATTATTGGACGCAGCGCACGATGCGTCGCGCGAACCGAACCATTATTTTGGTAATAAATTTGCACGATTTGCAAACGTTGCTCAGGAGAAAATCTATTCATTATGAACTGGCAAATCAAACTGAGTATAAATCAAGTGACAGCTGTCAAAAAGACCAACTCCGAAAATAGTATTGCCAGATTGAAAACCACACTTCTAAAAACAAAAACACCCTTTATATGTAAATCAAATATATATGTAGGTATATCTACCTAAATCTTGCTCTAAAAGATTTATCATATTGAACTTTATATATAACAAGAACAATGTGGTCGCTGTGGCGTAGTGGTAGTGCGTTGGACTGCTACGCAGAGTGTCCGGGGTTCGAATCTCGGCACAGGCAAAATAAAAAAAAAAAAGTAGAAAAAATAATTTTTCTACACGGCACCACCTCTTGCCAGGCAATGGCAAACCTACAAGAGTAAAAATTGCCATGAAAAGCTTTTCACTTCGCCGTTCGGATTCGGCATTAAACTGTAGGTCCCTTCCATTCATGTAGAAATATAACACGCACAACATGAGTGGATGCGAAAAGCTCGGCCTAGGCCCTCCATGGGCTGTTGTGCCATTAAAAGTAAAGTAAGTAATATAACAAGAACAAATTTCAAATAGTTTTCAGCTCCGAAAATAATCTTCAAAAAATACATATACTCTAATACAAAGAGCAAACTGGACAAATAAGAATAATCTGACGTTATATACAAAAAAGGTGTGGTGGTGACGGGTCCAACGTATGCAAGAAAACATATGTAGGGACAATAAAATCAAAACTGAAGACAAGGACCTCTGCTCATAAATCAGACATAAGATCATGTAACACAAATTATCAAAAAACAGAATAGCTCTAACGACCCATTGTAGGGGTGCCGATCACATTCCAGATTTTGACAATGTAGACGTCAACGAGAGAGCAACTACAGAAAACGGTATATTTGAGAGATGCTGCATACATATGGTATTATTAATACACCAAATGAAGAGAGAACGTGTATAGATATTATTAACACACCAAATGAAGAGAGAATGTGCATACATATTATTAACACACCAAATGAAGAGAGAACGTGTATAGATATTATTAACACACCAAATGAAGAGAGAATGTGCATACATATTATTAACACACCAAATGAAGAGAGAATGTGCATACATATTATTAACACACCAAATGAAGAGAGAATGTGCATACATATTATTAACACATCAAATGAAGAGAGAAGAGAACTTTAAAAACTGATACTGATAATTGCGCTCACAGCTACAGACATTTGGTGACGAGGAGAAAAGAGAAAATAGATAAATGTTATAATATTCATATCTCGATGTTATAATTATAAGTATGTACCACATGTGTATATGTGTATATACTTATACCTTAGAGATATTCATACCATTAATGTAAGTTGTGTTTATTACTTATTTTTCTTAAATATTGTATGTTTGTTTGATGCTGAATATATTTTATTGTTGTAGTGTCCTGAAGACGACTTCCAATTGAAGTTGAAATATTGACAAAAATAAATAAAAAGATTTTATTGAAACGTTTGTTTCAAAACTTTAAATTCTTGGACTAGAGCTCGGTAAAAATTCATCTATTTAAAAAGGGAACATCTTTTTTTTTAATTTCAAGTCAACACACAGGGTGAATTCCTATGAATGCAGAGCGTTGTGTTGATTGGAAGGTGCTGGTTATGCTGGTGTTCGCTGTTCGACGAACACATTATATTTTTCTCTCGTGCTCGGTGTAGTGGTTACATTGGAGTTCAATACAGAGTTGCTCTTTGTCGATTGATAGGTGGGAGGAAGTACGAGGGAGAATGAGAGAGGGAATGCAATTACAGGACACCGATAAAGACATAGATTGCCTTTGTGGCAAGTGTTATGCCTTTACTACAATGAACTTCAGTTTTATCAATGTCAACTATGACCGCATGTAGTGCCAACGCAAGGGATAGAGAGGATAAGGAAAATGTAGCGTCACCTGCCAAGAGGCAGAAAAGAGTCTGTGTAGAAAAATTGTTTGTTTTTTTTTTTACTTTTTGATTTTGCCTGTGCCGAGATTCGAATGCCGGATACTCTGCATAACAAGTCCAACGCACTACCACTACGTCTTACTTTACTTTTAATGGCACAACAGCCCATGGAGGGCCTAGGCCGAGCTTTTCGCATCCACTCATGTTGTGCGGGTTATATTTGTACATGAATGGAAGGGACCTACAGTTTAATGCCGAATCCGAACGGCGAAGTGAAAAGCTTTTCATAGCAATTTTTACTCTTGTAGGTTTGCCATTGCCTGCCAAGAGGTGGTGCCGTGTAGAAAAATTATTTTTTCTACTTTTTGATTTTGCCTGTGCCGAGATTCGAACCCCGGACACTCTGCGCAGCAGTCCAACGCACTACCACTACGCCACAGCGACCACTACGTCACATAGCATAAATTATCATATGTAGAAAATTTCTAATACATGATAATTTTTAGCTATTGTCTCTGGAGTTACTCGACATTTCCGAAAGTCTTAATTTGTAATTCAACGACGGCGAATTGGTTTCTTCGTTTCGTTCTAATAATTAAGATATGTTGTTGTCAGAGTGATGTTGGGAGGGGTCTAAACTAAATGGCTCACTTCGAGAATCTAATCAAATTTAATGTGAAAATTCAAAAGAAAGAACAAAGATGGAAAATCACAAAGTTTTTTCTTCGCTTTCGACTCAACTTAGATCGTGCCTTCTTTGCGACACATGTATGCGCCGCTGGATACCGCGAGTGGCTGCCGTGTTGGACTGCTACGCAATGTATCTGGGTTCAAGTCTCGGCATAGTTAAAAATTAAATAGAGTAAAAATTAAAAAAAAAAAAAAAAAGATTCTAAACGGGACCACCTCTTGCCAGGTGCCAGTGGTAAATCTTCAAGAGTAAAAATTGCTTAAGAAATGCTTTTCACTTTCGCCGTTCGGATTCGCTTTCGCTTGTTTTTTCGTGATCATTGTACCGAGTTGAATAATTGCCTTTGAGTGCAGTCTGATGTTTATTTCTGATTTGCTCACACAGTTTTGCAGCAGACTGTTGATATGATTTCCTCAAGCTAGCTCCCATATGGAGCCGTCATTTCACATGACATTGCATACTACTTATTGCTTTACGTTTGAAACTGGTGATTTTTCTTGGTTGCCGCCTCCTTCAACATAAGGTGTTTTTGTTTCCCCTCGAGGCACCAATCTGGGCCCGACATACGAAATACTTATGTATAATTAGATATGATATGTCAATGCTTCCAAACATTATTGAACATCTTAAACCGAAACTTATTGCAGTTTTTTGTATAACCATAAGTATGTATATGGGTCATAAGTATGTAGATATAAGATTTATATCAATTTTCTCATTTGTGAAAGGAATAAGTATGATCCAATAAATTCAATATCCAGGGCTTAAGCAGAGTGAGTGAGTGTATTTTAAAGCTTAATAAAATTTGTAAAATTACCACACTCATGTGTTACCAATAAGCTACGAAGTTTTATCTAATAGAACAACACACACAATTGACCAATAAAATACACAGGAACTCACGCAAAAAGCCACCTACACAAACACATAACACACACATATGGTACACATCAACGCATATGAATAGATGGCAACTATGTATGTATGTATGTATGGATGTATGGATGTATGGATGTATGGATGTATGGATGTATGTATGTTACAAAAAATGTCAGTAAAACGCAATCACATGCAGTATAATTAAATTAAAAATGGTTGAAAACATTGGAACACAAGAGAGGAAGAGAGCGCGAGAAAGAGTAGTAAAGTGTTTGGAAAATAGACTGAGTATTGTGTAGCCAATTTACTAACAAATTAAGCAATTTTAGTTGCATGCGAGATAAAATAAAAGAACCACAAGTGTGGTTTTCACTTTGATTTATTTTTTATAGCTACGTGTGTGTGTGTGCAAATAATTTGTGATAGATAATTTTTTGGGATTTAATATTATGTACATGTATATAGAGAAAAAAAAAATATGGTTAATTTAACTGTAGCAACACGACGTCATGTTGATGTTATATAATTTATCATGTTTAATTAGCGTAATGCCGCATGACAGACATGTGCACACATACTGAAAGAGCAAGTGAGTGAATGGGAGAAAGAGCGCTAAGTGAAAGAGCTTGATGTATAAAGCTCAATTACAGTTTAATTAAAGTATAACATGAGCGAAGATTTTTTTATTTATAGTTTAAATACATTTTTCAATAATAAAAATTTACTAAGGATAACGTAATGCAGGCACTTTTTATTTTCGATTCCTTGCATGTTTTTTATTGTTCAAGAATTTTGTATTTTATTTGATGTTTTTTATTATTGTAGAATGTAGTTATGTACTATAGTGTGGTCGCTGTGGCGTAGTGGTAATGCGTTGGACTGCTACGCAGAGTGTCCGGGGTTCGAATCTCGGCACAGGCAAAAGAGTAAAAAAAATAAATTTTCTACACTGCATTGGCACTCTACACTTTGCAATGGTCAACCTACAAGAGTAAAAATTCACTATGAAAAGCTTTTCACCTCGCCGTTCGGAATCGACATTAAACTGTAGGTCCCTTCCATTCATGCACAAATATAACACGCACAACATGAGTGGATGCGACAAGCTCGGCCTAGGCCCTCGATGGGCTGTTGTGCCATTAAGCGCAAAAGTAAGTCAGAATGTAGTTATTAATTTTATTTACGGTGACATGAGCTGCTCAAAGGCAACAACAAAAATATTACAAAAATATTGTAAAACTTCAATCAACAAATTAAGTAAAAATTTTACTTTTTTTCTCTTGATTTTTATACAAATGCTATTGTTGTTGCTGTTATTGACCTCAATTCCAACTACTCTCTTCTGCTTTGCTCTTCGATGTATGCAAACGAATATTTGTGAATATTACATTTTGCACTTTAATTTGACCATGTCAAGCATGCATATTTTACATTTCATATGTAAACATATTTCTGATGTTACACTTTTATGCCATTCAATGAAAATTAATACATACGAGTATACATACATATGTATGTTCATATATTGTCAAAGCTCATGGGAGATCTAGAAGGCCAAAAAATGTTTAAGAAAAAAAAACTGAAAAGTAATCATAATTTAGTCACAAAAAAAAAGAAACTGAAAGTAGTAAGAAAAAATGCGGCATATTGCATATTGATGCCATTGATGACTGCTCGGCTGCTGCAAGTAGCGTACAGTATTTTAATAGAACTCTTTGGTATTTTGGCAACGTACTATTTGCGTCTTGTGTGTGCAGTGCACTTTTCCAAAGCTAAAGAAATATGTTGGTAATATACTCGTACTCCAGGACAAAGAAATATCAATGTACTCGTATGTGCATATGTTGTTTTGTTTTTAGGTTGCACAGTGTAGCAAAATAATACAAACTAATAAAAAATTCATGAAACCATTTTATCGATTTTTGTTGTGTCTGTTTTGCGTTTTTTGTTGGTTGTTTTTCGTTTGTGCTATTCTTGCTGCTGCTGCTGCTGTGAACGTTATCATTATTATTTCTTTTTTTGTACGTTTGTATTCATTTGGGAAATAATTAAATGAAAAGGGTTACAATTTATGCATTTATGTTATTAAGATAATGTCGTTTTGCGATTTTTGAAGAAATTTTAACTTAATTTGTGTTTATTTTAAGAGAGAGAAAGATTTTGTAAGGAAGAGATAGAGAGAGGGATTGAGACACACACACACACACACACACGCGAACAGTGTATTAGAAAACTTAAATAGTTATTTTATATGCAGAAGCTTATGTTTTTGATTCATATTTCTATAATTTTAAAATGTAACACGAAAGTCTTGAAATATTAAGTATTTTTGCATGGAAAAATATAAACCTTGAAATTCTATGAGTTCGAGACTCGTTGGTAATAAGGCGCACAGCGGCATACACTAAGTACGAGACTCGCTGGACATGAGCTGTTAATTATGCACTCTGAGAATGAAACTCATTGTAGTTGAATCGAGTGAACGAGTATCGAAACAGACAAACCATGATCGTGTCGCGTAACTGTTTATTAATTTTTCTCTATTATATTGTTAATATTATGAGAAAATACATTAAAGATGGAATAAATAGTACGTTAAATATCTCTAATGCCGCTGCAAAAATTAAGTTTATTTTGTCAATAACCAAATGATGAGTTCCACGACACGGTAGAGAATAAACAGACAAAGAACAAGTAAGAAAATGGTAACAATATACGTTTCTTGATTGGGAGACTTCGCAGACACGAAGTGATAAGCAAGAGAGAAGAACTCTTCGTTAATATTTTGTGAGGCAGCTCAAAACGCTATTAGGTAACTTTAATCAAATCTCATCCAAAACAAATTACCTTTTCAAACTGGTATGCTATATGCATAATTAGATGGACTAAAAGAGCTCCTCTGGTAAAGTGGCATCCAGGCAAGTTCAATTTATAGACTTTATAAACTTTGGTGCAGAGCGAGGCGGATTGCATTTGACTTTTTCTGTCATTCATAAGCCAGATGCTCTTATTCGTCATTTCAATCACTTGTTTCACACTAACGATCAGCACCATTCAGTCATATACTACAATTCGTCGCTTATTTAATCACTTTCGTGCCTAGTCGTGCCTACAAACGGTTTTCCGTTTCAATTATCAGAAAAAAAAATAAATTTTGAGAACCATCCGGAAATATTTAACTAAAATGACGGCATCCCCACATCGCAACGGCAACGGAGCACCGGTACTGCAACTTTCCATTACCAAATGAGCTAAGTGTCCCTGAAAATTTGTATTTTATTGTTGCTTTTTTTAACTGATACAGTTAATGTATTTCCCCTGCCCACTTCCGCTATCCCTGACAAACAGAATCATTGAAATGTAATGAAATTATTAATACTTATAGCTATTAAATTTTATTATCTTTAATTTTTTTTGTTTGCTTCACCGTGGTTTAGCTACAGTACACAAAATACATACAGACACGATATGCAATAAAGTTTTTTTTATCTATCTCCACAAGGCCAGTAGTGAAACTTTAATGTAGCCACTATTGAGGGTTAAAAAAGAAGTGATATTTGAAAGTGAACCAACAAAAACATTGAACTACTGTAGTAAAGAAACCAGATGGCCAGATGGTATGATAAAAAATAAATTCATAACTAGATATGCATGTATGTAACCTTTTTTTATTGGACCTTTGAATAAAGTTTCCACAACTACTACTAATTTTTACACTTTGATGAGAAGTTAGTAAAATCCATAGCATAATATAACAATAATAAATATGGAGAAATTTCTACGAAAAATTATTCCATTGCGATCCAAAAGTAGCCAAATAGTTTAAGGTTATTTCGTTATTTCTCTTTACAAAAATTTTAACTTTCCAATTGCTTTATAATTTTGACCGATTCAGAAGTTTATTATAAGCCCGCAAAAGGAGAATGGTATGTAATTGGGAGAGGTAAAAATAATAACAACAACAAACAACAACAAAACCTATACAAAACAAAAAACAAAAAAAAATGATTCGTTGAACTCAAGCAATAAACCGACTACAAAAATGAATAAAATTGAAGCAGTGTTGCCAAAATTATAAACGAGAAAAGGCAAAACAAAAAAAAAAAACAAACAAAAAAAAAAACAACGAAGTAGGCTCTCACCTTGAAGTAAGGTGAGCGTAAACCCACATAAATTTCAGTTGCCATGTCATGCCAACAATGCAGACTCACACACACACACACACGCGCGCGCGCCGATAAAGTAGTGGCAGTAGCTAACAAATATGCTATCAAAGTCACAAGAAAAACCAAGTCATAAAAAAAGTATTTGAAGGAAACCACGTGACTATCAAACACAACAACAAACACACACACACACACACACACACACACAAACAAGAGGACGAAATCATTCTTGAACATACACACAAAAAGCAGCAACAATATGCGAATAAAACATTTTGGTGGAAAAGGAAATGATTTGTTTGAAATGGTTTTTTGTGTTTTTAAGGAAATTGTAGCGAGTAGCGTTTGTTTTCTTCTTTTCTTTTTTCTCCGTCGTCGTTACGGTTTCGGTTGGTGAAGTCTGGGTCTGGATAAAACGATTAGCTTCACATACACCCACACATACTTACTTATACACCTATACATATGTACGTTTGTAAGTAGTGGAAAAACATGCAAATTACTTTATGACTGCAGAAGCATTGACTTTGATTGCTGCTGCTGCTACACGCACGCAAACAAAAAACTTATAAAGAAATAGCAACACCAAAAAGGTAACATTTCAGATGTTACCCTGCAGTGCAATCAACTATCTCAAAAGGTAGTTAATGGAGCCAGCTAGGCCCCAAAAAAAAAAAATTCCATCTCAGTTATACGCAATTTATACGCAATTTATACGCAATTTATATGGTGATGATGTCCTACCAAGGGACAATAGCTATTGAACTAGTAGATTATATTGATTAGATTGAAACAGGGGCTGGGCGCAAGGCACCACCAATTCACTGCGGTCTTAAAGGGCCTATTGTGAAGAGCTCATTGAATATCCTAAGATAAATTTCCTAAGTTTTTAGCATTTAAAAATGCTCAGATATCCCTGGGAGTTATATTGCCCGCTTCAGACGTAGTTGGGTATGCAATAGTAAGGTGAGGAAGTCTAAGACTTGCAAGCTTGTCACAGTGGCACAGAATACTTATGCTCTGCTGTTTCCTCGTCTTCGTCACAAAATCTACAGAATTTGTCCCTAGTTATTCCCAGGTGGTCGCTGTGGCGTAGTGGTAGTGCGTTGGACTGCTACGCAGAGTGTCCGGGGTTCGAATCTCAGCACAGGCCAAATCAAAAAGTAGAAAAAAAAATTTTTCTGCACGGCACCACCTCTTGGCAGGCTATGGCAAACCTAAAAGAGTAAATATTGCTATGAAAAGCTTTTCACTACGCCGTTCGGATTCGGTATTAAACGCACAACATGAGTGGATGCGAAAAGCTCGGCCTAGGCCCTCCATGGGCTGTTGAGCCATTAAAAGTAAAGTAAGTAAGTATTCCCATGTTGGCTCGATGTCTCCTAACACTGGGCAGTGCCCAGCAAGAAATTCTGTGACAGTTCGGATTCCTTTTCTCTTTAACATAAAGCGTTGTTTTGTTCTTAACTTTAATACACTTGGCATGAATGATTTTGCTTGTTTGTTGCCTGAGGTGTCGTCGCAGACAGCCTGGACTATTCTGTTCAGCCATATGCTAAGAATTAGCTTTACAAAACTCCATGGCGGGCCGAATGGGATTGGTCCAAACATGGGTTCGCTTGCCTCTTTTCTCGCTAGCTCGTTAGCCATTTCATTGCCCTCAATACCACTGTGTCCAGGCACCCAAATTAGATGGACTCTTTTTTGTGATGTTAAGTAGTTTGATAAGTAGTTGAAGGCATTCCCATATAAGTTTTGAACTAATTTTGGTGGAATTTAAGGTGCAGTCCTACTGCCCGAAAGAATAAAGATGTTTCGTTTACACGGCGGTCTTTCTTCATATTCTCTAAGACATAATTCAATTGCATTTACTTCCGCCTCTGAAAAACTGAGTGTTCTTGGTGTGGCCTAACTCCGGAAACTCCCGCTCCAACTTCCTCGTTGGTTTTTGAGCCAAAAGAGGAGATAACCAGATGGTAGTCTCCAATAAAACGAGGACATTCCTTTTCTCAAGTATAACTATTAGGGAATGTAACTTGAAAGTTGTGTTGGAAGTTATTTCGAAGTAGGCACGAATCATTTATTGTGAACTTGAGGTTTTGTTCCTTAGTCAATTCTTTTCCAAGAGCGGAATCTTTAACTTTTCACTCAGTACCTTTGTCTTGCAACATGAGCTTAGCAGTGAACTACAATGCCTCTTTGAACTAGTGTTTTTTTTTTAGCTATAGTTTCAAACTAGTTTAATGTTACCTAGTTGCTATAAAAACTGACTCCACTGGACTATTATTTGTGAGGAGCTGTTAAAGATAAGTGTTACGCTAACCATCCAAGCAACGATTGACGCCCTTAAGCATGAAATTGGTAAAGCCTGTCAACTCCAAGTACAGTCGACAGTGTACTGAAAAATTGGGTTGATCGTATGGGCTACTGTAAGCCCAGCCGAGTAAGTCATTTGAATAGGAAACAGTATTCCACAATTAACCGGAAGGATTTTACTTTCGAATAATAAATAAACCACAGTGATAAAAAAATATTTATTATTTGTTTTCATCTTATTGATTTAAATATCAAAGAGAAAATAAGAAAAAATAAATGCAATAAAATGAAAACTATTGAATGTTTTTCAAGTTAGTCTTACACAACTTATAGAAGAATTCTCTACATGATTAGGTTATTTATTGGTTAGCGTCGTCGTCGTCGTTGTCGTTGTCGCTGTCGTTGTTGTTGTTTTTGTTTTTGTTGTTGTTGTTGTTTTTGTTGTTGTTGTCGTTGTTGTTGTTGTTGTTGTTGTTGTTGTCGTTGTTGTCGTTGTTGTCGTTGTTGTCGTTGTTGTTGTCGTTGTCGTTGTTGTTTTCGTTGTCGTTGTCGTTTTCATTTTCGTTTTCGTTTTCGTTTTCGTTTTCTTTTTCGTTTTCGTTTTCGTTTTCGTTTTCGTTTTCGTTTTCGTTTTCGTTTTCGTTTTCGTTTTCGTTTTCGTTTTCGTTTTCGTTTTCGTTTTCGTTTTCGTTTTCGTTTTCGTTTTCGTTTTCGTTTTCGTTTTCGTTTTCGTTTTCGTTTTCGTTTTCGTTTTCGTTTTCGTTTTCGTTTTCGTTTTCGTTTTCGTTTTCGTTTTCGTTTTCGTTTTCGTTTTCGTTTTCGTTTTCGTTTTCGTTTTCGTTTTCGTTTTCGTTTTCGTTTTCGTTTTCGTTTTCGTTTTCGTTTTCGTTTTCGTTTTCGTTTTCGTTTTCGTTTTCGTTTTCGTTTTCGTTTTCGTTTTCGTTTTCGTTTTCGTTTTCGTTTTCGTTTTCGTTTTCGTTTTCGTTTTCGTTTTCGTTTTCGTTTTCGTTTTCGTTTTCGTTTTCGTTTTCGTTTTCGTTTTCGTTTTCGTTTTCGTTTTCGTTTTCGTTTTCGTTTTCGTTTTCGTTTTCGTTTCCGTTTTCGTTTTCGTTTTCGTTTTCGTTTTCGTTTTCGTTTTCGTTTTCGTTTTCGTTTTCGTTTTCGTTTTCGTTTTCGTTTTCGTTTTCGTTTTCGTTTTCGTTTTCGTTTTCGTTTTCGTTTTCGTTTTCGTTTTCGTTTTCGTTTTCGTTTTCGTTTTCGTTTTCGTTTTCGTTTTCGTTTTCGTTTTCGTTTTCGTTTTCGTTTTCGTTTTCGTTTTCGTTTTCGTTGTCGCTGTCGTTGTCGTTGTCGACGCCGTTGTCAATTCCATTTCAACGTTGACGTTAACACCACGTCAATGCCAAATCGGTATTTTACTAAGGATGTTGTGTTGACGTTGACGTCGACATGTTATCGATAATTTAGGAAAAATAAATGTCATCTCTAAACTTTTTGCGTCAGCTGTTTCATTTTGTTTACAATTTGTGTCGTTTTCGCATATTTACAGCCGTTTTCCTTTATTAATTTTTCTAAATAATGTTGCAGAACCGACCGAATCGAAAGTCAAAGACTTCAGATTTCTTCAGTATTCAGTACTGAGCGAAGGTAGCGTAAACAATTTTGTGCTACCATGATGAGTGAGCAATGTTAAGTGAGCGATGCAAGAACAGTTCGTTCAGCAAAGTTTTACTCAACTGTTGACCAATAGTTGAGTCTGCTGAACGAACCACCCATTGACATAAGGAAAACGAGGCAGGTGCGTTGTAATACCATACATACTTTATCTCATTGGAAGCTCAGTGTATCATCCAAAACAATGTTTGACTTCAAAAGGAATAAAGTGCTTATGTAAAAGTATGCGCGGTTTGTCGTTGCAAGATGATGTTGGCACCCACAAATTTGGCAACACTATTCCGATTTTGTCGAACGATGTCGAACATGTTTGCAAGGTGACATTTCAGATCGAAAAATTTGTGCGGTTTAATTTAAGGATGCTGTAAGTGAACGCCGAACCCAGTAGTGTACTGCGCTGTAGTCAGCCTAGACCCTGGGAAATAAATACTAAGTGCTCTTCATGAACTCAAAGTGCTTATTCATTTGTTGATGGTAGTTACACACTTGTTCAATAGCTTTCTTATGGAGATTACTTTTTACGATTTTTCCTACTATATGAGCTGCATATAAATAAAATTTAATGTAACTCTTCACAACATATCATTGAGGCTAGCCCATTCCCATTTTCCCTGAGCTAAGACTGAAGCATTGCTAGGTATGCAAAGACCGCCTCCCACGATATGAGCCTTGAAGAAGGTGGAAGTTCGTTACAGCAGGCTTCTTCGCGGGGCCTTGAATGAATGGTTGTGCGTCGGGCTTGGAACATACAATGTTAGAACATCTCCAAATGAATGCTCTAGGCGGCCAAGATCGATCATCTATTGTAGCTAAGTAAGTAGAAGACCCATAGTGTTTTTTTTTTGGTTTTTCCAACACATACTGATGGAGTGTGTGTTTTTTGAGTACGCTAGATATGAACGGGGACAGAACATGGCGCAACCAATAACGTCTAGCGGTCTTATACATTGCATGCTGAGCTCAGAAGAGGCATGAGGAGCGATGCGAATGCCATATTGATCAAAACGATGCAACAACTACGACGTGATGCGCCAATGGTATGCAAGGTCAAAAAACAAATCGATGCGTTGGCTAAGGAATGCCTCAATTGGCGGATGCTGCGAGGGTCTGTCAGGACAGAGTGTCTCAGGAGGTGGTTTTAGTATGTAGGTGCACTGGAGTTACAAGCACGGGGCTGCCAGTAACTATTTCCCCTACCTTGTCGTATACAAAAAACAAAAACACATGGGAGTTAACACATGGGAGTTAACACATGGGAGTTAGCACATGGGTGTTAATACATGGGAGTTAACACATGGGAGTTAACACATGGGAGTTAACACATGGCAGTTAACACATGGCAGTATATCAATTCAAGGATATTCTCGTAGGCATGTACTTGGGTAATTGATAAATTCCTTTCACTGCTAACTAGCCAGCAGAAAATGCATTTGTATAGCAATCATCAAATCAATGTAATGTAGAACGTTGCTTGATGCCCATTCATGCCGCCGGTTTTGTTTGCTCCTTTTGGTATACTTAGTATTAAGAGTATATCAAAACTTCCGATCCAAAATGAAAATACAAACACATTAAGTTGTAAGGTAGCAACGAAAAAGTCAAGTGTTTTCCATTTGATGTGTGCCAAGTTGTAGAAATTAAGTTATCCATGTCAAAGGAACTGTGTTCGCTAGTTTGTGGTTTCTTGTTGTTGTTATGTTTGGCTTACCAAAATCCAACGAAAGCAAAAAAATATCGAAAAAAGTAAATGTGTTTTGTGTTTGTAACCTGACGATTATGAAATAATTTCATGTATATGCGCCTCGATGTAAGTGTCGCGGGCTGTCAATGTGGTTTTCGTTAGTATTTGCACTTTTACTAATGAATACGAGTAATAAATTTATAAATAATGTACACAAATCTATCAACACATTAACCGAAATAAGCTGTTGTGCGTTTGAAGGCTTCATACAGAGGCTTCAGTAGTAGTTAAGGATATTGATGGTATGGCAAGGCAATAACTTTGAACTCTTTAGTGATATAGTATGTTTATCTATCGACGAGTATATAGGGTGGCTCATCTAGTATTTACAATTTGAACTACTCATTATTTGAAGTAAGGTTGGTCGCCGAGGTACCAAAAATTAACACGCGCAACATGAGTGGATGCGAAAAGCTCAGCCGAGCCCCTCCACGGGTTGTTGTGCCATTAAAAGAATGCAAAGAAGGAAAGGTCACTTTGTTGTAGTTGGTTGTGCGTTGGCCTGCTCCGCAGAGTGTCCGGGGTTCAAATCTCGGCACAGGAAAACAAAAACTAGCGCTCGTCACCACTTCTGGGGCAGGCAATGGCAAACCTACCAGAGTGATAATTGCCTATGAAAAGCTTTAAACTTCACCGTTTGGATACGGCATAAAGCTGGGGGTACCTTC
Organism: Palloptera scutellata; assembly: GCA_958295655.1. Classification (NCBI taxonomy): domain Eukaryota; kingdom Metazoa; phylum Arthropoda; class Insecta; order Diptera; family Pallopteridae; genus Palloptera; species Palloptera scutellata. The sequence continues at coordinate 96,236,577 of OY282449.1, read as the reverse complement.
GATTCATGTTCAAAAATATGACAAGCTCAAAATGCGAAAAGCTCGGCTCAGGCCCCCTCCATGGGCTGTTGTACCATTAAGAGAAGCAGAAGAAGAAGAAGGCGGTGATTTTGAGTGTGGCGACTCTAATGGCATTCGTATTATGACTGAAAATTTGTTTGTTCTATACTTGCGGTTAATGAAATGGGTCGATATACTTAGTCTTAAACAACGTTTGGGAAATATATACTTAAAATGTACTTGCAAAATTGTGAATTTTCGATCGAAAGTTTAAGAACGTTTAAGGTTTAAAATTCGGTAGAAGTGAAACGCCTTCCATGCAATTTGTGGATCAATTTGTGACTGACACGTTTGCGTAAAACGGAATCTCTATTGAATAAAACAACCACATTCTCGTACTACTTTTTTTTACTTTACTTTTAATGGTACAACAGCCCATGGAGGGCCTAGGCCGAGCTGCCATCTCGTGCTACGTACTACACAACCGAAATGGTTCTCCTTGCTCGGAATGAGCAAGAAGAACCAACCACCCACAACAACTCGCCATTGGACTCAAGAGTTGAGGACCTCTAACGCAACCTCTTTGTTGCGAATTTTGCCTAAAGACCCCGGCATGAAGGCGTACAAAGTTCAACTGGTACAACAGCCGTGCAACAATCGATCACGCTCGTAGCCGTTTTGGTGATGCAGTTGCGATTTGTCTCCATTGGACTATGTAAGTATTACTTGTGGGGAGCTGTTAAAGATAAACTATCCAGCAACGATTGAGGCTCTTACGGACGAAATTGGGCAACCAAGTTTATCAAGTACAACTCCATACAGTCGAAAATGTACCGAAAAACTGGGTCGATCGTATGGGCTACTGTAAGGCCAGCCGAGGAAGTCAATTAACCGGAAGTATTGTACTTTCGAATAATAAAAACAAATGACATTGCAAAAAAAATATTCGTTTCTTTTTTATACAAAAATCAAATTCCAAATTATAAATAGTCCACCCTGTATGGTCAGTCCACTTTGTATGTATAACAGTAAAGTGCCACACGCACATAATTTTACTGAAATTTCATATAAAAAATTTGAAAAAATATTAATTGATATTGCATTTATTCAATTTGTTGTTTAGGTTTCAAGGGCATGGCGATAAGAACGTAATGAATTAATTCATTATCTGATATGCTTCGACATACGTTTAATGAAATATTTCAACTCATTAACTCAGCAAGAAATTAGCCTAATCAAAATGAATAACAAATCTATTTACTTATATAAAAATGAAGATATGTTATGTGTGTGATGAATGAACTCGGAAACGGTTCGATTTTATTCAAAAATCCAGCTTTCATGTTAAGGCACATGCTTTTCTCACGGACATAGGCTATTTATCCGCCCACTGCCACGCCCACAAAAAGAGTAAAATGCCTACAACTTTTGAAACCCTTAACGCATTCACTTAGCACGAGCTGCGTTCAGTTATGATTCGACAATTGATTACACTTTACATCGAACTGTAGTTATTGGTGCCATGGAGGACGTATGAAATCATTGCAAAGCGTATAAATTCAAAAATGAGCCACCAGGTTTATGTTGTGCTAATGGAAAAATCAAATTACCAGCATCGGAGCCACCTCGTACTTACTTACTTAGCTGGCACTACAACCGATGATCGGTCTGGGCCGCCTCTACAAAGCTTCGCCAGTCACTTTTGCTATGCGCGCGCTGGCGCCAGTTGATAAGGCCAAGTGCAGTCAGGTTGCCCTGCACCTGGTGTTTCCAACGGAGATTAGGACATCCCCGTCTGCGAGTTCCTCCACCGTGGTTCAAATACGAGTAAGTAAAACACCTTTCTAGCCGGAGCGCTTTCTTCCATTCGCTCAACATGACCCAGCCAGCGAAGCCTCTGTAGTTTTATATGCTTGACTATGTCAGTGGCGGCGTACAGCTTATACAGCTCATCGTTCCATCTTATTCGATACACGTCGTCCACGCATACTGGACCGTAGATCTTACGGAGTATATTCCTCTCGAACGCTCCTAATAGCCTCTCATCATTGATGGTCAATGTTCACGTCTCGGCACCATACATTGGGACGGGAAGGATGAGGGACTTATAGAGCGTTATTTTCGAGGGTCGAGAGAACACTCTAATTCTCAATTGCCTACTGAGCCCGTAGTAACACCAGTTGGCAAGAGTTAATCTCCGCTTGATCTCAAGGCTGACATTATTGTTGGTGTTTATGCTGGATCCTAGATAAACGAAATCCTTGACGACTTCAAAAGTGTCGTTGTCAACAGTGACATTTTGTCCAAGACGCCGTGACTCTTTGTTTGTTGACACTAGGTATTTCGTTTTGTCCTCGTTCACCACTAGACCCACTCGACGAGACTCTGGAGCCACCACCAGAACCATTATATCTTCGATGCAGCACAATATCTGGAGAATTAAATTCATCACCAACTATTACTATTGCAATTTTATCCATTGTTGGAGCATTAAATCTTCTGGCATGCTCTCCACATGGTACTTTATCGGCCTATATTACAATTCTGTGATTATCAGTAGGCATTTAATCGAGAGTGGTCGCTGTAGTGGTAATGCGTTGGACTGCTGCGCAGAGTGTCCGGGGTTCGAATCTCAGCACAGGCAAAATCAAAAAGTGGAAAAAATAATTTTTTTACACTGCACCAACTCTTGGCAGGCAATGGCGAACCTACAAGAGTAAAAATTGGTATGAGAAGCTTTTCACTTCGCCGTTCGGAAGGTCCCTTCCATTCATGTACAAATATAACACGCACAACATGAGTGGATGCGAAAAGCGAAAAGCTCGGCCTAGGCCCTCCATGGGCTGTTGTGCCCTTAAAAGTAAAGTAAAGTATTTAATCGAGAGCAGTACTGCAAAGTCGAATCAATTCATTATTCTCTTGAAGGAAAGTTTGGATTCGTTCAATAACATCTCGCTTCAAATTTAAGCTAATTGAACATCGACGATCAACTTGCAAGGAAATAAATTTGTAAAAACTGATACTTTGAATCAGGAAAGGGCAATAAAGAACCCAAGCTGTGATATATTTGCCCTTGGATCTAGGAAAAAAAAAAACAATCAGAAGCAGGAAAAACGTTGTTGTGAAAATCATTTTCATAATTGCCAAATTCATTTTCATTTCGAGACCCATAGCATTTTTCCATGTTGTTCATGAAAATGCCCTTGAATGTGGTCACAAAATTGGCACGAATAATATTCGTTGCACCGGATGAACTCATTTGGAAACATGAATGGTAAGAAAGAATGTTTGCCAGCAAATGCTTCGATTCAGGTGCACCACCTAAAACCAATGAGCGTAATGGTTCTGCAGGTGGCTCCAATGCCGGTTATTTGACTTAAACTTTAACTGCTTTAAACTGCTTCGAATTACTTTATTAATTATGCACAGTGAAACGTGCATGGGGTCCGCTAGTAATTTATAAAACAAAGGAGATTGATCTATTGTCGTAGAATGTTCAGCCCAGCTGCAATATTGCTGATCGAAAGCATATAATTTTGAGTAAACATCAATATTAGCTTGGGTACCGGGTCATAGTTATATTTGGTACATGGTAATAAGTGATAAGGCCGATGAACTGGCTCGGCTTGGCACAAAAATGCCATCAATCTTTCGTATTCTGTTTTCAATGGCACAACAAGCCCATGGAGGGCAAAGGCTGCGCTTTCGCTGTGGCGTAGTGGTAGTTCGTTGTACCGCTACGCAGAGTGTCCGGTGTTCGAATCTCGCGGCACAGGCAAAATCAAAAAGTAAAAACAAAATTCTTTCTACACAGCACCACCTCTTGGCAGGCAATGGCAAACCTACAAGAGCAAAAAAATTGCCTATGAAAAGCTTTTCACTTTGCCGTTCGGATTCGGCATTAAACTGTAGGTCTCTTCTATTCATGTACAAATATAACACGCACAACATGAGTGGATGCGAAAAGCTCGGCCTAGGCCCTCCATGATGGGCTGTTGTGCCATTAAAAGTAAGGTTAACCATTCCTTTCCAAGAAGTGGTGGCCGCGTAGAAAAATTGTTTTTGTTTCTACTTTTTGATATTGCCTGTGCCGGGATTTGAACTCCGAACACTCTGCCCTACATATTTTTTTCCATTATTAACTACAATTTATAAACTGTCCGGGTATACTGCTGGCAACCTGTACGCAAAAAGCGTTCCAAACAACGTTCTCCAATCAGATAAAGCTTAGGTGGCTAAATCAACCAGCTGGCACTGTAACAAAGCAGATTTTGCCAGAGTTAAACCCCAATCGCTCCAAAAAGCTTATATCCCTTGGTATAAGCTAAATACACAAAGTGGTTGCAGCTATTGCTGGTCACCGCTTAATGGACCTTCATGCCGCTATACTGGAAATGCCCTCAAATAAGTTTTGTAGAAGCTGTAAAGACGAAGAGGAGAAACAATCCAAACATCACTTTCGCGCTTCTGTCCAGCCCTGGCTTGCTGTACGAAAAGTACTCTAAGTCAAGACTTTCTGATTGACCTTTTTGTTTTTTTTTTAATGGATAAATTCAACACTCAGGGTGTATCCCTATGAATGCAAAGCATTGTGTTAAATGGCATAAAGATTGATAGGTGGGAGAAAGAAGGAGGGAGAATCAGAGAGAGAATGCAATCACCTAACTGCTAACAACTGACCCTGGTTGATTTAGAGACCTACTTAATTATATAACAAGGTTCAAATGGTTTGACAAATACGTTTTGTTATAAGAAATGGAAAGATGAGAAATCCACATGGTATCACAACGGGCCGTATTTGACCTAAGTGTGTCCAACCGGACAACCACTGACTGGACCACAACCACACCTCACCGAAGCGTTATTAAAGTGATTAACTAACATAAGCTTACTTGGTTTTATTGGCTCCAGCAAATATATTTAGTATTCATGAAGATTCCTCCTGGAATGACTTTGATTTGAATTCGCAAGAATAGTCATAGAGTGGTTAAAATTGCTACAGAACTTTATGAGGTTGATAAATACTTCGGTAACAACGTTGGTAGTGATCTTGAGTGATTGCCTTCATTTATGCTTTGGAAAACACAAATAGCTCGTAAGGAGGTTTTTGGTGGCACATTCCCATATTATTTGGTATTAGTATACACCGGAGTACAACAGAATAAAATAGTCGGTCTCAGCGCAGTGCACTACACCCATTCACACCACCCATTGTCTTTATTTTCTGAAATAGTTTTATTTACTGGGAAAATAAAAACCACTACATCATTATTACCCAAATAAGTATATACGTATAAACATATTATACTTACACACACTTTTGTGTCCCTATCTAATATTACATATCTAAAGGGTGTTTTTTTTAGAAGTGTGGTTTTCAATCTGGCAATACTATTTTCGGAGTTGGTCTTTTTGACAGCTGTCACTTGATTTATACTCAGTTTGATTTGCCAGTTCATAATGAATAGACTTACTCCTGAACAACGTTTGCAAATCGTGCAAATTTATTACCAACATAATGGTTCGGTTCGCGCGACGCATCGTGCTGCGTCCAATAATCGACCGACATAATCGCCCAGCAGAGTCGGTAATTCGAGCAACCATGGATCGGTTTTGCACGACGTTTACTCTAGTGGATTATACGCATCCTCAGAGACGCCGTACAGTGTGCACCCAAGACGCTATTGCTGCTGTGCAGCAGAGTATCGAAGAAGACTCGAATGAGTCCATCCGCCATCGCGCGCAACAATTGGAGCTGTGCCCATCCACTTTATGGAAGATTTTGCGGAAGGATCTTGGTTTGCGATCTTAAGTACAAAATCCAACTCGTGCAAGAATTGAAGCCGAACGGCCATCAAGCGTGTCGTACGTTCGGTGAATGGTCCCAAAACGAGATGGCCACCGATCCCGATTTTCACAAGAAAATTTTGTTCAGCGATGAAGCTCAATTTTAGTTGAATAAGTACGTTAATAAGCAAAATTATCGCATTTGGAGTGATCATAATCCACAAGCCATTGTTGGTTGAGACGCCGTTACATCCTCATAAAGTCACTGTTTGGTGTGCTCTTTGGGCAGAGGGAATCATTGGTCCATATTTCTTCAAAAATGAAGCCGGTCATAATGTTACAGTCAATGGGGAACGCTATAGAGCCATGATTAATGAGTTTTTTGTGCCTGAATTGTGAATTGGAGGATGTTGATGTGGACGACCTTTGGTTCCAACAAGACGTCGCTACATGCCATACAGCCAACGAAACAATCAATTTATTGAAGGAAACTTTTAGGTGAGCGCATTATCTCGCGTCGTGGGCCTGTGGCGTGGCCTCTAAGATCGTGCGATTTAACACCGCTGGACTATTTTTGGTGTGGTTATGTGAAGTCGCTTGTCTACGCAGATAAGCCCGAGACGATTGACGCCTTGGAAGAGAATATTCGGCGCGTTATTACTGACATACAGCCCCAATTGCTACAAAAATTGGTCGAAAATTGGGTATCACGGCTGGAATTTATTCGAACCAGCCGCGGCGGTCACTTGCCCGAAATCGTTTTTACAAAGCTAAATTCTTGGCCATAACATTAGATTATATGTGTTTTATTTCTTTTTGAAAACCACACTTCTAAAAAAAAACACCCTGTACTTACACATAAATATATATGTAGGTAGTATACCTTCTTCTTTGTCATCCAAATTGTAAGAAAGTGTTAAATTTTGAACAAGGTCAACGTTGTCCTGATATAGAAATACTGCATTAGTACGACCTTAAAGTTATGTGGTATGCTAACAACAATAGTAACAACCGTAAACATAAACACCATTATTACCTACTATCTCCAACAAAAACAAGTTCAATAGAAAAATTACATTCAATGAGCAGAGAGTGAACGAAAGACAAAAAAAATAAAAAATGCCACTGTGCATGTGTATGTATAGTTAGCAAATAAAAAAATAAAAGAGTCATAGAGAGAGAGAGAGAGAGAGAGGGAGAGAAAAAGCAAATGAGCATAAGGGGGGAAAAAAATAACAGCAACGATGTCATGTCATTTTGTAGGAGTATGAGGGCGTTCATATAGAGCGAAAAAGAGAAAATCTAAAAGGAGTTGAAGGTCATTTTTGCGTTTTGTTTTCATATTGTTGTTGTAGTTGTTGTTGCTACTTATCTTTCCTTTAGGATTATATCATTGCAATAAATCAAGTTTTAGTTATACAATTTCATTTTATTTTTATGTTTTCCATAGTAAAAGATAGTAGGTACAGCATGCATATGTTTCATGTGTTTGTGTGTGTGTGTGTGTGTGTACTATACCAACAACAAACTACTGCTACATATTTATAATACATAGCTTAGTAGGAGAGATTTTCCTACTGTTAACTAAACACGCAAACATTAGGCAGGGAAGCACATACAATTTTATAAAAATAAACGTGCTTCTACAAACTTACAAATGCATATATACATATATACGCACATATTGTTACTTGTATGAATGCAACTATGATATAAAAATCAATGTGTGGAAAACCCAGTGGGAAAATTGCAGCGCTTCTGTAAGATGCTCTTTGGTAGGCACTGACATTGACTTTGTAAATTTCTGTATTTCTGAATTTTAATGGCACAGTAGCCCATGGAGGGCCTAGGCCGAGCTTTTCGCATCCACTCATGTTGTGCGTGTTATATTTGTACATGAATGGAAGGGACCTACAGTTTAATGCCGAATCCGAACGGCGAAGTGAAGAGCTTTTCATAGTCAATTTTTACTCTTGTAGGTTTGCCATTGCCTGCCAAAAGGTGGTGCCGTGTAGAAAAATTAATTTCTCTACTTTTTTATTTTTAGTTTTCCTGTGCCGAGATTCGAACACGGGACACTCTGCGTAGCAGTCCAACGCACTACCACTACGCCACAGCGACCACTGGATACTTATAGGAAGTATTATTCAATAATTTCAATATTTCGTTTCAACAATAGCTCAGAAAACGAAAGGATAACCGTTTTTAATAACATTTGAGGAATGAGTATAAATTGTAACATACTAGAAAGTTTTTTGTTTTGAACCAAGGCCAGGCCAACGAACTACCAACTACACCACACCTGAATACGTATTGCGATCTAAATATGTTAACTATGTAAGTGGTAAACTAGGTAGGTACATAAAATATTACTATTTAAGACAATTCGATTAAAGAAAGATTATAAAAAAAAACAATCTTAAAAATTATAAACGAAATATAGACATCATTCATATAAGGAAATAACATAAGATGGTCAAGCAAAAAAAAAGTAAAACTTCACATCCTCTAACATATCCCACTCGTCCATTCATACATTTTATACGCTGTATGAGTTGTGTGTGGTTGGGGTTCGGCAGTTGGGTCGAACTACAAATAACTACATATACTGTCTCGTGAGCGAACTTCTGCGACTTCTTTACAATTTATACTCTTTGCTATGAATTAGATGAGAGTTTTCTTTCTGTGCTCCTAACAGCCATGCTCGAGAGTTTTCTTTCTGTGCTCCTAACAGCCATGCTCTTACTGCTGAAAAGAGCGCTTACTGCTGACAATGTACGGAGAGAAGCGCTTTTACAGTTCTTTCTTTCCGGTTGGGTAAAGTAAATGTTAAAATACACGATTTTGCGCTAATGCTTTTTTGTTCGCTCTATATGTATATATGTGTGTACGTATGATAATGAGGTTTTAATATGCAAATTGGCAATTGTTGTTGTTAAAGCTTCAAATTTGATCTGTGTTTAGTAATTCTTGTTGTTTTTGTTTTTTATTTACCCTACCACCGACTATTCATTTTAGATTCATGAATTAGCTGCACAATTTAAATTAATAATTTTTACTATAGTCTTAGATAATACGTAAATAGTAATAAATAGAGTTTATTGAATTTATGTAAAAATTATTTCATTATTTCACATGTTCGTGATCATTTTTAGCTGGAATTACTTAGTTTTTGAAAAGTCTTTTATTCGAATTGTTGTATTTTTCTTCTTTCATTTTTTGGGATGTTAACTTGTTGCATTATTCTGATGTGTTACGTCGTGTGTAATCTGTGTGTGTGTGTGTGTGTAAGTGAGTGAGTATACAAAATTTACTTTGATTTTATGGCAGTGATTCCATTCATTAAATAATTTATATTGTTGTATCAAAAAATATTTTGCACAAAATTTATAATGATGGTAAAACTTTTAGAATATGAAAAGTTGTTGGAAAAGTTTTTTATTCACATTCATGCCTCTATCAGTAATTGCTTCTACCCAGATATATGCAAATTGTATGCCAGAACAAAGCCAAACAAAGTATGGCGCCTGAAAGTCTCTTGGGCAGGAAAAATGGTCTTGGTATATTTATTTACTAAATTTTGGAAATTGGATTTTCTCCGCATTTATGATTACCTTTGCGATATTTTGACAATCATCATGGAGAGTTGCCCCCTTGCCAGAATAGAATTTATTGCTCATGCATTAAAAGAATTTTTCAATGAACGATGGGGAGCGGGGAGCGGGGAGCTTAAATCTTTCTCTCTCGCAGTTTTTGTTGCTCCGCAAACATTTCGGTTCCTAGTTCGGCACCACCTCTTGGCAGGCAATGGCAAACCTACAACATGAAAAGCTTTTCAATTCAAAGTTCGGATTCGGCATTAAACTGTAAGTCCCTTCTATTCATGTACAAATATAACACGCACAACATGAGTGGATGCGAAAAGCTTGGCCTTTGGCGCTACATGCGGTCATAGTCGACACTGACAAAACTGAAGTTCATTGTGGTTAAGGCATAACACTTGCCGCAATGGCTGCCTTTCTCTTTACCGGTGTCCTGTGTGATCATATTTACTCTCTCATTCTTCCTTCTTCTTCCTCTCACCTATCAATCTACCTTCCATTCAACACAATGCTCTGCATTCATAGGGGTACACCGTGTGTGAATGTAACAATAAAAAACAAAAAAAGGCACTTTTTCACTTAAAGGGAAATGCGTTTAAAAGCATGTCTGCATTGCACTATGATACGGCATGATAAGGAATCTCGTGGACCTAAGGGCATGTGTTATACTTTGCATTTGGAGTACTTGGGCGGTTTGGTGCCACTTCTAACGTGTAAACGTACATCGAAAATTCGGCCAGAGTTTGTTAACGGTGCGACTAAAAGAACCTTTAATGGGATAACAGCCCATGGAGGGCCTGGGCCTATATTTGAACCCCGGACACTCTGCTTAGCAAGCCAACGCACTACCAACTGCGCCACATCGACCACTCAGCAATTATCTCCGCTTATATCAAGCTTGTACAAATTGAATTGGTATGTGTGTGTGTTTGCTATGAAAAGCTTTTCACTTCGCCGTTCGGATTCGGCATTAAACTGTAGGTCCCTTCCATTCATGTACAAATATAACACGCACAACATGAGTGGAAGCGAAAAGCTCGGCCTAGGCCCTCCATGGGCTGTTGTGCCATTAAAAGTAAAAGTAAGAGGGTTAAGGCGCTAAAAATAGTTAACAGAAGAAGAGAGTTTCCAGCCAAGATTTGAGAAAATGCAAAATGGCCTATTAAAAGTAAAGTTAAAGAATATTATGCAAACATTTTTGATAGAACTAAAAAACTAATAATACTTAGTAGGGACATAAATACTGTTACAACATTGAACACACCCATTCCAATAGTAGAATTGAACATATCCTGTTATTACCACATGGTAGGTACATAAAAGCTAACCTCTAAAGCGTTAGTCTGTAACGGAAATTCCGAATTGTGTCAGCTTTTGAGAACCGTAGCACTTCTTAAGTGTGAAATGAAAAAAAGTAGATATTTTCAAAACACTCACTCCGCCGACTCGGGATTAGTCGCATGTTCGTCTACCGGTGCATAAAACTGTTTGGCCAGACTGGACATATGAAAGACCGCCACCGGTCGGACCGTCCAAGTACAGTTCGCACGCCGTAAGTCATCAAAGTCGTCAAATCAAGAATTCAGCGAAATCCGCACCGAAAACAGAAAATCATGGCCCGTGAGATGAATATCAAAGCAAAAGTCCATGAGTCGAATTATTAGAAGAAAACTTGGGACTTGGTACCTTCAAACGTTGCACCCGACATCATTTGTTGACTGCAGCTTTGAAAAAAAATTACTTTTACTTTACTTTACTTACTTTTAATGGCACAACAGCCCATGGAGGGCCTAGGCCGAGCTTTTCGCATCCACTCATGTTGTGCGTGTTGTATTTGTACATGAATGGAAGGGACCTACAGTTTGATGCCGAATCCGAACGGCGAAGTGAAATGCTTTTCATAGTCAATCTTTACTCTTGTAGGTTTGCCATTGCCTGCCAAGAGGTGGTGCCGTGTAGAAAAAATATTTTTTCTACTTTTTTTTTGATTTTCCTGTGCCGAGATTCGAACCCCGGACACTCTGCGTAGCAGACCAACGCACTACCACTACGCCACAGCGACCAAAATAGGGTGGAAAAATCCAAACGTCTTTTGGTGAAGCATGCTGATAACTTGCACAGAAAAATCTTGTTTACGGATGAACATATTTTTACAGTGCAGGATAAATTTAACAAGCAAAATTATAGGGTGTAGGCACGGTCTCAAGGAAGCATCTGAAATGATCCCACAGGTCGAAAAAGGTCATCCCCTTTCACCCAGCTTCAGTCATGGTTTGGTGGGGTGTCTCTTACGATGCGGTCAGGGACTTGCATTTCTGCGAACAAGGGGTCAAAAACTTGGGCCAAAGTTACAAAGAAACCGTTTTGGAAGCTGTTGTAAAGCCACTTAACCATTCCCTATTCCAAAACCAGCCGTGGCCTTTCCAGCAGGATTCTGCGCCAGCCCATAAGGCTAAGATGACCCAGACCTGGCTGCAAAACAATTTGCCAGCTTTCATTTCCTCTGAAGAATGGCCGTCTGACAGCCCTGAACTGAACCCACTGGTGGATTACAAATTATGGATAGTTTTAGAGGACTTAGCTTGACACAAAAGATACCCCAACATTGTTTCTCTGAAGACTGCTTTGATTTGTGCTGTCAGCATTTTTTTTTCCAATGCACGAGGTGCGTGCGGCTATTGATGATGGGCCAGTGCGATTTAAGGCGTGCGTGAAGACCAAAGGCGGGCATTTCGAATAAGTAATTGCTTTTTGTATACAATATAAATGGTATCAATAAATATATTTTGCAAAATTGGTTCTAAAAAAATAATTATTTGTAATTTTATATCACCAAATGTGTGTAACAGTATTTATGTCCCTACTAAGTACATGAACGTCGATGTAAAAAGCACAGGCTTGTTCTCAAAACCTTAAAAAAAAAAAATTGGCGTGGTTTTATGAATGCGGGAAGTCCTGATCCCTCAAAGCAATTGTGGTCGTTTTAGCCTGTAAGAATTTTTTTTTTTTTTTTTTAATGATTGAACATTTTGTATAACTTACTTACTTACTTTTTTGTGGACCATTTTTTTAAAATATATTTATTGATACCATTTATATTGTATACAAAAAGCAATTACTTTTTTGAAATGCTTGCCTTTGGCCTTCACGCACGCCTTAAGTCGCACTGGCCAATCATCAATAGCTGCACTACAACCGATGACCGGTCTTGGCTGCCTCTACAAAGCTTCGCCAGTCGCCTTTGCTTTTCGCGTGCTGGCGCCAGTTGATAAGGCCAAGTGCAGTCAGGTTGCCCTGCACCTGATCTTTGCAACGCAGATTAGGAAGTCCTCTTCTGCGTGTTCCTCCACCGTGGTTCAAATACGAGTAAAACACCCTTCTGGCAGGAGCGCTTTCTTCCATTCGCTCAACATGACCCAGCCAGCGAAGTAGATGGATTTTTATACACTTGACTATGTCAGTGTCGGCGTACAGCTCATATAGCTCATCGTTCCATCTTATTCGATACACGTCGTCCACGCATACTGGACCGTAGATCTTACGGATTATCTTCCTCTCGAACGCTTCTAACAGCCTCTCATCATTGATGGCCAATGTCCACGTCTCGGCGCCATACATTAGGACGGGAAGGATGAGGGACTTATAGAGCGTTATTTTCGAGGGTCGAGAGAGGGCTCTGCTTCTCAATTGCCTACTGAGCCCGTAGTAACACCTGTTGGCAAGAGTTAGTCTCCGCTTGATCTCAAGGCTGACATTATTGTTGGTGTTTATGCTGGATCTTAGATATACGAAATCCTTGACGACTTCAAAAGTGTAGTTGTTAACAGTGACATTTTGTCCAAGACGTCGTGATTCTTTATACTCGTATTAAAAGTTCATATTCTTAGCTAGTCATAGGCTATTTTTTATACTGTTAGTATTACGGGAAGTATTTTATTTATTTGTTTTTATTTTTAAACAAAATTGCTCAAACTCAATGAAAATAATCATAAATTTTTAAGATTTTCGAACATTTGTGATTGAGATTGATTGCCTCCAGCGGCTGTAGCACTCATCGCAGCTCATAGCTGAAGCATTATTATGACAGTTCTGGGAAGTTCTATATACGATATGATAGAGTATACCTCCACCTCTACTGTTCTGTGGGTTATTATATCCCTTTTTGGTGAAGGCTGCCTAGAGGCCTTCTTCGCAACTAGAGGGTTAACTACATTTGATACTTTACAAATTAGTTTATATTAACTAAGTACATATATTTTAGTGTTTTATATGCCAGTATTTGTTAGTTACTAGTTTAGTTTCTAATTGTCTATTTTTACGATTTTAAACCTGAAATGTTTCAACTGAACCTGAAGTGCTTCAACACACTTCAGCCAATTGTGCTATTGGCTCTAGCCAATCGGCGTTTCCTCTGAATTAATTTTAATCAGATTCAATTCTTCATCATGCGGTCGAACTCTGAACGTGGAAAAGGTATCAGGTGTTTTTCGGACTTGTGGCCAAGACAAGTCCCAAAAAGACCTGAAACTCCTGCTCCCACCATAGTCTCTACCTGAATTGGAATCTATATTACCCAAAACTTTGCAGATCTGAGTTTTGACTTGATGGATGGATGGATGGATGTGAAGAAGACCGAGAACCTGAGCTACGAGTGCAGGACAGTTCCTCAAGCACTCAGGCTATGTAGCCCATTGCACTTAAGGCCTAGGAAAAGAAGAAGGGGTGACAGCAAGTAAGGAGTTAGAGAAAAAGAGGGGAACAAGTTGAAAAAGGGGTTATAGGGGGACTACTTACATTCTCTCCTGCAAATTTTCCGGATTCTCTCACAAATCTCAGAAGATCGCAGAAGGGGAAGGAGTGAACTTTGTCCATTCCTGTGACATCGAAGCCCAAAATGCGCCATCTTGTTCTGGCAAAGGCGGGACATGTGCAGAGAAAATACTCTGTGCTATCCACCTTCCTCCTCCAGACAAGATGTGCAGGTTGGGTCCTCGGTGATGCCGATGGCTTACTTTGGAACCTTGTAGCGTTTTTCTCGTACCGATCACTCGATTGTAAAATGAATAACTGTTGAATTGAATAGTTCAAATCTTTTCTGGTCCGGTATATTGATGCCACAAATTTCCATCAAACAACAACAAACAAGCAATCAAAACATGATTTTTTCCTAGTATTTAGAAAAAAAATTCTATGTATAAGAATAAAAAATAGTATTCAAGAACTATGTGTAAAAATATTTACTTTTATGCATTTACTTTCTCTTTAAGGTCATAATTTTCTATGATTTTTATATTTTCATATGATATTTTTCTTAAGCAATTTCCTGGTACATATTTTCCACTACTTCCACCTTTGCTTCACCCCACAAATTATCCACAAATTTATTAGTTGAAGTGTTATTGGCTTGTCAATGTTATCCATATAGGAAATGAATCAGGAAATGGTTGAGGAGAATGAGAATGAGAAAAAAAAATGTAAATAGAAAAGTGCAAAGTGGAAATAACCGATTGAGGAAGGTAATTTTAAGTATGCACTAGGTACAGGGTGCGCCATCTCTTATGTCGGTATGTAAATATTGAATAATTTTAACATTTATCAACCGATTGACGTAAGTAAACTAGTTTTGGAATCTTTAATTCAGTACAATTTTAACCATGAATCGCTTCACGCCGAAATAACGCGATGAAATAGTGACGCCGCTGTTGAAAATAGTCGATCAGTTGTGTCAGTTTTGTGTTAATTCAACCTGCATATCTTCAAAAATATCGTGGGGGGGGGGGGGCGGTTCGTGGCCAAGCACCCACCATGACTGGGCAATTTTTCTTCAGACCAGGCGAAACAGTTGATGGCAGTCGATATCGATGGATGTTGACTCCTTCGGTCTGTCCACAAATGTTTGAAAAAGGTCTAGACGGTTACCGATTTCAACAAGAAGCTGCGTCATGCGACCAGTGCATATCAAACAATGCAGTTTCTGCAATGAAAAATCCGTGGACGTGGGGACATTGTCTGGCCATCCAGATCTCCAGATTTGACCCATCCGGATTTCTTTTTGTGGGGTTATTTGAAATGGAAAGTGCACGCCAGCAAACCTGCGACCATTGACTTTGAACTCTAGGCAATCACTCGTGCCGAAATCACCGCTATACCGCCCGAGATGCTCGGAAAAGTGATGGAAAACGCAGCAAGAAAGGGAAAAAGTTCCATAACGGCGGCCACTTTGTTGATTTGGTATTCAAAAGTTAGTCCAAATAAATTGTAAACAACCAAAATAAAATCGGTTGTTTCTTTTTTAAGTTATTCAATATTCACATACCGCCATAAAAGATGGCGCACCCTGTACTGAAAAAAATGGAATAAAAACTTTTTGAAATTTAAAATGCTAAAAGAAATATGTAAACATAAAGAAAGAAATGTTAATTCAGTTTTGGCGAATCGCAACACGCAATAACCAAAAATAAATATTTATTAAATTCAGTAGGAGCATTTTTCTATTTTATGATAAACCACACAAAAAGTGTAAGATCTACTTGGAGTGAAACAAGTAAGCAAACACTTACCATATTGAAATCGGCAACCTTTTGTTTCGAATAATTTCGTTTGGCTCTCTATGCACACATCAAAAAATTACCCCAACCTGTTCTCTCTTACTCTCTTTATTGAGCAATAAAATTGAAAAGTTACGCTGTAATACATACGAGAGTGGTGGGAAGTGAAACGGCGCAAAGAGAAGATCGAGTAAACCAAATCCACTCATGCAAGAATAACACGAATTGCTTTCTCTCGCTCTCTCTTATTTATGTATTTGCTCTAAAGGAATTTCTCGCAAACTCAACACGACTAATGGTCTTATTATAGAAACTTAACGTAACTTAGAGATGAATAGAAAACTGCCACATGGAATTCTCTTTCTCATACATTTTGACACAACCACACACACACACACACACACACACACACACACACACATATATATATATATATATATATATATATGTATAACGACGAGTATGTTGCATGATCCATAAAATAAAATGGTGATAAATCTGTTTTGTTTTTTAAGTTCTGTTTCTTTTTTTTTTCTCTCCAATTCTTGCAATTTGTATTTGCCATACGAACATAAATTATATGCACTTCATGTTAGTGGCATAGACTCACACACAAGCACACATACATGTTTATACATACTCGCATGTAAGTACATATATTTCATCATCAGAAATTTATAACAATTTTGTTGTTTTATGCTGATGATGTATGCCATGTATGTTGAATGCATGAATGCAACTGTTGCTCTGACTATTGTTGTTGCTGCTAACTGACAAATGGACTGCAGTAAATGAATAAATTATGAACACATCTGCATTTAAATACGAGTGTGCGGGAGAAACTAATAAGTAATTCTATTATAAGTAATTTCTTTTTTTTGTTGTTGTTGCTTTACTGTGGTCGCTGTGGTGTAGTGGTAGTGTGTTGGACTGCTACGCAGAGTGTCCGGGGTTCGAAACTCGGCACAGGCAAAATCAAAAAGTAGAAAAAAAAAATTTTTCTACACGGCACCACCTCTTGGCAGGCAATGGCAAATCTACAAGAGTAAAATTGCTATGAAAAGCTTTTCACTTCGCCGTTCGGATTCGGCATTAAACTGTAGGTCCCTTCCATTCATGTACAAATATATCACGCACAACATGAGTGGATGCGAAAAGCTCGGCCTAGGCCCTCCATGGGCTGTTGTGCCATTAAAAGTAAGTAAGTAAAGTAAGTTTACTCTTTTGACATTGTATGCTTTGTAAAGAGAATTCAATTGAACTGGATTTTTGTTGTTGTTTTATATGGTATAATTTTAAAGTGAGACTTCTTATGGTACTTACGACATTGAAATCGGCAACCTTTTGTTTCGAATAATTTTGTTTGTCTCTCTATGCACACATTAAAAAATTACCCCAACCTGTTCTCTCTTACTCTCTTTATTGAGCAATAAAATTTAAAAGTTACGCTGTAATACATACGAGAGTGGTGGGAAGTGAAACGGCGCAAAGAGAAGATCGAGTAAACCAAATCCACTCATGCAAGAATAACACGAATTGCTTTCTCTCGCTCTCTCTTATTTATGTATTTGCTCTAAAGGAATTTCTCGCAAACTCAACACGACTAATGGTCAAATTGTAGAAACTTGACGTAACTTAGAGACGAATAGAAAACTGCCACATGGAATTCTCTTTCTCATACATTTTGTATATTTGTGATTATAGAAACTTACTCAAAAATTAAGGTATCATAGAATCATCTATCTATTGAATTTTGATTTCTATACTAATTGTTAAGTGACATTTCACAAAATCCATTGTTTTCTCTTTATTTGTGTTTGTTTATCGAAGCGGAAAGTGAGTATTTTGATGTTAAATGTTTATCTTAATTGCTAAATTGGTTTATTTACTAAATTAGAATGATTGACGATGAGAAATTAATTGATCTACAATCAGCGGTGCAATCATATTTTGTACAATAAATTCAGCCCAGTCGCTGTGGCGTTGGACTGCTACGCAGAGTGTCCGGGGTTCGAATCCTGGCACAGGCAAAATCAAAAAGTAGAAAAGATAATTTTCTACACGGCACCACCTCTTGGCAGGCAATGGCAAACCTACAAGAGTAAAAAATTGCCTATGAAAAGCTTTTCACTTTGCCGGTCGGATCCGGCATTAAACTGTAGGTGTCCCTTCCATTCATGTACAAATATAACACGCACAACATGAGTGGATGCGAAAAGCTCAGCCTAGGCCCTCCCTGGGCTGTTTTGCCATTAAAAGTAAAAAAAAAAAATAAGTTCAGGCGGAAAAAAGAAGACGAATTGGGAAAATATCGCAAGGGAACTGGAAGCAACAGGTGTGTACATAGTTTTTTGATTTTTTTTTAAAGAATAATATATTAATATAAAATATTATTTTTTGCAGAGGAAAACAGTGCACAAGGAACTGGACCGCCTTAAGGGAGCGGTATTACCGGTAGTGTAAAGGGATTGATGCATCATCCGGAAGATTTTCATAAACAAATTTCTCGAGTATCACTTCGATATTCTTGGGATTAACTTGCCCTGAATTTTTCTACCTTAAATATAGTCTACAGAGATTCAAAAACTGTAGATCCAAAAGAAAATCTTCTTCCATACTTTGTTGTTTTATTTATTTACGAAATCAGCTGATTTTATGCTGCTTTGCTTTGTTTCCATAATCAGCATTAAGTTATGTTATGCGCTATTCCGTTTCGTTAAGTTGCGTTAAGTTTCTATAATTAGACCATAACAACAAGGTGCTGGTTACACTAGTATTCGCTGTTCGACGAACACATCATATTTTACTCTCGTGCTGGGTGTAGTGGTTACATTGGTGTTCGTTCCAGAGTTGCTTTTTGTCGAAATGCAGTTTTTATTGCAGTACTATATTGTTCGCGACGGCAACACTAAATGGTATACCAAAAGACTTTAATCAATTTTATTAATATGGAGCGTGAAAATAACAATATAATTGAAAAATTATGAAAATAAAATGATTTTTCTTCAATAGTTTTATGAATAATATATTTAATATTCACTTTTAAAAACTAAAAACATTCGCAACTTAGCTTTTCTGCATATGAAAATAGTGATGTACGAGGTATGATCAAAAAATAACCATTATTTTCAAAAAGTATTTATTTATTCATCAACAACTATCTTGTCCCCTTCAAAGTAATCCCCCTCAGATATAATACACTTATGCCAGCGTTTTTTCCAATCCTCGAAACACTTCTGAAACGCGCTTTTTGGTATCGCCAACAGCTCCTGTTTCGATTTTTCTTTTATCTCCTCAATCGTAGCAAAACGCTTTCCTTTCATCGGTGTCTTCAGTTTTGCAGTTTTGGGAAGAGGAAAAAGTCAGCGGGGTCCGGGGGCCAAGTCCGGTGAATACGGTGGTTGAGGCATGATAACGGTTTTGTTTTTGGCCTAAAACTTACACAACAACGCACAAGCGACGTTGTTTTTGCTCAAAATGTAGCAATTTTGGAACAATCTTCGCTGCCGCACGTTTCATGCCTAAAACATCAATAAAAATTGCTTGGCATGAGCCAGCCGATCGATATGCCCAACCTCTCTGATAGTGATTCGACGATTATCCAAAATCATTTTCTTCACTGCGTCAATGTTTTCATCGGTTGTTGACGTGCTCGGGCGACCAGGACGAGCATCGTCATTGACATCTTCTCGGCCTTCCTTAAACCGGTTATACCACAATTGAACTTGTGTTCTGCTCATAGTAGACTCGCCAAAGGCCAAAGGCCACAGTCAACATTTCAAATGTCCTTGCGCATTTAATTTAATTTTTTACACAAAACTGAATACAGTTTCTTTGATCCATTTTTTCGAATAGTAAAAAATCGAAGAGCACACCAAAACACGACAAACCTTTTTATCTCTCAAAAACAAACTGACAATCCAAAATGGTTGGTATTGCCAACATATATAACAGACATGTGTACCAACATAACAGAAACAAAAATGCGAAAATCTAACATAATGTAACTCACGAAAATAACGGTTATTTTTTTATCACACCTCGTACACTGCGTGTCTAAACGAAGGAGTATTCCTTAATTTCTGGAAGTGCCAAAGGCTGGTGCTGTTACTCAAGCCAGGAAAAACCCCCGACCAACCATCGGCTTTTCGTCCGCTCTGCATGCTCGACTCGCTCGGTAAAGTACTGGAAAGCATTATTGTCCACAGACTGCAAGAGACGCTTGAGAGGCCTGGTGGTCTATCCACGCAGCAATTTGGATTCCATCGTGGAAAATCCACCATCGATGCTATCCAGGCCGTTATGCGAATAGCGTGCGAAGCAACAAGCGGAGAAAGGTGGAGAGGAGGCGACAAACAGTACTGCGCAGTAGTAACATTGGATATCAAGAATGCTTTCAACTCAGCGAGCTGGTCGCGGATTATGCACGCGCTTAACAGTTTTGGTGTTCCGGGATACATACAAAGGATTATCTCAAATAACTTTGAAGGTAGAGTGCTGCTGTATGACACTGATGATGGTGTAAAGCGCTACATCGTTTCCCGAGATGTACCACAGGGTTCCGTTCTTGGGCCTACACTGTGGAACGTAATGTATAATGGCGTCATTAAAGATTGTGCTTCCCATAGGTGCCACATTGGTCGGTTATGCTGATGACATTGCACTGGTGGTGGTAGCAAAGTATATTAATACGCTGGAGATGATAGGCAGTGACGCGGTGTCAAGGATAATGAGATGGCTACGCAGTGTACATCTCGAGTTGGCAGCGCAGAAAACGGAAGCTGTTCTCTTGAGTTCCAGGATAGTACGCGAGTTCATTAAATTTAGAGTGGAGGAGCATGAGATTATTTCTCAACCGTACCTGCGGTAACTTGGTGTGCTAATCGATGCCAGAATGACATATAAGGAGCATTTACTGGCAGCCAGTGAAAAGGCTTCAAAGGTCAATGGTGCACTCTCCCGGATAATGTCAAACATTGGAGGGCCGCGGTCCAGCAGACGAAAACTACTGGCACGCGTTACAAGCTCTATAATGTTATATGCTGCGCCAGTATGGGCTGATGCAACGCAAACTCCATCGTACATTGCCGGGATCCGGGCGACCTATCGCTGCAGCGCACTAAGAGTTGCAAGTGCATTCCGCATAGTGTCGGATGAAGCAGTCGGTGTTATCTCAGGCATGATACCCATAGACATGCTAGCAAACGAATGCAGAAACATTTATGCAGCAGGCCCAAATGCATCAAAGGCAGAGGAGCGTCAACACAGCATAAGAAAGTGGCAGCTACGCTGGGAAAGGGCGAACAAAGGCAGATGGACATTTGCACTTATCCCGGATATTGAATGTTGGATTACACGTCAACATGGTGAAATAGATTTTCACATGACGCAGCTACTTAGTGGACATGGTTGCTTCAAATACTATTTTCACCGCTTCACATACGAGGAAGAGCCGTTCTGCCCGATCTGCCCTAACGATATCGAGGACGCACTGACTGAGGCTTACAGTGCTTTCCTCCTCCGAAAAAAAAAAAAAAAAAAAAAAAATTTACGTATACAATTTATATAAACAACAACTTCATTTCACACACTCACACACGCACACGCACACACTTCTGGCAAGTGTTAGTACGTCCATTCTAATGTACTACTGTGGGCAAAAGTTAGTAAGACTTTGTTCATAATTTCAAATTTTTGTATTCATTCTTCCAAATCTATTTCGCCCCCTTCGAAGTAATCCCCCCCGGCCCCAATACACTTGTGCCAACGTTTTTTCCAATTCTCGAAACAGTTGTTAAAGTCAATTTCCGGAATGAAAGCCTTCAATGCGCTTAGCGATTCATGTTTAATGTCTTCAATTGACTCAAAACGGTCAAACGGTCCACGAAGCGGTTTTTTGAGTTTAGAAAATAGCCAAAAGTCACACGTGCTGGTGCTAAGTCAGGCGAATAGGGTGGTAGGGTGGTTGCGGAACGAGAACGATATCAGTCGAATTTTTGGCAAAATGGTCTCGTAAAACCAATGCAGTGATTTTGGAACCAATCGTGCATTCACTCTTCTTAGGCCCAAATGATGTTTTCAAATGGTTTTCACTGATCCTTCCGATATTCCAACGATGCCAGTAAGGTCTCTGACTGTTAATCGATAATCGTCGATTCTCGAGCACCAATTTTATTGACCACCTTGGTTTTATTGACGTGTTGATCATCAGTTGATGTTGATGGCCGTCCTGGACGTGGTTCGTCGTCAACGCGTTCTCGACCATCTTTGAACAATTGGTACCAATCAAAAACACTTGCTCGCGACATACAATTATCACCGAAGACCTTTTGCAACATTCTGAACGTTTCGGCACCAGAAATTTGATTCCGCACACAAAATTGAATGGAACTTCTTTGTTGAATAATTTCACTCATTGTGAAAATCGCCGAACGCACTTTTTGTGCAGAAACTTCAGAAAGCCAAGCTTATACTAAACACTAATGATTATTTTGATGTGACATTTGGCACAGATGTCCTCGACAGTCATACCAACCTTAAAAAAATAATATTTTGATGAATGGGTTTCCGCGCGAAATTTCAATTAAAAAGTCTTACTAACTTTTGGCCACAGTAGTACGCGGCACCAATCTGGGTAACAGCTGCAGAAGTACAAACGTACATGAAACCACCTGCCTCAGTGTATAGGCTGTCGTCACTAAGGGTATGCTGTGGTTTTAGAACAGTGTCGGACGATGTGGCGAACCTCCTGGCAAGCAGATGCCCTGTAGACATAATGGCAAGAGCAGCTGCAGAAGTCAGGAAAAATCCTGAAGCCCGCGGAGCACTTGCAGAAACATGCCTTGAAGAGTGGCAACATCGATGGGAGACATCAACGAAAGGTCGGTGAACGAGGACATTGATGCCTAGTGTGGAGAGGTGGGTTAATAGGAATCATGGGGAGATAAATTATCCCCTCAAAGAGTTCCTATCAGGACACGGATGCTTCCGCCAGTATCTGTACAAATACACCCACGTTGACCATCCAGACTGTCTATTTTGTGATGTGAAAATCGAGAATGCTGAACATATCTGATTAGAATGCGGCAGATTTGTGGATGCCAGAAACCAACTTCGGATGATTGTTGGCGAGGTACTCACCCCAGAGGGACTGAGTAGCCTCTGGGGTGAGAGGGAGGATGGGAACTCCATGTTGTTGGCAAAAGAGAAATGGCATGAATGCAGCGAGGTCATAGCACACATGATGATGCAAGTGCGAAAAGACGAGCAAGCAGCGAGGCGAGCAAATAATTAAATAGAGAAGTGGGTCGAACCCATTTATCTGCCCAGCGAAGTAAATCCTTCGCTGGTAGTGCCGCGGGGATACACAGGACAGCGTTCGTAGGAGGTGGGTTTAGTCCGTAGGTGCATGGAGGCGAATCGGGCATGTGAGCAGTGCGGTGCTACTCATATCTATGAAAATTCCCACCTACCTGGTCGAAACCGAATAGAGAAAGAAAAAAAAAAAATCACACATACACACACACACACACACACACATATACTTGCAATTTACGTATACAATTTATATAAACGGCAAATTCATTTCACACAAACACACACACACACACACACACACACACACACACATACTTGCAATTTACGTATACAATTTATATAAACGTCAATTTCATTTCACACAACACACACACACACACACACACACACACACACACACACACACACACACACACACACACACACACACACACATACTTGCAATTTACGTATACAATTTATATAAACGGCAAATTCATTTCACACAAACACACACACACACACACACATGTATACAACCAGATATATTTAATTAATTTTTTTTATATTATACATAAATAAAATGTGTGTATGTGTGGCTTTGTGATTTAACCGCATTTCCGCATTTATCATTTATTTATGTTTTACCTCACATACACGCTTTTATTGTTTAAACTTTAAAATTGAAAACTTTTTGGTTCAGAGTTTAAATACCAACTTTTATTTGCAGTGTCATTAAATAATCTGAATAAATGCATTGCTGCAACATATTTGTAGATACTCAATCTCAAATTTATTCTTTTTATATCATTATTTTCTACTTGAAACCAGAAGCGACTCAGATTAGTAATTGTTGTATTGGCTTATTACAATTCTATAGATATCACAGATATGTAAGTAGTATGTTCATATTAAAAGTAGTTTCGGTTAAAGTTGACTAACATGTAAATTCTAGCTAGGATGAGAGGATAAATCAGGAAATGTAGCATTTGCATGATTACTCTAATCGATTAAAAATTAAAATGCCTTTCGCTTTGCAGCATGCCATACGAAAGCAAGCTATATGCCCTCTTCTGAGTATCTGCTGTTTAAATGATTTGGAATATTACTCATACGCAGTGAAGTTTCAATGCGCATTGAAAGCGCTTGGAAAGACTTTGGTTTTATATCTTTGCCGCTATTATTTCTCATGCATATTATAAGTATACAGTGCACTCGCGGTAACGTGAACTAATTAAAACCAAGGGAGTTCACGTTGGTGAAAATGTTCGCGTAAGCGATTGTCGAATTCAACTTCAAATTGCTAAATTCAAGATTTTTATACATTTAAACGTAAAAGTATCTTCTTATTGCCATTAGTAAGATATAATTTTTTTTTGTAATTAAATTAATTAAAATTCATAAAAAAACAAAACGAGATCAGAACAAATATTCATGGGTATGAACATACCTATTAAATGGCGAATAAAATTTCACATTAGATATGTTGTCCATATGTTAATAAAAAAGTGTAGTGAACAAAAATTTTGTACACGTTACTGAGCTTTCTAAGTTCTTTCACGTTACAGAGTAGTCAATGTAAAATAAAGCGTGTTCACGTTGGCCGGTGTTCACCTTAGCCGGTGTTCACGTTAGCCGGCGTTCACGTTACCGCGAGTGCACTGTAATAGTTTATTTTCTTAAAACGAAAATTAATCGTGCTCATACGCTCTAATGTTCTTTAATAATAAATAAGAAGATTCTGGATCTAACATGGACTTACTCAGAATCTAAATTATATCTCCATTTATGCGTCTTAGGTAGGTATGAAGATATTCGTTGAATAGGAAATTTTCTTACTGTGCAAGTTAATGTTACTCATATGCTCTAATGTTCTTTAGTAATAGAAGAAAATTTGAAAGATTTTGATCGGAAAATAAACAGAATAAGCAGAATCTAATACAACCCCTTTGGTAGGTATGACGATATTCATTGCTCCGAAAATTAATGTTACTCATACGCACCAATGTCTTTTTATATATGAAAGGGCATTGGAACGACCTTTTACCTACATGGACTCAAAGAGGAATATATAACTTCGCTCTGCATCATGTCATTGTAAAGCAAGTCCCATGCCCTCCGAGGGCGTCTGCTGATTTTTAATGTTACTCATAAGCAGTGAAGTGTTAATGCGTATTGAAAGGAAAGAGCTGGGAAAAACTTTGTTTCAATAACTTCTGAGAACTTAAGCTAATCACTAGTTAGGCGCTATTATTTCTCGTGGGTATTATGAATATAATAGTTTATTTTCTTACTATGAAAATTAATGTTACTCACATGCTCTAATGTTCTTTAGTAATAGGAGAAAATTTGAACGATTTTGATCGGATATGGACTTACGCAGAATCTAATATAACGCCTTTGGTAGGTATGACGATATTCATTGATCCGAAAATTAATGTTACTCATACGCACCAATGTCTTTTTATATATGAAACGGCATTGGAACGACCTCTTACCTACATCGACTCAAAGAGGAATACATAACTTCGCTCTGCATCATGTCATTGTAAAGCAAGTCCCATGCCCTTCGAGGCTCTTCTAAGCATCTGTTATTTCATTGATTTTTAACGTTGCTCATACGCAGTAAAATCTTAATGCTTATTGAAAGAATTGAATGGAAAGACTTTGGGCCTATGTATATCTTCACATGACTTAAGCAAATCACTAGTTAGTCGCTATTATTTCTCATGCATATTATAAGTAAAATAGTTTATTTTCTTTTTTAATTATTTAAAGTTACTCTATAGGCTTTTGTCAACACGAAAATTAATGTTACTCATACGCACTAATGTTCTTTAGTTATAAATAATGAAATTGGAAGGATTTTAATCTGACATGGACTTACTCAGAATCTAAAATAAATGTCCATTTATGTGTCTTTGGTAGGTCTGAAGATATTGGGTAGATATTGACCCGAAAATTAATGTTACTCATACCCACCAATGCATTTTTACACAATACGGTACATATGTGCAAGGGCATTAATGCAAGGGCTTGTGCCTACACTGGAGTCAAATAGGTATTTATTCCTTATGAATTTTCCTAGTCTATTTACTTGCCTTTGGCAAAAATGCATTTTTCCTATATTATGGAATTTAAAGTTACTCATACGCACTGATGTCTTCATAAATATGGTATCAAAGGGAATTGAAAAGACTTGAGTCCACAACCCATCCAAATTACATCTTACCATTGAATTTGAATAATTAAATAGCATATGTACAGCTAATCACTACTTAGCAAGTCACACATACTAACTGACATAATGCGCTGCATGCAGTCAAGTACAAAATGCTCTCCAATCAATCTTCAATTAAAATTAAATGAACACAAATCTCAAGTGCAAATTGATTTACATAAAACAAGTCACTCTATTATTGATTGCTTTTCTAATTTCTATCTTTCAATTGAGTATCACACGTAAACTTAAAGTGTAAAAGAACAAAATAAAATCTTAAGATTTTACTCGTATTAGCTTAAACACTACAAGTTTAGTTACTTCCCTCTACATTTTCTTTGTATCCAAATTAAGATAATCTTTAGTAGGTAGCTATAACAGCATTGTCGTTGTCTATTTCTTACTTACTTACTTACTTGGCTGGCACTACAACCGATGATCGGTCTTGGCCGCCTCCACAAAGCTTCGCCAGTTACTTCTGCTATGCGCGCGCTGGCGCCAGTTGATAAGGCCAAGTGCAGTCAGGTTGCCCTGCACCTGGTCTTTCCAACGGAGATTGGGACGTCCCCTTCTGCGTTTTCCTCCACCGTGGTTCGAATAAAACACCCTTCTAGCCGGAGCGCTTTTTTCCATTCGCTCAACATGACCAACATGACGT
This sequence comes from Palloptera scutellata, assembly GCA_958295655.1. Classification (NCBI taxonomy): domain Eukaryota; kingdom Metazoa; phylum Arthropoda; class Insecta; order Diptera; family Pallopteridae; genus Palloptera; species Palloptera scutellata. Next base: position 96,209,466 of record OY282449.1, on the reverse strand, counting down.
TGTCTATTTCAATCTAATCTAATGTTCATTGCAAATAATTGTACTAATTGTTATTAATCAAAATGAGGCAAGTCGTTGTCTAGACTTTTTTGTTACATCTCCCGCTCTCATTCCACTTTTCTTCATTCTATTCTACGACGCTACTTTAATCTTATTATATAAATATTGGTATAATTGAACATTATGGCAGAAGTCCCCTTGTCGGTTTCTGTTTGTTTTTCCTGTCTTCTTCTTAGTTACATACTCTATCACGTATCAAGGAGTATGTATGTATGTATGTATGTATGTATACGAATATTGCAAATGTACCTATGTATACCAGCTGTCTGCATGTCATTTTTATTGTTTTTGTTTCTGTTGTGTTGTGTCATTGCTATTTGTTATTGTTCTCGACTTTTTGTTGCTGTTGCCATTTCTTTTATTGTTATTTTGATTGCTGCAGTTGTTTGTTTTTTTTTTACTGTGTGTGATATGTTTAACTGTAATCTAGTGAATGATTTATTGATTTAAGCTTTAGCTTGTCAAATGTTGTCAGCCGAACAACATCAGAAGTCACATATGCATCCACACATGAACTTCTTCAGAAGCTGTTTTGCTGATTTCCTGTTCAACTTTTATGATACGTGGGAGTATATGTAAGTAAGTATTTTATTTACTTGTTGGTGCACACACCCCAAGTACATGATGATACAATTATAATATCGAATAGATACGAGCACTTGTATAACTAATTGGCAATAAAAAACAGTGAGGGATACTTAAATACTTAGTATAAGAATGTTTATGGAAATCATTTAGCAGATTTTATATGTATGAGTTTCGTACACTAATCAGAGCCATATTATTTGCAATGAAAATGTACCTTAATAATAAATCCATGTATCTAAGCTAACAAAATATCATGAGCTCAGAATTCGCAAAAATTTTAATTAAGGAGTGAGATCGAAACAATCGGATTACTTTAAATTGTCCTCGCATTGAAAACCCTTATGCAAATAGAAAAATGTAAACAGTTTTGAAAAGGAAATTTAATTTCTGTTAAAATGATCAATAAAACTAACTTTGTTTGTTGTTTTTTACAGAATTCGGACAGCTGTGGCGGTATGCCTGTCATTAGCGCCTGTCATTTACTGTCATTTCTGAGACTCTCTTGGCGACAGCATTCCACTTATTTCTAAAATCTTCAATGGATTTAGCTTCTTTGATTGTTGCCTTGAATGTTCTTTTCACTAGAGCCTTTTCTCTTTTCTCTCGATAGGCCGAAGTTCTTGGGAATTTGGTGGGTTGGCGATTTTTGGTACCAATTTGATGTTTTGGTCTTCGAACCATTTAAGGGTTTCTTTACTGTAGTGGCAGGAGGCTAGATCAGGCCAAAAGAAAGTAGATACATTGTGCTACTACATTCTAATGAAGGGCAGCAATCTCTTCTGGAGGCACTCCTTCACATAAATTTCGGCGTTAACAGTGCCACTTGTTACGAAACTTTTACTCCTTAGTCCACAACTACAAATCGCTTGCCATACCAGAAACTTCTTCGGGAACTTGGACTTTTGTTTTGTTCTAAATCACCTCCTCAACTCCTCCTCGTTCCTTGGCGGTGTAGTAAAACTCTTGACCAGGCAATTGAGAAAATTTAGACAACACGTACGTTTTCATCGTCCATAACACAGCAATCGAATTTTTGGAAAAAAATCTGTCTTCAACTTTTTAGCTCGGCTCTGGGCATCCAAGTTCTTAGTAGCGTTCCTGTCGGGTACTGACTGCACTTAGTATGTTTTAAGGCCCACGTAATTTTTAATTTTACGAACTAAAAACTCACTGCAACTCGCTGTTTCCGCCAATTTTCATTTAGACAACGCTGGAGAGAGCAACGACTTCCTTTGCCTTTTGTGGAGACACTAAACCGCATTTCCTTCCAGAACCATATTTTCTACCAGCTGTTAAGTCTGTATTAAATTTTTTAAGAATCATCGAGACAGTGTTTTGTGCTACTTTCGACTTATTTGCAATGGTTTTCTGGCTCCACTACGGATTTTCTCGAAATAATTCAATAACTAAATCGCGTCTTTCCACTTCCGATGCCATGACTCAACCGAAAGTTCACAAGTCAAAAAACATGTGATTGTATTTCATCAGAAGTTCTCCAACGCAAAGCCTACTGTTCGAATTTTTTCATTCAGATGAAGAGTTTCCAAGCAGTGGTCTTTCAAAGTTATCCGATTTTTTCGATCTCACTCCTTAGTTATTCCTGTTCTTCATCAGGTCAGCTTCTTTAGAAGTCACCTAAATACTACTTATACAGTTTAAAGTACAGATTACAGTATAAATTCAAATTCAGGTAGACAATAACTTTATCGAGAAGCAGGAGTTACTTGAATCCAAGTTTTTCCTATCTTGGCCACAAGTCCCAAAAAGACCAAATGCCTTTTCCATGTTCAGAATTTGACTACGTGATGAAGAATCATGTAAATCTGGTTAAAATTTATTCAGGTAAACGATGATTGGATGGAGGCAATATCACACTCTGAATATTTTTTTACCACTTACTTGATTTTATGTTTATGAGAAAAGGTTTGAAAAGAAAGAGCGCAATGCAATCAAATAATGTCAACATTATCGTTGGTATTGTCTTGACTTGATATTTCACCCATAGCAATAAAAAAGTTGACAACGTTTCGTTTACTAGTTCGAGCAAGCATATGAGCTAACAATGGAAGACCGCTTTATAAATGCCAAAAGAAGTCAGTTCTTACTGCAATCATCTTCATACTTAAAAATAGAAAATAGTATCACATTGGAAAAATGGTGAATATTTGAATTACATTGCAGTTGAATGCTGAGAACACCTGAGTCGACATCATTTTGCAAAAATATGAAACGAACTTCCAGCTTCTTCAAGGCTCATATCATGTGAAATGGTCGCTGCATATGCCTCAATGCTTTAGTCTTAGCTCAGGGAAAATGGGGGTGGGCTAGCCTCAATGCTGCGATGTGAAGAGTTACATTAAATGCTTGTGCACATACAGTAGGAAAAATATCCTAAAACTAAATCTACTTAAGAAAACTAAAGAACATGTATGTAACTAGTTACCACCACCAAACGAATCAGAAACTAAAAATCAAAGGGAGAAAGCTGAAAGTCCTTTGTATTCTCTACCCACCCTGTTCATAAAGTTTCTATTTATGTAGTAGTAGGATACAGTGGTAGTATTGATAATTGTGGTAGTATTGATAATTGATTAGTGTACTGAAATGGGAAGTGGCGAAATAATATTTTAGCCTCTTTCAATTTTATGAGAGCAGAATAACGGACCTGCGCATGATGTAATCTTGTATTCTATCATTCGTGGTGAACAACCTTCGTGGTAAAGAACACCAAAGTTATATATGTAGGTATAAAGAGCAAAACAAATAACGGCAAGTATTTGAGAGCATTGTTAAATTATCAAAATGTGAAATACAAAGAGAAACAAAAAATGTTCTCACGCAAAAGAGATTACATATATATGTATATAAGTGTAAGCAGTGTCGGGTAAACCAATACATACACATGCAAGCTTGTATGTTTATCTGAGAGAGCGACAGCGTTGCTTGTGTTATTTACACTGTAAATGAAATAAAATTTGTAATAAAAAAATAAAAACAGTAAATTTCTTTGCTCTCTGATAACGTGAAATAATAGCCGTATGTTTTTTGAGGCTTACTTATTAGCAATGCATGACAAACAAAATACGTACTTTTGATGTTTAGAAATGTTACTTTTTAGGTAAATTTCGATAACAAAATAGCAAACTACACTATGTCAGTACTACTTTTTTAACCGAGTTAATACCTTTTAAAAAAAAACAAATAACAAAAAAATAATGTGTTCATATTTCCATGAAAAATTATTTATGAAAAAGAAGTCATACTTCCATTTATCAACATACATTTTTTTTCAGTGCTTGTGTTAAAAAATTTAGCAGCGAGTAAGCGAGATCTTGCTTACATGAATGCTTAATGTCAACTAACAGGACTTACGTTGAGACAAATTGCTCTCAAACTTCGCCCGAATTCCATTGTTCGTCAATGGTTCGTAAGCGACACGAAGAAGTTTATAGTGTATGTGTGACAGCATTGCGTCGACAGAGAATGTGAGCGAGCCTATTCAAATGTGAATAAGAAAATCGAAATTGCTGGAAAATTATATACTTAAAGTTAACTTTGTTGAATTTTCTCAATAGCTAAACAACTGATGATTAGTAATAATAATCTGGAGCTGTAAAGGAAACCAAATATGAAGTTAGTCTCACCACACAGCGTGCTGTCAGTGCATTCCGGAATGTAGCTGACATGCGGATGTGCTCCTCGTGTGGTCGGGTGACTAAGTGCGTCAGTTGGGATTTGCTAAAAAAATTTCTAGATATTAGGTCATAAAAGATCACAAAGGAATATGAAACCCTCTATTAATAATTTGAATAAAAATAGTAATATCATTAATTGATTGAACTTTAAAATATTTATTAATAATATTTACTTTAGTGAACCTCACTATCACCGTCGATACTTTACATATGGTATTTAAATTTACAGAAGTGTGTTTTTATATACCATACTAGAGTAGAAATCGAAGGAGTAAAATTTTAATGTTTATCTTCATCATTTACGTGTTTGTCTGTTGGATTATTTTGTTTACTCAACTAAGTGTGTAAATGAGTGTGTATGTGTGTGTGTGTGCGTTTGTGAGAGAGTGCATATGTTTGAACGTCAACATACATACACTTTAACATATGTTGTTTTTCTTGCTTTTGCATAATAAATAAAAGAGAACCATGACACACTAACACATGCTCATTATACGAACGTGTGAGAAATGAAAGCTTATTTTGCGTATTTACACGGCGCATTTTATATGTATTTAATGACGTACATATAAAGTAGCTGGATAAAAGTGTGAAATTTCGAAAACATTTTTCAGATTAAAGCTCATAAATGCGAATAGGAATGTGAAAAAAAAAATATTTTGTAGTTAATTATGCGGAGTCAATATTTAGTAATTTAAAAATCAGAATAAAAAATGTAAATTAAATCAGTGGCTAAGTGACATATTGGGCATATAACTTGAAAATGAGTGGTTTTATTATAACAAATTGAATAAATACACTATTTCAAGTATGTTGTGCCCATCGGAAGCTATAACATTTTGCCAACTTTCAGGTAACTTATGGATTCCTTGCCATACAAAAATAGCCCATCTTTTGACGCTATGAACGAAACAATTCAATTTCTGATAAGTACTTTCTTTCAACTGAAGTAAAAAGTTTTCCACTTAGGGCATTCTGCATCGAACGAAGTAACCGAGTGATGGTCAGACGAAGCAAGGTCTGCTGAATATGGCGCGTGGGACATAAATTTTCATCCACTATTTTCTAAATAACTCGAGGCCAAGGTCTAGCAACTTGAGGCCGCGCGTCTCGTGTCTCGGTCGCATATTCTGGTCACTTTTCAGCCATTATTCTCTTCAAACGAATCCACTGCTTTCAATACAGCTCCCCCGTAATGGTTTCACCTTCTTTTAGCATTTCATAATTGATGACACCCTTCGGATCCCACTAAAGACACAGCGTTACCATAGGCGTCATGTATATTCTTCTTCGGCGTTGATATTCCCGGTTGACCGAGCCTCACATGCGACCTCTGGTTTGTCGCAATGAATCCAATTTTTGTCGCCAGTAATAATTCGATGCAATAACGACTTATTTTTATAGCGCTGAAGCTGAAACAGAATTTCTTCTTCTTCTTCTTCTTCTTTTTCTTCTTTTAATGACACAACAGCCCATGGAGGGTCTAGACCGAACTTTTCGCCCCCATGTTCCACTTATGTTGTGCGAATTGTACATATTTTTTGTACATGCATGAAAGGGACCTAGATTTTCATGCCGAATCCGAACAGGGAAGTGAAAAGCTTGAGTTTTTAGCCATTTCCGACAGAGTCTTTCCTCCGTTTTCTCTGGCAAATTTAGCAAAGGCATCCCAGTCGGTAATTTTGTGATTGTAAATTCCATTTCCAAGTTTTTTTGATTGAAAGTCTTCTGTTTCTTTTCTAGACAATTTCTACTCTTGTATGTTTGCCAAGAAGTGGTGGTGCCGCATAGAAAATTGTTTTATTTTTTTCAACTTTTTTGTATTTGCTTGTGCCGATATTTGAACCTGGGGCACTCTGAATACCAGGCCAGCGTACTACCAACTACGCCAGAGCGACCGGGAAGCAATATTTCACACATTAAAAATCCCCTTTCGATGTCCGTCGGCTTCAAGTCGTATGGCATCCAATTTCCTCGCTTTTGAATGAATCCCAATGATTTTAGACGCTTAGAAGTTGCTGCTTGAATATCACCCAATGTTGTTGTAACTTAATCTTGCATTTGCATTTTTGGCGCGTAAAGTTATCGTCGAGTAACATCTCCAATCCTTTATCTTGGAACTTTTTCACTTGGCCAGGGGGTACCTTGTCTTCCATGTACAAATCCCCACTTTTCAGTAAAGTGCCAACATTCCCTCTCATTCTCCCCTCCTTCTTCCTCACACCTATCAATCTTGCTTCCAATCAACACAATGCTTTGCATTCAAAGGGGTACACCCTGTGTGTTGCCTGTACAACAAAAAAAAAACAGCAATCGATGACTTTCAGCAGTACACTTTCTTTCGAATTACTTACCACCCACATACGTCGTATGATGACATGTTTGCAGCGCAAAAAGGTTATGTCGTTTACACTTTGGCCAATTTTTGTATAACAAAACAAAAGTTACATGACGTAGCTAAAACATAAAAGTAGCTCCAGCATTGCAAGATGTGATTTAGTGTGACAAGTTATACCATCAATTGTGAATCCTTCATTTTTAAGTTATACATCCAATACATGAGTGTAAAATTCTGCACACACGATCCCACCACACACGATTTCCTCAAAGACTTCGGGTGAATGTGAAGTTGCCTACATTGAGGTTTTGGTAACAGTTGTGAAACACTAGATAGATATCGTGCGTGGTGCTGAGAGGCTATACGTATTCCAACAGGGTTCTGCTCCTTCTCAGAAACCCATATGACGATGCAAGATTGGATGTCCGAGAACCTGCATGATCATATAATCCCAAACTTGTGGCGCCCTAGCTCCCCGGAACTTAATCCTTTGGACTACTACATAAGGGACGTTAATAAACATCCATATAACACGCTTGATTCCCTAAGAGCAGCAGCTATTACCAGAGTAATGACGGATATGGATGAGGATCATTTGATTCAGGCATGCTAGAGATGATTTTAACGAACAATTGCTATAGCCTAAGTGTCATTCAATTTCATTGAAATACAATAAGTTTTCTTAAAAGTATACAAATTTTAGTTTAAAGCCACTGCCCTTGCTCCCTGTATTTGCAAATAGGGAAGGTGTAAGTAGTATGCATTTTCACCAGGAATATGTTTGGCATTGGGAGACACGAGGTAGGTCTGGTAGTATTGAACTGGCACCCTGTATTTGCAAATAAGGAAGGTTTAGTATGCATTTCCATCTGGAATATGTTTGGGATTGGAAGACTCGAGGTTGGTCTCGTAGTATTGATTTCGAGGGTCAATAGACGACACCCTGTATTTGTAAATAATGAAGGTTTAGTATGCATTTCCATGTGGAATATGTTTGGGATTGAAAGACTCGAGGTTGGTCTCGTAGTATTGGTCAATAGACGACACCCTGTATTTGTAAATAAGGAAGGGTTAGTATGCATTTCCATCTGGAATATGTTTGGGATTGGAAGACTCGAGGTTGGTCTCGTAGTATTGATTTCGAGGGTCAATAGACGACACCCTGTGTTTGTAAATAAGGAAGGTTTAGTATGCATTTCCATGTAGAATATGTTTGGGATTGAAAGACTCGAGGTTGGTCTCGTAGTATTGATTTAGAGGGTCAATAACTGGCACCCTGTATTTGTAAATAAGGAAGGTTAAGTATGCATTTCCATGTGGAATATGTTTGGGATTGGAAGACTAGAGGTGTTGGTCTCGTAGTATTGATTTCGAGGGTCAATAGCTGACACCCTGTACTTGTAAATAGATAAGGTGTAATATGCATTTCCATGTGGAATATGTATGGGATTAAGAGCACCAACTAGGTCTCGTAGTATTGATTTCGAGGGTCAATAGACGACACCCTGTATTTGTAAATAAGGAAGGTTTAGTATGCATTTCCATGTAGAATCTGTTTGGCATTGGGAGGCACCAGGTAGTTCTCGTAGTATTGAATTCGAGGGTCAATAACCGGCACCCTGTGTTAGTAAATAAGGAAGGTTAAGTATGCATTTTCATGTGGAATATGTTTGGGATTGGAAGACTCGAGCTTGGTCTCGTAGTACTGATTTCGAGGGTCAATAGCCGACACCCTGTATTTGTAAATAGATAAGGTGTAATATGCATTTCCATGTGGAATATGTTCGGGATTAAGAGACACCAACTAGGTCTCGTAGTATTGATTTCGAGAGTCAAGACCAACTACGGCTCTGCATGCAATAACCCAAAAATAATTTTTTTAATTAGTATATTTTTTGCTCCAGTTCCTTTTCTTTATCAACTTCCTTTTAAAGATCTTAGGCAAAACTGCATCTAATCAGAGCAGAGTTTTGATTCAATTACGTTTTTTTTTTCTTGTTTGCCAATATCGTCAATTGTCATCCTCAGAATTGCTTCCTGCTTAGCTGTCATCCCTTTTCGAAATTGCTTGAATAATAGTTTTAAGGTCTTCTATTGTTATTTAGTGAGTTACTTAGTATAGCGAAACTTAAGTTTTATCCAGATCCAAATTAGTTACTTTTATGCAGTTTTTGCAACCCTTTAGTAGTCAATTTTTTTATTGACCTAAAAAAAATTATAATAGATAAATATTGATGTGATATTGAACTGAGCTTTTCTTAAAAAAAGAAAAAAAAAATTATTTGACGTTGATTTATGAAGTGGGGAATTTGGAATCCCTCAAAAAAACCGGTTTGAGCTTTTTAGCATTTTTAAGATTTTTTTTTTATTATTATTTTTTTGAATGATTGCACATTTTATATTAAATATTTCTATTCTTATCTAGTCATAGGCTATTTTTTATACTGTTAGTATTACGGGAAGTATTTTATTTATTTGTTTTTATTTTTAAATAAAATTGCTCAAACTCAATGAAAATAATTAATTTTTCAGATTTTGGAACATTTCTGATTGAGATTGATTGCCTCCAGCGGCTGTAGCACACATCGTAGCTCATAGCTGAAGCATTATTATGACAGTTCTGGGAAGTTCACTATACGATATGATAGACTACTGCTCTGGTAGTTATGACACCAGTTTTGGTGACGGCTGCCTAGAGGCCTGCTTGGGAAGTAGAGGGTTAATAGTAGAGCTATCTATATATTTTCAATCTATTGTTATATTGACATGAATTTCAATTGAAAAGCTAAGCTGAAAATCGGTTTTTTAATTCACACATATCATCAGCTTCAAACCAACCAACTTGCAGAAGTGTTAACATGTTCTTTCTACCGGATAAATGTAAATACAAATAGGGCATAAAAACATTCACACACACCTACAACCATGCGATTTGTATTCGTCGCAGAACAGTAGCAATGAAAAAAAAAAACACACAAAGAAATTTATTGACAGGCTAAAGTGGTCGCGCATTTAAGTTTATTTCAACACGTTCCACAGAGAACTGAAGAGAAAGAGGGGAAAGACTCGTGGTGGGTATGTTGAATTTATCGTATATTATGAATCTAGGTGATGGAATGGATGGGAATATTTACATGCGCACACATTCACATACATACACACTCATATGCAGTTATACATTTTAAATACGCACACACATACATATTTGTAGCCATATGTACACATATTTGCATACGAGTATGTATTTATGTATGTATGTATGTGTCACTTTGTGTAAATTTTGTATTACTTATGTATGTATGTAGTAATGACATATATGCACATATGATATAGCTGCAGTGTGCGTGAGTGAAACAAAAGTATCCCCCATCAACAACAAATGTTGAAATTGTGTTTCAAGCGTTGAAAGCCACCGCAAAAACGACGTTGGGCGCTGATGTCCGGGTATTTGATTATTGGGAAAATCGTTTGATAAACAATGAAATTGCATTAGATGGAAATTATAATATTATTGGTAAAATATTAAAAATTCACAAAACTTCATGTACATAGTATGATTTATTTACCATTCACGATTCAGCATAGCGATATTAATTATATATTAGCTAGAATTACAATTGCAGGTGAAAGCGTTTTTCCACATTGCCTGACAGTACATAGTACTTAGATGTTATTTAAAAGTTAAATAAAATGTTTTTATATTTTTTTAATTTTTTTTTTTTTTTTTTATAAATATAGAGCAAATTACAGTGACTTGCAAAAGCATTCATAAAAAACTACTTTACAATATTTTTTACTTAAAAATTCATATAGCGAAAACTACCGAAGAGATCTTAGAAGAGATTTAGTTTGTTGTTGCATGAGCCATCAGGTTAGCCGTGAGATGACCGAGAGACTTATAGTGTCAGGATGTACAAGCTCACAAGAAGCTGTCGGAGACCCTTAACCTACACGTATACAACACAAACAGTAAGCGAATACCTAAAAAGAGCAGGTATGAAGGCTTAATTCAAAATCCGAAAGCTTTTGCTCACAGCTACCAGGTGTACACGTATGAAACCGATATTTTTTTTATAAAAAAATACTCGTTTATTTAAGAAAAATGGTTATACATTCAATCTTCAAAGTAATGACCATTGTTGGCTACACATTTTTCCCATCTCTCTGGCAACTTGTGAATGCCTCGCCAAAAAAACTGTTCGTTTTTTGAGTCAAATCAGTCAACGAGGGATTTTTTCACATTTTCGTACGAATCGAAGTGCTGCTCAGCAAGTGAGTGCCTGCGTGCCCCATTGATGAAAATATGGAAAGTGGTAGTCAGATGGAGCCTGCTAAAGTCTGGTGAATAAGCAGGGCATGGGGCAGGGCTTCCCAGCTTTACGAATCTATCAATTCCCGAGTCTGTTTTGTTCTTGTTCGATGTGATGGTTCATTGTCATCAAGAAAAATCACTTTGTGTTGCCTACTTAGCTTGATATTCTGGACGTTTTTGGCACAAAGCACGGTTCAAACTGTACAAATCGGCCAATTGTTATTGGTAGCGTTGATCAGTAACTGTATCACCTGGTTTCAGAAGGTCAAACCAGATAGCACCTCGCTGATCCGAGAAAACACAGAGCATTGTCTTCTTTCCGAAGCGATTTGGCTTTGCTGTCGATTTGGGCGGTATACCAGGCTTAACATATGATCGTTTGGGAATAGATATTCTCGAAATAGATCCAATTTTCATCGCCAGTAAAAATTCGATGAAGATGTAACTTTCTTTTGTAACTGGCGAGCAACATTTCACAAATGATTATTCGATTTTCTTGCTGTCTTTCAGTCAGTTCATGCGGCACCCATCTTCCCACCTTCAAAATCAATCACATGGCTTTTAAACGTTGAGAAATGCATTGTTGGGTCACATTTAATTGTTCTGCAAGTTGCTCTTGCGCTTGACCACCATCCTCATCGAGTAAAGCTTGCAATTCGGCATTTGGCATCTTCAAACTTTTTCGGTGGTTTCCGTCTTCCACGTTCTTCGTTTCTCACATCAAAATCGAAATCGCCACTTTTACCATACACTTATTGAACCACTCGTTGCATTGTGTTTTGCCTAGAGTGTGCTGGCCGTACCGTAAGCTTCCACAGGGATTCGATGAGATTCCAAAGCAGATTTCTTCAATTGGAAACAGAAAATCAGTGATGTCGGCATATCGTAGTTTGCAGGCAAAAAAATTCGACTTTTTAACGAGCGAAAAGAATTATGTTGTTGCAACTTGATTGTTGAGGAGCTAAATATTGTTGCCAATGATTTCGTTTGACAGAGCGTATAGTTTTACCTAGCGACACAGAGATCTCATTACCGGTTTCATACTTGTACACCTGAAAAGCAGCGTGCACAACGCTTGAAATTCGCAAAAGAGCACGTCAGTTGTGATCTAGAGAAATGTGGAAAATGGTAACTTGGTCTGACGAATCTACATAAAATAAACCGTTTGGGATCTCTGATGGGCGAGTTTGGTCATGGTAGGACAAAAAAGAGGCAATATACATAACACCTTGGAATTCGGGGGAGGATCCTTAATGATATGGGAATGTTTAAAAGGCAATAAGCTTGGAATCTTGCGTGAAATCGATGGTCTTAGGAGGGCGGATAACTATATCGACATGCTGAAAGACTCATCTCTCCGCAGTATCGAAAATTTTGCTGTGAAACAGGCGATACCATATTTATGCAAGATAACGACCCGAATCACAAGGCCAAAATAACGATGTAATGGCTTCTAGACAACTCTATTTCAGCCCGGATCTCAACCCAATCGAGAATCTTTTGAATATTTTAAAGAAAAAAGTTATGATGCGAAAATCTGAACCAAAAGACCTGGAAGAGAGCTATGGACAGCTGTTAACGACGAATGGTTGAAAATAAGTGTGCAAACTTTGGAAAAATTGGTCGGCAGCATGCCCAGAAGAATGCCAAAGACGGGCACATTAAATATTAAGTTTATTTTTTAGATTTTTTTAAGACTTCTGGCAAAGCCTGTTACAAAAGTGTTCACTAAATTATTAGTTCAAAAGTACTCATCAAATGAATAAAAATGTTAGTTACTCAAGCACTCAGGCTATGTAGCCGATTGTACTTAAGGCCTAGGAAGAGAAGAAGGGGTGACAGCAAGTAAGGGGTTAGAGAAAAAGAGGGGGAAAGTTGATAAAGGGGTTATTGGGGGACTACGTTCTCTTCCGCAAATTTTCCGGATTCTCTCACAAATCTCAGAAGTTCACAGAAGGGGAAGGAGTGAACTTTGTCCATTCCTGTGACATCGAAATCCAAAAGGCGCCATCTCGTTCTGGCAAAGGCAGGACATGTGCAGAGAAAATGCTCTGTGCTATCCACCTCTTCCAGACAATGGAGGATGCAATGTGCAGGTCGGGTCATCGGTGATGCCGATGGTGGTCATATGTTGGCCCCATGGATTATGTCCTGTGATGAGTTCCACCATTCGGCGCAGGTCCTTCCTTCCTAATTGAAGAAGGAATTCTGCTGCCTTCCTGTTTGGACAAATCACAAAACACTTAGCCGTTTTACAGATGTCCAGATTGGACCAGCGTCTCTTATGTAAATCATTAGCATAAGAATTTATCCAATGCATGGATTGCCAAACTGATCCCGACTATTGGCTCTGGTCCCAAAGTCATGTTCTTTGAAACTACGAAACCACTGAAGCATATGTGATTATCGGTCTGATAAGTGCTGTGTATATACAAAGGACCGCAGTAGGTCTTAGGCCGCAGGTCCTACCAAAGGCTCGGCGACATTGGTGGGAAACCTTCAATGCGCGATTTAGCTTCGTTAAGACGTGCGTCTTCCATGTTAGTTTCCGATCTAGGGTTACACCCAGATATTTCACATCCATGGCAAGACTGAGGGTTACACACTGTCAGTTTTAAACACTCCAGCTTTCTCTTCCTAGTAAATAGAACAAGAGTCGTTTTACTAGGATTGACAGAAAGACCCTGCCTGGCCAGTGCACCACTCATCAATTTTGTCCAAGATTTTCTGCATTTTAATACTCATCAATTTTGTCCAAGATTTTCTGCATTTTAATACAGACCATCCGCAACTCCACTTCAATTACCAAAAAAAGAAAAAAAAAAGTGGTCGCTGTGGCGTAGTGGTAATGCGTTGGACTGCTACGCAGAGTGTTCGGGGTTCGAATCTCGGCACAGGCAAAATCAAAAGTAGAAATAAATAATTTTTCTACACGGCACCACCTCTTGGCAGGCAATGGCAAACCTACAAGAGTAAAAATTGCCTAGGAAAAGCTTTCCACTTCACCGTTCGGATTCGGCATCAAACTGTAGGTCCCTTCCATTCATGTACAAATATAACACGCACAGTGGAGTGGATGCGAAAAGCTCGGCATAGGCCCTTCATGGGCTGTTGTGCCATTAAAAGTAAGTAAAGTAAGTGTGTTTGGTTTTTCATGAGACATTTTTGTAGTTGGCTGACATGCATGTCAAAGAATTTTCCATGGTTTTATTTCCACGAACGAAAGGTATAATATGTCCTTGAATTTGCATGTCCTTGTGTGTATGTATGTCCTTGAACTTTCATATAAAATCGAAATTTCAAAAGCGGCTAAAACGTTAAACAGTAATAATTTTTGTAGACTTTTTGATTTCTTTTATAAAGGGTGATTTTTTAAGAGTTCAGTTTTTAAAAATTAAAAAAAAAAACCACAGAAATTTTACAAAACTGAATGAAATTTTTATTTGGATCGATAAATCGATTCCTGCCATTTACTTTGTAAAGATAATTTCACTTAAATGTTGCCCGAGGCTACGCTTCAAGTGGTCCATTCTGAAGGTCCAATTTTGGCACACTTTTTCACACATTTCGGCCGGAATCTCACAAATGACGCGTTCAATGTTGGTTTTCAAAGCAGCAATTGTGTTTGGATTGTCTCTATAGACAAGAGACTTAACATAGCTCTACAAAAAATAGTCTAACGGGGTCGAATCACACGATCTACGATCTTGGTGGCCAATTGACTACACCAAAACGTGAGATTAACTGTTCACCAAATTCACCTCCCAATTGATGCATAGTTTCGCGTGCAATGTGTGGCACGTGGCATGTGGCACCGTCCTGTTGGAACCACATGTCGGCCGAGTCCAATTCTTGCATTTTCTGCAAAAAAAAGCTTGTTATCATCGAACGTTACCGGTTCTTTTCTCCATTGACCGTAACGTTGCGGCCTTCATTATCATTGAAGAAGTACGGCCCAATGATGCCGCCTTCTCATAAACCGAACCGCACCAAATAGTGCATTTTTGGGATGTATTGGTATTCATGATGAAATGGCAAACCAAACTGAGCATAAATCAAGCGACAGCTGTCAAAAAGACCGACTCCGAAAAAAGTATTGCCAGATTGAAAACCACACTTTTAGAAAAAACACCCTTTATAATCGGAAACTAAAGAAGCTTCTTAAAATTTCAAATGATTCATGCGATGCCACAATTAAGTTATTAATGTCACAAGAGCATATATTTCCTTTCATTTCATTTATAAGCACCATAGTGTAGAAATAATATGAAAATTTAGTTGGTAGTGTCCGATGCTCTTCAACTCCCTAGTTACCATAACACAATTGTAATGAAATTGTGAAAATGTAAGTACTATGTACTACTGTGGGCAAAAGTTAGTAAGACTTTGTTCATAATTTCAAATTTTTTTATTCATCCTTCCAAATCTATTTCGTCCCCTTCAAAGTAATCCCCCCCGGGCCCAATACACTTGTGCCAACGTTTTTTCCAATTCTCGAAACAGTTGTTAAAGTCAATTTCCGGAATGAAAGCCTTCAATGCGCTTAGCGCTTCATGTTTAATGTCTTCAATTGACTCAAAACGGTCAAAACGGTGTCCACGAAGCGGTTTTTTGAGTTTAGAAAATAGCCAAAAGTCACACGTGCTGGTGCTAAGTCAGGCGAATAGGGTGGTAGGGTGGTTGCGGAACGATATCAGTCGAATTTTTGGCAAAATGGTCTCGTAAAACCAATGCAGTGTGAGCTGGCGCATTATCGTGATGCAAAAACCATGAGTTGTCTTTCCATAATTCCGACCTTTTTTTGCGAATCCCTTCACGCCAACGACGCATTACACTCAAATAGTATTCCTTGTTGACAGTTTGGCCGGTCGGAAGGAATTCGGAGTGCACCACACCTCGATAATCGAAGAAAACTGTCAACATGACCTTGATTTTTGACCTGCTTTGACGGGGTTTTTCTCGACCATCTTTGAACAATTTGTACCAGTCAACAAAAACACTTACTCCCGACATACAATTATCACCGAAGGCCTTTTGCCACATTCTGAACGTTTCGGCACCAGGAATTTTATTCCGCACACAAAATTGAATGGAACTTCTTTGTTGAATCATTTCACTCATTGTGAAAATCGCCGAATGCACTTTTTGTGCAGAAACTTCAGAAAGACAAGCGTATACTAAACACTAATGATTATTTTGATGTGACATTTGGCACAGATGTCACCGACAGTCATACCAACCTTAAAAAAATAATATTTTGATGAATGGGTTTCCGCGCGAAATTTCAATTAAAAAGCCTTACTAACTTTTGCCCACAGTAGTACATGTATTGGTTTCCTATTACTTACTTACTTATATGTATATATGTTACATGCATGGATTATTCCCAAAAGTGGACTTGTCTTTTTCAGAATGTGACAGAAATCTGCATTAACCATTTTAAATATTAAGTAAAAACGAAATTGTATAGGCTTATTTGACACTTAACTTGAGTAGCATATTTATTTTACTAAATAAGCACATATATATTTTATAATACTGCACTTTCAAATGGTAGCAAAGAAGAAGTAGCAGCCACTAACGATGTGTACTTACTACATTACAGAAATGTACACAAAATTATAAAAAACCAAAAAATTTAAGTGTGATAAAAATCTCAACAGATTTTCAACCACATTCTATAGATTTTCTGCATATAACTGGGATAACATTTGCATACATATGGTATAGTATATATTTAAGTATATATATATACATATTAAGTATATATGTATATGTATATACACATTCATACATATAGTACATACGTATGCTTATTCTCTTACTCATGCACTCATGAACACTCCTCACTCATACTAATGTAAAGTATAAGAACATTCAACGTTTCGGATTCGTTTACCTTGGATTTAGATTTAGACTACACCCACCCATACAGACACACACACACACACACACACCAACACACACACACCCACGCACACACACACTCACACACACACACACACCAACACACACACACAAACACACACACACAAACACACACACACCCACGCGCACACACACACACACACACACACACACACACACACACACACACACACACACACACCAACACACACACACACACAAACACACACACCAACACACACACACACACACACCAACACACACACCAACACACACACCAACACACACACCAACACACACACCAACACACACACCAACACACACACCAACACACACACCAACACACACACCAACACACACACCCACACACACATACACATGTAGACACCACAGTCTCACAGCTATTTACAAATACAGTTACAACACCAACTACAACACCAACTACAAGAACAACAGTAACAAATATGAATTGCATATCTCTAGAAGAATGTTGAGTGACATTGTGTTTTCAATGTTTCTCGTTCTTGCTGTTGCTGTTGTTGTTGTTATTATTGTTCCCGGTTAGGCACTAGTCGGCAGGCATTGTTCAATGCTCGTGTGCTTGTTTTGTCTCTGTACATGTTGTTGTTGTTGTTGGTGTTGCTGCTGTTGTGCTTAACAACAATTGTACACGATAAGTAGTCGAAAGAGTTGCTTCATTTTACACTCATCCAAAAAATACATTGATTTAATTGATTTATTTGAGATCTCTGTGGGTCTAATTACGCTGTAGGGAAAAAGGTAAGCTTTTGAATAAAGTAACCGGAAAGCCGAAAGACACGTGAACTTAATTTTCGGCAGTAGTATTCGATTGTGTTCATTCGATTAATTTTTCCCCCCAGCTTGCCAACAAAAATTTATCAAAAACGGGTTAAACAGTAACGGCCAACATTGAATGAGTTGAGTTTTAATTAATAAAAAATATCTAAAATAATTTCAAAAAAGATTTCAACAAAAGATTTTTCACTTTAAAAAAACAAGCAAAATGTAAAAAAAGAAGAGTTAGAAATTGCCAAAACGCAATGTGTTAAGGACAAACTGAATACATCGTCGGATTCTTAGATCGAAAACTAAATTAAGTTTACGTGTCTTGTGATCGCTTTGGAGTAGTTGGTAGTATGGTGGCCTGATACGCAAAGTGTTCGGAGTTCATACCCCGGGCACAGGCAAAATCAAAAAGTAGAAAAACAAGTTTTCTACGTGGCACCACCTCTTGGCAGGGGCCAATGGCAAATCTACAAGAGTAAAAATTGCCTGTGAAAAGCTTTTCATTTCGCCATTCGGATTCCCCACAAAACTGTAGGGGAATTGGAAGGGACCATTCATGTAGAAACATATAACACGCACAATATGGGTGAATGCGAAAAGGCCTAGGCCTAGGCCTTTCTTGAGCTGTTGCGCCATTAAAAGAAAATCCAGAAAAATGGATCGGCTTTCCGATGTTAGGCCCTTGAAAACCCTTTTCTTGGAATGATATTTTCCAATAACTTTCATTAATTAATATATCTCTTATTTAACTCATTATTAATCATGCATTTGGAGGTGGTCAAAGGTGGACAGAGAATGCTTAACTGGTAGTCAGTGGCAGGAGAATATAGCTTAAGTTAGTTTCAAGCTTAATAGATAGTCTTTGGCAGTCTGTGAAGCATTGAATGCCAGTCAGAGATAGTCCAAGGCTATCAGAAACAGCCTGAGGCATTCTACAGTACTCATAAAGTAGGCTACCATATGCGGTTCAAAGTCAGGCTGATGTAGTTAGAGGTTTTCAATGGTTATTAAGATAGTCAAAGACAGCCTGAGATAGTTCGAAGTTACTTTGGTTATAGTTAGAGACAGTCATTGATTAGCAGTAAGAGAGAGTCTAAGCTGACAGAGTTAGTCTGAGGCAGTGAGAGAAGTTCTTCTATAAACAAAACTAGGTACACACGGCTGGAGTTAACTGTCAAAAACGTATTGGGGTTGGCAATGATACTTTGGAGTAGTTCTACATTAAATTAGATTAGATTTGAAGTTGAGCAGAATGGACGGACCTCATCCAGAGTACTCAGTATTTTGGACTATTATACTTTGCCCAGATATAGAGAAAAATTAGAAGAGAAGAGAAAAAGGGAAAGGTGAACAAGAATTTTACAAATTTCTTGGTCCACAAGTTTTTTAGAAACCTAAGAAAATCAGATAGGTTAATTGAGTAAGCAGGACTTATCCCTGAAACATCGCTATACAGTAGGCATCTCTTTTTTCTTGATACAGAAATACAGAAACAGAAAATCTGCTATATATTGTTCCTTACCTCTTCAAAGCAGAATACACATGCCGGATCGGCAATGACACCATTGCTGGTCATATATTGACCACATATTTGTGACCCACCAACCAGGATACTCAGATTCTTTCTAGTTCGAGTTCGAGTGGTTTTAACTCATATTCTGAACCATTAACTAAAGGTAAGTAAAGGTGGCGGCGAATAGCTCGGAATAGGCCCTCCACGGACTGTTGTGCCATTAAAATAAAGAATAGGTGGCAGTTCAAGATCAGTCATAGGTTGTCCAGGACCAAGGCAGCCAGAGGTTTGACTGGAAAGGCTGCTTAAGTGAAGGTATCTATACCATGCATATGTCTCCAATATGAAATCAAATGTCTAGAAAAGTTAATGGAAAAAGTTTCGATAAATATCGAACCGTTTGTGGTAGATCATATTAGATTGAAACAGGGGCTGGCCACACTTACTTACTTACTTAACTGGCACTACCACCGATGATCGGTCGGGGCTGGCCACAAGGCACCAAATTACTGCAGCCTAAAAAGGCCTATTGTGAAGAGCTCATTGAATATCCTAAGATATACTTCCTAGGGTTATAGCATTTAAAAATGCTAAAATATCACTGGGAGTTTGTTATATTGCCCACTTCACACGTAGTTGGGTATACGATAGTAAGGCGAGGAAGTCTAAGGCTTGCAAGCTTGTCACAGTGGCACAGAATACTTCTGCTCTGCTGTTTCCTCGTCTTTGTCACAAAATCTACAGAATTCGTCCCGAGTTATTCCCATGTTAGCTAGATGCTTCCTAACACTGGGCACTGCCTGTGACAGCTCGGATTCCGTTTCTGTTTAACATCAAGAGTTGTTTTGTTCTTAAGTTTGGTACACTTGGCATGAATGTTTTTGCTTGTCTGTTGCCTGAGGTGTCGTCCCAGGCAGCCAGGACCATTTGTGGTAAGTGAATTTGCTGGAGAGTAAGGGCTGCAGGAAACGATGTCGACTTGATCAAACAAAATTCATATGTAAATATATTAATTTCTTCATGATGAACTAAAAAAAGAAAATTTCTTTTAAATATAGCTTGTTTTTTGTGTTTATCAAAGTGAGTTACGAGTGGTCAAAGTATGACCATCGATATGTCGACTAGAGACCATAAGTATATGTCATTTTAGAGACTATGTATGGGCATGATTGTTAGTACTTACCACTATCTTATGTATTTTTCTAATTGAATTCATATATTTTGGTTTTATCTCATTTGAGTGAAAACTCTAACGGAAATTATTTAACATTTCCTTTGAAACTATTTTTACCAACTTCCTTTGCATGGTCCGGTTTTTAATTTTAACCAACTTGAACATTTCAATTGGCCTTCTAACAAATCTCTCTAAAAATTTGTTGCTTTTACTATAAACTTGCATCAGGAAATGTAAAAACATAAATACAACACACAAAAGCTTATGTGGGCAACCACAATATTTGAATTTATCTTGAGGATAAGACAAGGCAAGCTCACCAATACATACACATAAATATACAAATATATGTATGTACTTATGTACTAGTACTCAGCAAACAATATGCAGTTGGCAGTATGCAAGTGGCAGCAAACAGCTCCGTTCAGAAAGACACAAAGAACAACAAAGTAGAAGGAACTATTGTCAACAGACTGTATATGGCTGCAATGCTTCTCCCAAACACACTCGCACTTGAGATATAGAAAACTGTGTGCGTACGAGCAGCAGCACAGCGGTAAGCAGTAAACAGAAAGCAGAAAATAGCAAGCAAAATATATCAATAACATTTACGCCAGAAAATTAGATTAATAAACTTTGGCTTTTTAAAAGTGCTTGGCTTCGTTTTTCGTCCATGTATAAATGCTAAGTATTGAATAAATAACAAAAGATTCGGTTTTCGATGCTACTAACAGTTTTCCTCACTGACCATTGACACATTCAGATGCCGGGCAAATCTAATATCAGGATGGTTGCTCTATCCCCAGCTCTCCCTCTCCCTCTCTTTCTCCTTCTCATAGATAAATATGTATGTATAAAAATATTGCATTAAAATCGAGAAAATAAAGCAATGAAAAAGAACAAAGAGTAATGCAGCAAAAATAAGATTAATGTGTTTGACTGTATACCGTTATTGCGTTGCACATTGCACATTGCATATTTTCTACATCCGTATTTCTTTCTCTCATTCTTTCTTCCTCTTTCACTTTCGACTGCATTGTACATATTTGCTGTTATAGTTCAGTTGAAAATATAAATAAAGCAATGTCGGGCAAACCAATACATTAACATGAATGCTTGTGTGTGTGTGTGTGTGTGTGTGTGTGTGTGTATCTGAGAGAGCGGCAAAAAATTGCGCAGCGAGATCTACTTAACATGATTTGCGTTAACAAAACTGCTCTCAAATTTCTTCCGTTTTCCATTGTTCGTCAATGGTTCGTCAGTAGTTCGTAAGCTACACGAAGAAGTGTGTATTGAGTATGTGTGACAGCATTGTGTCGGCAGAGAATGTGAGCGAGCCTATTCACATGTGATGGGATAGGAAAATCAAAATTGCCCAACACTGAAATAAAGCAATTCCTCTTTGCTTTATATACATATTGTACATTATTCTTTTTTTTTCCATTGAGTAAGTTAAGCTCTCAACAACGCCTCGTTTTGTTTTAGTATTTTATTTTTTATTTAGTAAAATGGAGGGCGTGTAGTTCTCAAAAGTTCATTCCTACAGTGAAGGTAGGTAGGTAGTTTTAGAAATACATTCAAGTATATTTAATGAGATACACTGGACAAAAAAAGTATTCAAGTATGAGTACTATCTTTTACATACTTATTCACTTATATCCTTCAAAAAAAAACATCATAACTTATTGGCCAACTCATATATTTTTTCAAATACACATCATTAACGATTAAGTATTATTAATTTAATACTAAACACCTACAAATTTGGATAGAAGAAGGTATTCGACAATCATATGAGTACATACGAGGTGTGATAAAAAAATAACCGTTATTTTTAAATTTCGTGAGTTACGTATGTTCGATTTTCGCATTTTTCTTTTTTCTGTTATGTTGGTACACATGTCTGTTATATATGTTGGCAATACCAACCATTTTGGATTGCCAGTTTGTTTTTGACAGATAAAAAGTTTAGTCGTGTTTTGGTGTGCTCTTCGATTTTTTACGAAAAACAATTCGAAAAAATGGATCAAAGAAACTGTATTCAGTTTTGTGTAAAAAATGAAATTAAATGCGCAAGGACATTTGAAATGTTGACTGTGGCCTTTGGCCTTTGGCGAGTCTACTATGAGCAGAACACAAGTTCAATTGTGGTATAACCGGTTTAAGGAAGGCCGAGAAGATGTCAATGACGATGCTCGTCCTGGTCGCCCGAGCACGTCAACAACCGATGAAAACATTGACGCAGTGAAGAAAATGATTTTGGATAATCGTCGAATCGTCGAATCACTATCAGAGAGGTTGCTGATAATGTTGGCATATCGTTCGGCTCATGGCAAGCAATTTTGGTTCAACCCAGATAACAAATATGTAGAATCAACATCATCGATGATGGTGTCATTCACACGAAGTGGCTTTGTATTAAGTACTCGTGTTGATACTCATGACTTTGGTCGTCTTAATGTTAATCTAATAGGCCAACTCGGAGAGTATTTTGATGTAGCGAGTTCAATGTTGCTTCGATGTGCCTGAAGCTGTGCGCAAAGAAAGCAAGTATATCAGCATACTTAGTCAAGATCGTTTAACTTTTCAAAAGGTTTCCATTGTATTCTGCATGGTGCTTCTTTGATTGTGACCGTCATTACTTCGTCGAGAACAAGGGGGAAAACAATGGGAAGATGACGCAACCTTGGCGTATTTCGACGTCGATTTTAAAAGGTTCCGACACACTGTTTCCGACATACTGTTTTCTACCTCCGAGTACATGCTTCTCGTTATATCAGTGATTGTATTTGGTACTCGTTTTCGTTTAAGCGCTTCCCTAATACTTGATGATCTTGTGATTGTATCGAAAGTACGTTCGAAATCGATGAAAAGAAGGTATGAGGGTGAGTTGAGAATAACTCAACCTTCTTCGCCTTCTTCCTCTTCTTCTTCTTCTTTTTCTTCTTCTTCTTCTTCTTTTAATGGCACACCAGCCCATGAAGGGACTAGGCCATAGCGTGGAAACATGGTCTGCATATGATCACTTAAGAGCCTTACTTTACTTACTTACTTACTTTTAATGGCACAACAGACCATGGAGGGCCTAGGCCGAGCTTTTCGCATCCACTCATGTTGTGCGTGTTATATTTGTACGTGAATGGAAGGCACCTGCATGTGGTCTCCCTTCTCGGAAACTAGCTTTTTCGCTTCTGATGGTTTTAGCGAGAGTCTTTCCAAAATGATTTACATAAGCACTTTTTGGATTGTGTTGAGCAATGTGATTCCGCGCCAGCTTTTGCGCTCCAGTGAAATGACTGTTTTCTGAGAAAGGTGATATTTGGTATGTCCTTTTGGGTATGGACTTTGTCCTCCATACTTTGCGGATAAGTGGCGCTAGTGTATTTGCTGCCCAAACTGAATTTAAGTTGAATACTTAGTTTCGGTGCTATGTTGTCTAACGCAGCGGAGTTATTGTTTTTAAGTTTTCTAAAGGCAGATGGTATTTCTTTGATCTTCGGTGGCGCATCAGTTATTATAGCGCGAAGTTTCTGGGCTGCTTCATTTGCAGTTCGAGAAAGCGACGCTAATGTTTGCGTCCGCTATTTCGAAGATTTGTTTCCAAATGGACATGTGAACTTTTCAAATGTTGATCCGTACTAGTTAAAAGCTTGTTTGGCTAGTGAAAGAGGGGCTGAGTAGTGTTTGATTTACTTTAGCTAACTGCAGCAATTACTTTGTAGGTTTTGCTGCATTTTGTCTTGCTGCTTTTTCGACTTCTTCACGCTTTCCCTTTTTATTTGACTTTGCTATTTCCCTACTATAAAGTGGATTTACTTAAGAAGATATTACTTTATGACCTCTCGCAAGTGAAAAAAATAATTAAAATTAAAAAAAAACAAATTTCCCCTCATGATATTGACCATTAGCACATGCACGTTATCAATAACACGCTCAAGCAACACATGCAGATCAATACACAATACGGCGGTGCAGCTGCTGACGGTGTTGCACAAATTTATTCATTCATTCATTCATTCATTGATTGATTCACTTTCTATTTGAATACATACATACATAAATACATATACACCTTTGCATTTGCTTTCAACTAAACTATGTACATACATTTTATGTTGGACCAGAGTAGATTCGTTTCGGCTTCTTAGGGCTTATGGCATTATTTACACAAGGATTTTGAGTGTGGTAAACACGTAAATGTACGAGCACGTTGGTATGAATGTTAATGTTTGCTTGTGTATGCGGTGTTGTCGAATACTTGATGTAAACTACGTTATCGGGTATGTAATGCTTTAATTCGATTTTGTGCACTGAGGCGTATGCGTAACCAAATTGCGCAAATAAAGAAGGAATATTCCTGATATCGTATTCAGATTCCTGACAACGCATGACACTTTGTAAACTATATACACATATAAACATATGTATGCGTGTGTGAGTGTAGTGAACTGTTGGTTTTGTTGTTGTTCTTGTTGTAGGCTGCCTGCAGTTGGTTTGCAGTACCTTGATTTTAATATGCACAGATATTGATTGAAAATATTAAAAGAAAAAACTTTTATAATAATTTTAAAGACTTCTGGTTGCATAAATTTAAGTAAATTGTAGAGCATCAAGGAAGAATCTTAAATCTTAAATCGCTGGCGCTCACATTTATGGTACATAGGATATTTGAATTTTATTATACATAATTAAAGCAATAATCAAATAATTGGATTTTATGAAGTTAACAATTATCTCACGATGGTATAAGACTTACTCAAGTATAAGCTTCTAAAGATTTAAATTAAAGTGACTTATTTACATTTTGTTTATGATAATATTTTACTATAAAATTGCTTTCCCATGTGATTTCTCCCTCTACTTTCGTTTCTCAATATAACAAATCCTTTTCAACTGGTTTTCTTTTACCGCAGCTATGTTTTCATTCTACAACTTTAACTATTTTCTATACATAAAATATGATAAATATTATGCTTAACTGAAATGTGCTGAAAACTGAAAAGTTTGGTTTTTATATACAGTACTTTCAAGAAGAAAGCAATCGGCTTTTTCGCATGAAATAATTTGAATATCAAGTAGGCTTTAATTTAAAAAAAAAACTGGATTTCATTGTAAATTTCGCAATGTAATTGTAGAAAAAGGTCAATTATACGCTTTCGTCTCAAGAGCATATTTAAGAAATGAGTTCCGTCTTTCAGTCTGTCTTTGTTCCCATCCAAAAGGTGCCAAGATGTCCCACTTGAGTGCTTCGAAGTACTTAAAAAATCTAAGGCGTTTGTCCAGCATTGGAGCCAACACTTTTTTAATGCACAAAAATGTGGACGACTTGCCAAATCGCGGCATTTGCAGAGCTACCTCGAAAGAGGAGGACCTGGTTATAAAGAAGATTTTCGAAGCTAGTCCAGCCATATCCTTTAAAGCAGCTAAACAAAAATTGACCCGAAAGGTCATAAATGTCTCTCTGAATACAATAAGAAACCGCAAACCGTTTGAGGGAGTTTCAGATCCAATTTCGAGCAACGACGGTAAAACCCTTACTAACTGCAAAGCAAATGAAAAAAAACCCCAAGAGTGCGAAACTGAACATGTGGATGACGATGACGATTGGAGCCAAGTGGACGAATCCTCCTTTTGGATGACAAACACTATTAAGCGTGCTTGGTCCCCTAAAGACGATAAGATGCTCCACCGATCAGTGAAATATCCAGGAAAGGTTCATGTTTGGGGATGCTTCACAAAACAAGGATTTGGCAAATTAATCATGTTCACGAGGAATTTGGATGCCGACTTCATGACCACGATATACTACTGTGGGCAAAAAGTAGTAAGACTTTTTAATTTAAATTTCGCGCGGAAACCCATTCATCAAAATATTATTTTTTTAAGGTTAAGGTATGACTGTCGGTGACATCTGTGCCAAATGTCACATCAAAATAATCATTAGTGTTTAGTATACGCTTGTCTTTCTGAAGTTTCTGCACAAAAAGTGCATTCGGCGATTTTCACAATGAGTGAAATTATTCAACAAAGAAGTTCCATTCAATTTTGTGTGCGGAATCAAATCAAATTTCTGGTGCCGAAACGTTCAGAATGTTGCAAAAGGCCTTCGGTGATAATTGTATGTCGCGAGCAAGTGTTTTTGTTGATTGGTACAAATTGTTCAAAGATGGTCGAGAACGCGTTGAGGACGAACCACGTCCACGACGGCCATCAACATCAACTGATGATCAACACGTCTGGTCAATAAAATCAAGGAATTGGTGCTCGAGAATCGACTAATCGATTAACAGTCAGAGACCTTACTGGCATCGTTGGAATATCGGAAGGATCAGTGAAAACCATTTTAAAACATCATTTGGACCTAAGAAGAGTGAGTGCACGATTGGTTCCAAAATCACTGCATTGGTTTTACGAGGCCATTTTGCCAAAAATTCGACTGATATCGTTCCGCAACCACCATACCACCCTATTCGCCTGACTTAGCACCAGCAGGTGTGACTTTTGGCTATTTTCTAAACTCAAAAAACCGCTTCGTGGACCGTTTGACCGTTTTGAGTCAATTGAAGACATTAAACATGAATCGCTAAGCGCATTGAAGGCTATTCCGGAAATTGAATAACTTCATTTGGCATAACTTCATTGGATTGGCCCTCACAGTCGCCAGATGCGAATCCGATCGAAAATGTTTGGGCTCTTAAAACTACGTGGAAAAAAGATCATTTGAAACGGCTTCTCAGGGTAATAGAGCGAAGTTTAACACGGTCATATGCTGAAAAATTAGTCGATAGCATGCATTTCCGTTGTAATGAAATTACAAAGAACGGTGGCGACTGGACGCCATATTAATATAAGTAGAAAAACAAAAATTGTTAAATTAATATGAATCAAACAGACAAGGGAATTTTGTATGAAAATTGAAAATATTTATACTTTTTGCTTGAGCGCAAAATTTTTTTTGAGTAAATTTCCCTCATTAAATTTGGGTAATATAAAATATACTTGCGTAGTTTATATGTAAAAGGAAGATAAAAATATCAAGAAAGTTTATTTGTTTTGCAAACTTTGCATATATGTACTCTATTCATTAGAATTGTTACAAAGAAAAACAAGCAAACATGGAAACAACTCACACACACTCAACGACATCCACGCAGTATGGGAAAATAAGTATAGTATGGACGACAATTTCCAATTGGTTCTACAACTAGTTTAGAAACAATGATTTGCCTATAAAAACTAGTTCCATAGTTATTGCAATCAGACTCAAAGCAATAAGGACCAAAAGGACCTTAACGAGATTTACTAACTGACAGATTGAAGTGGAGAAGTTACGCAGTTACTTTTTTAACTGGATTCAATTGAAGATTGCATTGGGTTGGAAGAACTTTGATACACCTTTTCACTACCTATTCCAATGGATCTAATTCAACTGGATTCAATTGGAGATTGCATTGGGTTGGAAGAACTTTGAAACACCTTTTCACTACCTATTCCAATGGATCTAATTCACATTGCTGAGTCAATTTAGTTTTTTACTAGGAACTCTTTGAACTGTCCAAATTTATGTTGCATTCCAAAGTATTCTAGTTTGAACTAATACAGACGAAAAGCTCGGTCTGGGCCATCCATGAGCTGTTGTGATTTTAAAAGAAAGTAAGAAAGTGGTCGCTGTGGCGTAGTGGTAGAGCGTTGGACTGCTACGCAGAGTGTCCGGGGTTCAAATCTCGGCACAGGCAAAATCAAAAAGAAAAAAAGTAGAAAAAATAATTTTTCTACCCAGCACCACCTCTTGGCAGGCAATGGCAAACCTACAAGAGTAAAAGGTGCTATGAAAAGCTTTTCCCTTCGCCGTTCGGATTCGGCATTATACTGTCGGTCCCTTCCATTCATGTACAAATATAACACGCACAACATGAGTGGATGCGAAAAGCGAAAAGCTCGGCCTAGGCCCTCCATGGGCTGTTGTGCCACTGAAGGTAAGTAAGTAAGTAAGAAAAACTACAGATCCTGCAATAACGAATGCATACAGTGTAACTGACAGTTTTTTCTTGATACAATTTCAATATGTTATTTAGTCCTTGACACCAATTAGTAAGGGTTTTTGGTCACAGCAACGTTAAAGGTAATGAAATAGTAAACAAATCAGCAAGGAACACTAAACACTTTAATCTTTATTCGACACTTGCACTGCATTTAAGAAACTTGCCAAAGTAAGTAAATCCTTATCGACCCCTAAATAACTTTACTTACTTACTTACTTAACTGGCACTACAAACGATGATGGGTCTTGGCCGCCTCTATAAAGCTTTGCCAGTCGACTCGGCTATGCGCGCGCTGGCGCCAGTTGTTCCTTCTTATTCGATACACGTAGTCCACACATACGGGACCATAGATCTTACGGAGTATCTTCTTCTCGAACGCTTGTAACAGCCTCTTATCATTGATGGTCAATGTCCACGTCTCTGCGCCATACATTAGGACGGGAAGGATGAGGGACTTGTAGAGCGTTATTTTCGAGGGTCGAGAGAGGACTCTACTTCTCAATTGCCTACTGAGCCCGTAGTAACACCAGTTGGCAAGAGTTAATCTCCGCTTGATCTAAAGCTGACATTATTGTTGGTGTTTATGCTGGATCCTAGATAAACGAAATCCCTGACGACTTGAAAAGTATAATTGTCAACAGTGACATTTTGTCCAAGATGCCGTGACTCTTTGTTTGTTAACACAAGGTATTTCGTTTTGTCCTCATTCAATAAATAACTTTACCACTTTTGATTGATTGAGTTAAGAGGTTGACCGTCATCTCTGTACATTACGAGGTGACTAGAGATAACAACGCTGTTGTGACATCTTACTTTTGAGAAGTACTATTAATACGTAGTTCTGAAAGTAATATTTTTCTATATACAAAGTCTATAGTCTACTTGGCAAACAAAATAGTTTAATATCTGATGACTTTGCTATTTTAAAGTATAGAAAAAGGAAGGCAATATTATGCCTCTCAAAAAATTGTAGTTTATCCCTTTAGAATATGGTTTTTCTAGAAGTGTGGTTTTCAATCTGGCAATACTTTTTTGCGGAGTTGGTCTTTTTGACAGCTGTCGCTTGATTTATGGTCAGTCTGGTTTGCTATTTCATAATGAATAGACTTATGCCTGAAGAATGTTTGCAAATTATTGAAAATTCGTGCCCTGTGAAAAATGTGTGTTATCGCAAAATTGTTTTCAACGATGATGTTCATTTTTGGCTCAATGGATTCGTGAATAAGCAGAATTGTTGTATTTAGAGTGAAGACCAGCCAGATGCAATTCAGCAGCTATCAATGCATCCTGAAATATGCGAATTTTGGTGCGGTTTATGGGCAGGCGGCATCATTGGGCCGTACTTCTTCAAAGACGATGAAAGCCGCAACGTTACGGTCAATGAAGAAAGGTATCGTTCGATGAAAACAGACTTTTTTTGCCGAAAATTCAAGAATTGGACTCGGCCGACATGTGGTTCCAACTGGACGGTGCTACATGCCACATGCCACACTGCACGCAAACCATGCATCAATTGAGAGGCGAATTTGGTGAGCAGTTAATATCACGTTTTGGTGCAGTCAATTGGCCACCAAGATCGTTTGATTTGACCCCGTTAGACTATTTTTTGTAAGGCTATGTTAAGTCTCTTGTCTATAGGGGCAATCCAAACACGATTGCTGCGTTGGAAGCCAACATTGAACGTGTCATTTGTGAGATTCCGTCCGAAATGTGTGAAAAGTGTGCCAAAACTGAACCTTCAGAATGGACCACTTGAAGCGTAGCCGCGGGCAACATTTAAGTGAATAAATAAATTATTAAATTATTATTTTGTAAAATATGATTAATTTGAGAAGAAAAAATTAATTTTGAATATAAATTCTGACCTCCTATAAATTCTGACCAACCCCGATCAAAAGACTTAATTACTAAATTACCTAGAAATAAAGGATAAAAAATAATCTCGTAAGTTGAAATATAAGGTATAAATTATCTTTAAAAAGTAAATGGCAGGAATTGATTTATCGATCCAAATAAAAATTTCATTCACTTTTGTAAAATTTCTGTGGTTTTTTTTTTCATATTCAAAAACTAAACTCTTATAAAAATCACCCTTTACTTATTTCGAAAAGATTATGTAGATGAGTGGAAACTGAGAATGTTTCTCAAATTTCAACAAAGAGAATATTACATACATAACTTTACATATGAATAAGGGAGATAGCATAAAGTGGTGAATATTCGATTATTTATTTGACAAAAGAAAAATCTCTCTTTTACTTAGTTATTACCGGAGAGAAAAGTAATCAGGGCCCTATTTCATCAGCCACTTTGCATTCCATAAATTTACATTTCTTTAAATTGTCCAGGTATATTATTGTAACTATTTAGGTAAAAAGTAATATTATTACGTAATAAGTCATATTATGTAACTTACAGTCTCAAGACTGGATAATAATCCAAATTATGTGTAACTTTAGCCAATCGATAATTTCATGGTAATATTTTCTACCAAAATACACCATTTTTTTTTATTATTTTTTCGTGATACAAACAAAATATTGTGAAAAATATACCCCCTGAACTTGAAGATACATCCTAATACTTAGTCGGGCAAGAAGCTTACTGCCACGCCAATACCACAAGCGGTTAAAGAGTAAATATAACATACTAAGTAGATCTTGATATAATATAAACCGGCACAATTAGTCTGGCAGTAAGGAAGGAGGTTAAAGTCATTTTTGCGAAGAGTTTGGCCTAAGCTTTCCATGGGCTGTTGTGCCCAGAAAAGAAAAGAAGAAATCTTTCATGTTAGGTGTAAATTCGATCTACTAAAATCTGCTCGAGACCCTTTCATCCTTTTCAACCCGCGCATTGGCATGGATGCTGGCTTTTATTTTGGATTTAAGATTTGAAAAACTTATTGTTAGTTTACAAGTCTAGAAAGATTCATTTTAAAATTAAACGATTAAAAAACAAAAGAGCATATTTCAAATGGACACGATACTTTAAGGCATTATGACTCTCTGTCGTAACGCAACAACACTCAAAAAACTTGCCGTCAAGGCAAGCAGCAAGAACACTCAAGATATTTGTGATTTACACGATTTATTTTTATATAATTTGCCATATTTCATTTACTTTTATATATTTATTTCAATAATTTATTTTTATTCACAAAATGAAAATTATATCTTTTTGCTTCTATTCTTTTTCTCTCCTTCTTTCTCCGCCGCTTTGTTCACCATTGTTCTTTGTTGTTGGCCTCTTAATTTGGTGAGTGAATGTGTGGTGAGTTTGAATGTTTGCGGGTTTGATTGATGATTTTGAACTCTGACAATTAGAGAGTAATCAAATTCATAAGTAAATGTTCAACGATACTCTTTCATCTTCTCTCTCTTTGCATCTCCCATTTACTTATCTTCCTAATCAAAAGAGAGCATTGCGTTCATATGGGAACCTCATGAGTGTTATTTGAATTTAAAAAATTGTTATAAAGAAAACATGGTTTTTTGGTTTTACATATTTCCACTTTATATCTGCCTACGGGTTTATTGCATCAAATAACTTCATAAAGTAGTTTTTAAATGATTAATCTCGAATTAAAAGACCAAAAAGCCAAGGGCAGCTTGAATTTCACAACAGGTTATACTTACTTTTTCTGATTTTTCTACAGCATGGAACAGCGTTTTCAATAAAAACTTGTACATACTCATATGTGAGAGGACCTCGATAGTCTAGTGGTTAGAGTAGTAGATTTTCAGCAGTTAGGCTGGGGCTCTATTCAACTCTTGGCGTGGTGCTTGATAGCTAATTCTCATAAATTATGAAGTGAATGAGAGTTATAAGATAGTGTACAAGTACACCACTTGCCAGGCAATGGGAAAACCAATCAAGTGATAACAGGTTGTGTGATCAGGTTCACTCTCCCATTATCCCTCCTTCTTCCTCTCACCTATCAATCTTCCTTCCATTCAACACAATGCTCTGCATTCATAGGGGTACACCCTGTGTGTTGAATGTCGCAAAAAAAAAAAATAAATAAAAATGTTGCCACCCAAACGTTTGTAGGTTCTACCATGCTGTATCACAATGGGCCGTCCTGGCCTCAGTGCGTCTCGGCAGCAGGCACAAAATCAACAAACACGCGAAAACCCATTCATCAAAATATTATGTTTTTAAGGTTGGTATGACTGTCGGTGACATCTGTGCCAAATGTCACATCAAAATAATCATTAGTGTTTAGTATACGCTTGTCTTTCGGAAGTACACAATGAGATTTTCACAATGAGTGAAATTTTTTTTTTGTGTGCGGAATCAAATCAAATTTCTGGTGCCGAAACGTTCAGAATGTTGCAAAAGGCCTAAGGCCTTCGGTGATAATTGTATGTCGCGAGCAAGTGTTTTTGATTGGTACAAATTGTTCAAAGATGGTCGAGAAAAACCCCGTCAAAGCAGGTCAAAAATCAAGGTCATGTTGACAGTTTTCTTCGATTATCGAGGTGTGGTGCACTCCGAATTCCTTCCGACCGGCCAAACTGTCAACAGGGAATACTATTTGAGTGTAATGCGTCGTTGGCGTGAAGGGATTCGCAAAAAAAGGTCGGAATTATGGAAAAACAACTCATGGTTTTTGCATCACGATAATGCGCCAGCTCACACTGCATTGGTTTTACGAGACCATTTTGCCAAAAATTCGACTGATATCGTTCCGCAACCACCCTACCACCCTATTCGCCTGACTTAGCACCAGCACGTGTGACTTTTGGCTATTTTCTAAACTCAAAAAACCGCTTCGTGGACCGTTTGACCGTTTTGAGTCAATTGAAGACATTAAACATGAATCGCTAAGCGCATTGAAGACTATTCCGGAAATTGACTTTAACAACTGTTTCGAGAATTGGAAAAAATGTTGGCACAAGTGTATTGGGGCCGGGGGGGATTACTTTGAAGGGGACGAAATAGATTTGGAAGAATGAAGAAAAAAATTTGAAATTATGAACAAAGTCTTACTACTTTTTGCCCACAGTAGTATTCACAACTCCCATGATAGAAAACAGCATCATGCTTTACACTTAAAATATATAATTTAATTTCAGGTGCTGTGATTATTTACGAATATATTCAATATTTACAAAGATTTCATTGTGTACCGCTAAACAAACGCGAACGAGTGCAATAAGCTTAACCTCAATTTACCACGCTGTTACCTGTACGCATACTGGGTGGAAATGGGGAGGGGGCGGGGGGGCTCCCCAGAAAAGAATGCAATGAAACGTACATAAACTTAAAACAATGCCATTGCAATAAAACTGTGTCTTTGTTGTTTTTTGTTTGTTTTTTTTTTGTTGCAGCTACAGCACCAGCAAACGTGTTTAAAAATGTGACATTATTGTTACTGTTATTGTGCAACATGAAGCTACTTTCATGTTCTTTAGCTACAACTGACGATAAGTGTGTGTAGATGCCAGTATAACTACATAGACGAGTATGTATGTGTGTGTGTGT
Source organism: Palloptera scutellata (assembly GCA_958295655.1). Taxonomy (NCBI): domain Eukaryota; kingdom Metazoa; phylum Arthropoda; class Insecta; order Diptera; family Pallopteridae; genus Palloptera; species Palloptera scutellata. The sequence continues at coordinate 96,175,543 of OY282449.1, read as the reverse complement.
GTGTGTGTGTGTGTGTGTGGCAATGTGTGCGATATCAAGGCTTTCGATTTAACTGTCAACAAATGCACTTAAAAATGTTACATTCGCACATTGTAACAGTAAATAAAAAAGAAATGGAAAATAGGCAGAAGAAAGACGGAAAGAAAGAGCGAAAGAGGGAGAGATCTTTTGAGTAACTAAGTGTGTAAGTGTAGCTCTTTTTTGTTGTATTGCTGTTCCATATATTTTTGTGTTTCTATCATATGCCGTTACGAGTACAGTCCGCTGTTCTTATTATTGCTGTTATTCTGTTGTATTTGCCGTATATCATGCGATATTTCTTTGTAATCTTAGAGCGGAGTGAGGAACGGAAAAAAGAATAAATGCAGAAAATGAGAAAGCACGTTACTTTTGATTAAAATAAAAAGAAATGGGAATAATGAAAATATTTCCTTGTATGTGTGTTATGTAATCTGAAATGTTTGTGAGTGTGTTTCACTTGACTTTCTAAAATACACACACACACAAATTAACAAATACACGGAAATAGCAACAAAAAAAAAAAAGGTAAAGAGAATTGCAAAAGGATAAAATGAAATTGAACTCTTCTATTTTTCTCGTTTTCGTTTACCAGAAGCATCTGTTTATATGTTCGCTTACATGCTCAAGTGTCTGTGTGTGAATGTGTTTGCCTGCGAATGTATTTGTGTGTGAATGTGTTTGTGTGTGTATGTATTTGTGTGTGATTGCGTCAAACAAAAGAAACTTTAAGTGAAACTGTAATTTGCACGCTGAGACAAAAAAACAAAAAGAAAACAAACATTTTTTCTTGATTGCAGGCAGGCAGGCAGGCAGCCAGCCAAGCCAAAAGCCAAGCCAAGTTATACCGCACCAAGTAGCAATTGCCAAAATATAGGAACCTACTTCCCATTTCCGGTTCGCTGCCGGTTCGTGGCCTTTTTGCACACGACTTTTTTCTATTTATCTTTTTTTCCATATTTTTTTTCGTCGTTCTCAATTGCACTTGCAAGTGTGTGTTTGTTTTTATTTGGGTGTATGCATGTGTGTGAGTGGAGTGTAATGCGAGGTTTAATTTTGTTGACCTCAATGTCACACAGCATGAAGTTGAAGCAGCACCAGCAGCAGCAGCTTTGAGATAGCGTTGTCATATTGCTCGTATTTGCCATGTTGCGTTGTTGATTCGGCATTTCATTTTCGTTTTGTTTCTTGTGTTTATTTTTTTTTTTTTTGGCAATGGTTTTGGTTTTTAACCTTTTTTCAGCGATTTTATTGCGGATCCTATTTTGTTGACAGTTTAAAATTGTATCAAGTCGCGCTGAAAAACTGAACGTTTTTACTCGGTTTTATTTTTTTGGCTTCAGTGATGATGATGATGCTGCGGCAATTTAAGTTCTGTGGAAAACATTGATGTTCCCCCCCACCCCCCCTAAAAATATGCAATTAAAATTGCAATTTTGAGAATTTTTTAATAAAAACATTTGCTATGACAATATGAAAGACTAACTATATAAAGGGGCTTTCAATAGGGGCAATATGGACCCTTTACTCACATCAGGAGACTTATGATACTGGTTCTTATTTGAAAAGTTACAAGTATGAAACCGGTAACGACATCTCCGTGTCGCTAGGTAAAACTATACGCTCTGTTAAACCAAATCATTGGCGCCATTTCTTCGCATTTATTTCTGTCGAACAATATTCAGTTCATAAACAATCAAGTTTCATACAACAACATATTTTTTTTCGTTCGTAAAAATGTCGAATTTTGTGCTTACAAACTACGATATGCGGACATTATTGATTTTCTGTTTCCAATTGAAGAAATTTTCTTTGGAATCTCATCGAATGCTTGTGGAAGCTTACGGTACGGCCAGCACGCTCTAGGCAAAACACAGTGGTTCAACGAGTGGTTCAAAAAGTTTATGGTAACAGTGGCGATTTTGATTTGAGAAACGAAGAACGTGGAAGACCGACACCACCGAAAAAGTTTAAAGATGCCGAATGCCGAATTGCAAGCTTTACTCGATGAGGATGATAGTCAAACGCGAGAACAACTTGCAGAACAATTATGGTAAATGTGACCCAACAATGTATTTCTCAACGTTTAAAAGCCATGGGATTGATTTTGAAGGTGGGAAGGTGGGAAGATGGGAAGATGGGCGCCGCATGAATTGACTGAAAAACAGCAAGAAAAATACGAAAAACCACATGGGAAATGTTGATCGCCAGGTACAAAAGAAAGTCATATCTTCATCGAATTGTTATTGGCGATGAAAAATGGATCTAATTCGATAATATCTATTCCCAAACGTAAACGATTATATGTTAAGCCCGGTACACCGGCCAAATCGACAACAAAGCCAAATCGCTTCGTAAAGAAGACGGAAGAATGCTCTGTGTTTTTTTGGATCAGCGAGGTGTTATCTGGTTTGACCTTCAGCAGCCAGGTAAAACAGTTACTGGTCAACGCTACCAATAACAATTGCCCGATTTGAACCATGCTTTGTGCCAAAAACGTCCAGAATATCAAGCTAAGTAGGCAACACAAAGTGATTTTTCTTGATGACAATGAACCATCACATCGAACAAGAACAAAACAGACTCGGGAATTGGTAGATTCGTACAGCTGGGAAGCCCTCCCCCATGCGGCTTATTCACCAGACTTCAGCAGGCTCCATCTGACTACCATATTTTCATCAGCACTTCGATTCGTACGCAAATGTGGAAAAATGGCTGATGACTGATTTGACTCAAAATACGAACAGTTTTTTGGTCAGGCATTCACAAATGATCTCTCACGAGAGAGATGGGAAAAATGTGTAGCTACCAATGGCCATTATTTTGAAGATTGAAGTATAACCATTTTTCTTAAGTAAAATTGTATTTTCTTGAAAAGAAATTCCGGTTTCATACCTGCACACCTGGTATAAAGAAGCAATGCGAGCAATGGGCTACCGTATTATGGACTGATGATAACAAAATAAACATGCACGGGTCAGATGGAATTCATTATGTTTGGAAGAAGCCTTCACAGAAGATAAAACGTTGCGTGATGTGTTGCCAACTATGTATTAAATTTGGTGGCACCACACTTTACAACAAAGCTTATGTTGTAAAGTGTGGTGCTGATTGAAGGCAAAATGTACGCTAATGGACTCGTATATTTCAGTATTGGATCAAGGGTATTTTACCTCTTTGGAGAAGCTATCACTTCAACAACAATCTACCATACTGATGCTGGGTCAAAAACGATTCAAAATATAAGGCGAAAAGGACAGCACAATTCCTTGAAAGCAAGAATGTTGAAGTAATGGAATGGCCCCCTCAAAGTCTCATTCTGAACCCGATGGAAAACTTGTGGTCTTTCTTCAAAAAAAAAAGAAGGGATTATGAATACACGAACCTAGGGAAAAATAAAATAATGTTGTTCGTTCGATCGGTGTGAAGATGTAAGGGGTTCGATAACCCAAAAAGAGTGCGAAGAACTTGGTAATAAGTAGCATGCCTAACAGAATCCAAGCTGTTATTGATACAAAAGGAGGCTATATCCGGATGTGTTATCCTTTCCCCTCTCTCCCCTCCCTCTCATTCCCATTCACATGTTCAGTTTTTATCCAGAGGTTTTGATCCTTCGAAGGTCAAACAAAGATTCTTTCATATGAACCGATACACATATTTTTTTACATATGAACTCCGATATGTTTTGGTGTCTGAGAAAAAGTTCTTAGGGAAGGTGCATGCGAAAGCTCGACCTAGGACCTCCATGGGCTGTTTTGCCATTAAAAGAAAAGAAGAACCTTCATTTCTACTCCTTACCCCTTTCTGAGGTGTCTTTTAAACAGGTATTTTTGAATACCCTTAAACGTTGAAGACCACACGGAAAAATATAAATATGTCTTACGGGAAAAGAACAAACATGAAGAAAATGCTAGGTTCCCCACCAAATACATGAATTGCCTCCGAGCCGCTGTTTAGGGTCCCGTAGCCTCCAAATGTCCTCTTCCCTTCCATTTTCCTTATCTTCATTAATGACCTTCTGTCATTAACGAAGAATCTTATTTGACAGCACCATTTCTCATTCATATGCCTGTTCCAAAAACTAACTAACTCTAACCTAACTCGTCGGAGATTGAGAGCAAAAGGCACGTTATGATTGACTCACTCAATAAAGATCTCCAGTCCAGATCTCCGTGCAGGATCTTACGAATAGAGTTAAGTTCAATGCGCGTAAGATCCAACGTTTTCTGTTATCTCACAAACGAGTTTCCCAACCCCACGATAACATTAGATATGGTGAGGGGGGGCGGGGGGTAGGTATTGCGGAGACAGCGACTCTTGATGCTCTGGGCATGTCCATCCAATGTGATGTTCGTTGGAATAAAACATATTTTTGGCGTGTCAAAAGAAGCAGCCAAGTGTCTAGGATTTCTTAGGCGGTGTAACAAGTATTTCACTCCAACTGATCTCCGCATGATTTACACCATCTATATACATCCTAAATTGGAGTTTGATTAGCACCTATGAGCTGAAGCTCCACGAACACAACTGGAGCTCCTGTACCGTATCCAACATCGAGAGATAAAGCTAATATGAGATAATAGAGTTTCCAGCTCTATTGAATCGTTGGAACATCGGCGAAACGTAGCTTGCGTCTCTTCGTTTTACCGTTACTTTCACGGTAGATGTTCTTCTGAGGTGCCGCCAGTTCGTGTGTTAACCAGAACTACACGATCAGCAAGCGGAGATCACGCCTTCCACGTAGACACGGTGTTGCACCGCACTTCGCATTACAGAGAAAGTACTTTTATATATCGTACAGCGCGTTATTGGAATAACGCTCATACGCAAATTTAAATTGCGGTAAGTATGTTTCCCAATAAATTCCTGATTTCAACTGCCTTTCTCCAGATATTGGCGGAGGGAGACAAATTTTCCTGAAAAAAATCTATGCTGCGTCTCATGCTGAGGGGAAAATGGACCACAGATTCGAATTTAGTGAACTCAAATCCATACAAATCCCTTAACTTATTCCAGTCTCATTCTGAGTGGAAAATGGACCACAGATTCGAATTTAGTGATCTCAAATCCATACAAATCCGTTAACTTATTCCGGTCTCATACTGAGGGGAAAATGGATCACAGAATCGAATTTGGTGAACTCAAATCCATACAAATCCCTTAACTTATTCCAGTCTCATTCTGAGTGGAAAATGGACCACAGATTCGAATTCAGTGAACTCAAATCCATACAAACCCGTTAACCAATTCCAGTCTCATGCTGAGTTGAAAATGGACCACAGATTCGAATTGAGTGAACTCAAATCCATACAAATACGTTAACTTATTCCAGTCTCATGCTGAGTTCAAAATGGACCACAGATTCGAAATGAGTGAACTCAAATCCATACAAATACGTTAACTTATTCCAGTCTCATGCTGAGTTCAAAATGGACCACAGATTCGAATTGAGTGAACTCAAATCCATACAAATACGTTAACTTATTCCAGTCTCATGCTGAGTTGAAAATGGACCACAGATTCGAATTGAGTGAACTCAAATCCATACAAATACGTTAACTTATTCCAGTCTCATGCTGAGTTCAAAATGGACCACAGATTCGAATTGAGTGAACTCAAATCCATACAAATACGTTAACTTATTCCAGTCTCATGCTGAGTTGAAAATGGACCACAGATTCGAATTGAGTGAACTCAAATCCATACAAATACGTTAACTTATTCCAGTCTCATGCTGAGGGGAAAATGGACCACAGATTCGAATTGAGTGAACTCAAATCCATACAAATACGTTAACTTATTCCAGTCTCATGCTGAGTTGAAAATGGACCACAGATTCGAATTGAGTGAACTCAAATCCATACAAATCCCTTAACTTATTCCAGTCTCATGCTGAGGGGAAAATGGATCACAAATTCGAATTGAGCGAACTCAAATCCATACAAATCCGTTAACTTATTCCAGTCTCATGCTGAGTTGAAAATGGACCACAGATTCGAATTGAGTGAACTCAAATCCATACAAATACGTTAACTTATTCCAGTCTCATGCTGAGTTCAAAATGGACCACAGATTCGAATTGAGTGAACTCAAATCCATACAAATACGTTAACTTATTCCAGTCTCATGCTGAGTTGAAAATGGACCACAGATTCGAATTGAGTGAACTCAAATCCATACAAATACGTTAACTTATTCCAGTCTCATGCTGAGTTCAAAATGGACCACAGATTCGAATTGAGTGAACTCAAATCCATACAAATACGTTAACTTATTCCAGTCTCATGCTGAGTTGAAAATGGACCACAGATTCGAATTGAGTGAACTCAAATCCATACAAATACGTTAACTTATTCCAGTCTCATGCTGAGGGGAAAATGGACCACAGATTCGAATTGAGTGAACTCAAATCCATACAAATACGTTAACTTATTCCAGTCTCATGCTGAGTTGAAAATGGACCACAGATTCGAATTGAGTGAACTCAAATCCATACAAATCCCTTAACTTATTCCAGTCTCATGCTGAGGGGAAAATGGATCACAAATTCGAATTGAGCGAACTCAAATCCATACAAATCCGTTAACTTATTCCAGTCTCATGCTGAGTTGAAAATGGACCACAGATTCGAATTGAGTGAACTCAAATCCATACAAATACGTTAACTTATTCCAGTCTCATGCTGAGTTGAAAATGGACCACAGATTCGAATTGAGTGAACTCAAATCCATACAAATCCCTTAACTTATTCCAGTCTCATGCTGAGTTCAAAATGGACCACAGATTCGAAATGAGTGAACTCAAATCCATACAAATACGTTAACTTATTCCAGTCTCATGCTGAGTTCAAAATGGACCACAGATTCGAATTGAGTGAACTCAAATCCATACAAATACGTTAACTTATTCCAGTCTCATGCTGAGTGGAAAATGGACCACAGATTCGAATTCAGTGAACTCAAATCCATACAAATCCGTTAACCAATTCCAGTCTCATGCTGAGTTGAAAATGGACCACAGATTCGAATTGAGTGAACTCAAATCCATACAAATACGTTAACTTATTCCAGTCTCATGCTGAGTTGAAAATGGACCACAGATTCGAATTGAGTGAACTCAAATCCATACAAATACGTTAACTTATTCCAGTCTCATGCTGAGTTCAAAATGGACCACAGATTCGAAATGAGTGAACTCAAATCCATACAAATACGTTAACTTATTCCAGTCTCATGCTGAGTTCAAAATGGACCACAGATTCGAATTGAGTGAACTCAAATCCATACAAATACGTTAACTTATTCCAGTCTCATGCTGAGTTGAAAATGGACCACAGATTCGAATTGAGTGAACTCAAATCCATACAAATACGTTAACTTATTCCAGTCTCATGCTGAGTTGAAAATGGACCACAGATTCGAATTGAGTGAACTCAAATCCATACAAATCCCTTAACTTATTCCAGTCTCATGCTGAGGGGAAAATGGACCACAGATTCGAATTTAGTGAACTCAAATCCATACAAATCCCTTAACTTATTCCAGTCTCATTCTGAGTGGAAAATGGACCACAGATTCGAATTCAGTGAACTCAAATCCATACAAACCCGTTAACCAATTCCAGTCTCATGCTGAGTTGAAAATGGACCACAGATTCGAATTGAGTGAACTCAAATCCATACAAATACGTTAACTTATTCCAGTCTCATGCTGAGTTCAAAATGGACCACAGATTCGAATTGAGTGAACTCAAATCCATACAAATACGTTAACTTATTCCAGTCTCATGCTGAGTTGAAAATGGACCACAGATTCGAATTGAGTGAACTCAAATCCATACAAATACGTTAACTTATTCCAGTCTCATGCTGAGTTCAAAATGGACCACAGATTCGAATTGAGTGAACTCAAATCCATACAAATACGTTAACTTATTCCAGTCTCATGCTGAGTTGAAAATGGACCACAGATTCGAATTGAGTGAACTCAAATCCATACAAATACGTTAACTTATTCCAGTCTCATGCTGAGGGGAAAATGGACCACAGATTCGAATTGAGTGAACTCAAATCCATACAAATACGTTAACTTATTCCAGTCTCATGCTGAGTTGAAAATGGACCACAGATTCGAATTGAGTGAACTCAAATCCATACAAATCCCTTAACTTATTCCAGTCTCATGCTGAGGGGAAAATGGATCACAAATTCGAATTGAGCGAACTCAAATCCATACAAATCCGTTAACTTATTCCAGTCTCATGCTGAGTTGAAAATGGACCACAGATTCGAATTGAGTGAACTCAAATCCATACAAATACGTTAACTTATTCCAGTCTCATGCTGAGTTGAAAATGGACCACAGATTCGAATTGAGTGAACTCAAATCCATACAAATCCCTTAACTTATTCCAGTCTCATGCTGAGTTCAAAATGGACCACAGATTCGAAATGAGTGAACTCAAATCCATACAAATACGTTAACTTATTCCAGTCTCATGCTGAGTTCAAAATGGACCACAGATTCGAATTGAGTGAACTCAAATCCATACAAATACGTTAACTTATTCCAGTCTCATGCTGAGTTGAAAATGGACCACAGATTCGAATTGAGTGAACTCAAATCCATACAAATACGTTAACTTATTCCAGTCTCATGCTGAGGGGAAAATGGACCACAGATTCGAATTGAGTGAACTCAAATCCATACAAATACGTTAACTTATTCCAGTCTCATGCTGAGTTGAAAATGGACCACAGATTCGAATTGAGTGAACTCAAATCCATACAAATCCCTTAACTTATTCCAGTCTCATGCTGAGGGGAAAATGGATCACAAATTCGAATTGAGCGAACTCAAATCCATACAAATCCGTTAACTTATTCCAGTCTCATGCTGAGTTGAAAATGGACCACAGATTCGAATTGAGTGAACTCAAATCCATACAAATACGTTAACTTATTCCAGTCTCATGCTGAGTTGAAAATGGACCACAGATTCGAATTGAGTGAACTCAAATCCATACAAATCCCTTAACTTATTCCAGTCTCATGCTGAGTTCAAAATGGACCACAGATTCGAAATGAGTGAACTCAAATCCATACAAATACGTTAACTTATTCCAGTCTCATGCTGAGTTGAAAATGGACCACAGATTCGAATTGAGTGAACTCAAATCCATACAAATCCCTTAACTTATTCCAGTCTCATGCTGAGGGGAAAATGGATCACAAATTCGAATTGAGCGAACTCAAATCCATACAAATCCGTTAACTTATTCCAGTCTCATGCTGAGTTGAAAATGGACCACAGATTCGAATTGAGTGAACTCAAATCCATACAAATACGTTAACTTATTCCAGTCTCATGCTGAGTTGAAAATGGACCACAGATTCGAATTGAGTGAACTCAAATCCATACAAATCCCTTAACTTATTCCAGTCTCATGCTGAGGGGAAAATGGATCACAAATTCGAATTGAGCGAACTCAAATCCATACAAATCCGTTAACTTATTCCAGTCTCATGCTGAGTTGAAAATGGACCACAGATTCGAATTGAGTGAACTCAAATCCATACAAATACGTTAACTTATTCCAGTCTCATGCTGAGTTGAAAATGGACCACAGATTCGAATTGAGTGAACTCAAATCCATACAAATCCCTTAACTTATTCCAGTCTCATGCTGAGTTCAAAATGGACCACAGATTCGAAATGAGTGAACTCAAATCCATACAAATACGTTAACTTATTCCAGTCTCATGCTGAGTTGAAAATGGACCACAGATTCGAATTGAGTGAACTCAAATCCATACAAATCCCTTAACTTATTCCAGTCTCATGCTGAGGGGAAAATGGATCACAAATTCGAATTGAGCGAACTCAAATCCATACAAATCCGTTAACTTATTCCAGTCTCATGCTGAGTTGAAAATGGACCACAGATTCGAATTGAGTGAACTCAAATCCATACAAATACGTTAACTTATTCCAGTCTCATGCTGAGTTGAAAATGGACCACAGATTCGAATTGAGTGAACTCAAATCCATACAAATCCCTTAACTTATTCCAGTCTCATGCTGAGTTCAAAATGGACCACAGATTCGAAATGAGTGAACTCAAATCCATACAAATACGTTAACTTATTCCAGTCTCATGCTGAGTTCAAAATGGACCACAGATTCGAATTGAGTGAACTCAAATCCATACAAATACGTTAACTTATTCCAGTCTCATGCTGAGTTGAAAATGGACCACAGATTCGAATTGAGTGAACTCAAATCCATACAAATACGTTAACTTATTCCAGTCTCATGCTGAGGGGAAAATGGACCACAGATTCGAATTGAGTGAACTCAAATCCATACAAATACGTTAACTTATTCCAGTCTCATGCTGAGTTGAAAATGGACCACAGATTCGAATTGAGTGAACTCAAATCCATACAAATCCCTTAACTTATTCCAGTCTCATGCTGAGGGGAAAATGGATCACAAATTCGAATTGAGCGAACTCAAATCCATACAAATCCGTTAACTTATTCCAGTCTCATGCTGAGTTGAAAATGGACCACAGATTCGAATTGAGTGAACTCAAATCCATACAAATACGTTAACTTATTCCAGTCTCATGCTGAGTTGAAAATGGACCACAGATTCGAATTGAGTGAACTCAAATCCATACAAATCCCTTAACTTATTCCAGTCTCATGCTGAGTTCAAAATGGACCACAGATTCGAAATGAGTGAACTCAAATCCATACAAATACGTTAACTTATTCCAGTCTCATGCTGAGTTCAAAATGGACCACAGATTCGAATTGAGTGAACTCAAATCCATACAAATACGTTAACTTATTCCAGTCTCATGCTGAGTGGAAAATGGACCACAGATTCGAATTCAGTGAACTCAAATCCATACAAATCCGTTAACCAATTCCAGTCTCATGCTGAGTTGAAAATGGACCACAGATTCGAATTGAGTGAACTCAAATCCATACAAATACGTTAACTTATTCCAGTCTCATGCTGAGTTGAAAATGGACCACAGATTCGAATTGAGTGAACTCAAATCCATACAAATACGTTAACTTATTCCAGTCTCATGCTGAGTTCAAAATGGACCACAGATTCGAAATGAGTGAACTCAAATCCATACAAATACGTTAACTTATTCCAGTCTCATGCTGAGTTCAAAATGGACCACAGATTCGAATTGAGTGAACTCAAATCCATACAAATACGTTAACTTATTCCAGTCTCATGCTGAGTTGAAAATGGACCACAGATTCGAATTGAGTGAACTCAAATCCATACAAATACGTTAACTTATTCCAGTCTCATGCTGAGTTCAAAATGGACCACAGATTCGAATTGAGTGAACTCAAATCCATACAAATACGTTAACTTATTCCAGTCTCATGCTGAGGGGAAAATGGACCACAGATTCGAATTGAGTGAAGTCAAATCCATACAAATACGTTAACTTATTCCAGTCTCATGCTGAGTTGAAAATGGACCACAGATTCGAATTGAGTGAACTCAAATCCATACAAATCCCTTAACTTATTCCAGTCTCATGCTGAGGGGAAAATGGATCACAAATTCGAATTGAGCGAACTCAAATCCATACAAATCCGTTAACTTATTCCAGTCTCATGCTGAGTGGAAAATGGACCACAGAATCGAATTTGGTGAACTCAAATCCATACAAATCCCTTAACTTATTCCAGTCTCATTCTGAGTGGAAAATGGACCACAGATTCGAATTTAGTGATCTCAAATCCATACAAATCCGTTAACTTATTCCAGTCTCATGCTGAGTGGAAAATGGATCACAGAATCGAATTTGATGAACTCAAATCCATACAAATCCCTTAACTTATTCCAGTCTCATTCTGAGTGGAAAATGGACCACAGATTCGAATTTAGTGATCTCAAATCCATACAAATCCGTTAACTTATTCCAGTCTCATTCTGAGTGGAAAATGGACCACAGATTCGAATTTAGTGAACTCAAATCCATACAAATCCCTTAACTTATTCCAGTCTCATTCTGAGTGGAAAATGGACCACAGATTCGAATTTAGTGAACTCAAATCCATACAAATCCCTTAACTTATTCCAGTCTCATGCTGAGTGGAAAATGGACCACAGATTCGAATTGAGTGAACTCAAAATGCATACAAATCCGTTAATCAATTCCAGTCTCATGTTGAGTGGAAAATGGACCACAGATTCGAATTGAGTGAACTCAAATCCATACAAATCCGTTAACCAATTCCAGTCTCAAGTAAAAAGTTCATAGAACTTTATGGAACACAGAAACATTTTGATGACTTTCAACGGAAATCAGTTAGTTAACTTAATGCGCAAAATTGTCCTTCATTTCTCAAAATTCATCAATGTCATTAAAGAAAACGGAAAATGGAAACAAAATTCCATTCCATTACTAAGTAACCAATTTTAGGAGAGTGAAATCAGTGAATGCCAGAAATGAAATTGGAAAATCAATCAGCAAAAGTAAAACAAGAAAAAAGAAAAAGGAATATGAAATGTGAAATGTGAAAGTGGAAAAAGGAAGAGGAACTAATCGACACTGGAAGAGTAATTAAAAGCAAATCAACTTTTAGCAACCAGTTGAAAATCGCAGGGGAAATGTTTAAAAATCGAAAGTGCAAAAATATAGTAAAACATATGTACAATATTTGTATAAGTAAGCAATTAAACTTAAATCAAACAAACTATGAATTTTCAGTTACTACGTAGTCTTTGAATTCGTTTATTCGTGCCAGCAGAAGAGATATTTTGAATGTGGGAAAACCTTTAAGAAAAAGAACCATGAGTCACTTTATATTCTTCCTCATTTTATGCGCTCGTTTGCGGAGTTAGCTTAGGATTGGCTGCAACTATTCATGAGTAGAAAAGAAAAATCAATAACATTTCAAATTGCTCCGTTTTACTTCAACTTCAGTCGAACCGCACACATTTCTGACTTTTTCTTCTCCAAGTAAAAATTTCTACAATGTATGTAAAAAATATTTATTTCAAGTATTCAGGTACTGTTTTTTTTAGAGGTAAATAAAACAAGTGAGTTTTAAAATTCATGTTCATACTTTATTTATTCATGACAATTGACTTGGTTTTTGCAGCATATTGCATTTTTCCCACTCGGTTTAAAGGCATACAAAATTTGTGAGAGAAAATGAGAATGGAATAAGTTGATTAGAAAAGCTAAAGTGGAAGCGGCGTCGTAAGCGACACCGTCGAATATGAGTTTTGTACTAGTCAGGTATAAACTGCAAAAAAGTCTAATACATACAGTAATACCCGCTTAATTGCATCAGTGAAAATGTACAATTGCTGCTTCAATTAATTGGGGAACGAGTAATTTGAGTACATTTTTAAATAAAAACGTAATATTTCGGGGGCAATTAAACGGGCACCGCAATTAAGCGAGGTTCACTTAATCGGGTATTATTATATAAGATGTTTTTTTTTCGCTAGCTAGTATTGAACATAGAATAAATTATATAGAATTTAAGTCAAAATTTATTGAAAAATTTCAATTGTTGTGAAACCTCAATGAAACCTTCTTCTTCTTCTTATGTCTTCTCCCTATGGGATATAGAACTTGTAAAATTCGTTATCATCGAGTATCATCCCATTGTGAAAAGTTTACTTTCTTTCTGAAAACCTTTCTCGTAGTTTCAGTCTTGGTCTTGGTGCTTTTCTACACAGCATCACCTTTTGGCATGCAATGGCATACCTAAAAGATGACTTGCTTTTTGACGTTTATATTTCTGACAGTTCACGCGTGATTCTTGACATGTGTCAAAGTAACAAATGATCAGTTTTGGTTGTCATTTTATCACGAATAGACTCACGCCTGGCCTGAACAACGTTTGCAAATTATTGAAATTTATTATCAAAATTCGTGCTCTGTGAAAAATGGGTTTCGTAAGCTATATCGACCCACAGAGCGCAGGATATTTAGCTCATTGTGACCGAATTTCGTACCAGTGTCACTTTATTGGACATCAATATACCAAATCGTATTCATAGAGTGCGTACCGAAGAAAGTATTGCTGCTGTATCCGCTGTATCCGTGTTGAAGAAGATTGCGATATGCCCATCCGGCGCCGATCGCAGCAATTGGATTTGTCTTATTCGACCACCTGAAAGATTTTACCAAATCATCTCGTATTAATGCCATACAAAATACAGTTGGTGCAAGAACTGAAGGCAGGCCACAAACCACAACGTCGAATTTTCGGTGAATGGGCTTTAGAAAAGCTGGATGAGGATCCGTTTTTTTTTACCGCAAAATTGTCTTCAGCGACGAGGCTCAATCGATTTTTGGCTCAATGGATACGTGAAGAAGCAGAATTGCTGTTTTTCGTATTTGGAATGAAGACCAGCCAGAGGCAATTCAGCAACTACCAATGCATCCCGAAAAATTCACCGTTTGGTGCTGTTCGATTTATGGGCAGGCAGCACCATTGGGCCGTACTTCTTCAAAGTTGATGTAGGCCGCAACGTTACGGTCAATGGAGAAAGGTACCGGTACCGTTCGGTGATAGCAGACTTTTTTGCAGAAAATGCAAGAATTGGTTTCGGCCGACATGTGGTTCCAACAGGACGATGCTACATTCCACACTGCACGCGAAACCATGCATCAATTGAGAAGCGAAATTGGTGAGCAGTTAATCTCAAGTTTTGGTGCAGTCAATTGGCCAACAAGATCGCGTGCTTTGACGCCGTGGGACTATTTTTTGTGGGGCTACGTTAAGTCTCTTGTCTACAGGGTCAAGCTAAACACAATTGCTGTTTTGGAAGCCAACATTGAATGCGTCTTTGCGTCATTGGTGAGATTCCCGCGGATATGTGTGAAAAGTGTGCCAAAATTGGACCTTCAGAATGGACCACTTGAAGCGTAGCCGCGGGCAACATTTAAGTGAAATTATCTTTAACAAGTAAATGGAAGGAACTGATTTATCGATCCAAATAAAAATTTCATTCACTTAAGTAAAATTTCTGATTTTTTTTTTAATTTTCAAAAACCAAGCTCTTAAAAAAATCACCCTTTACAAGAGTAAAAATGGCCTATGAGAAGTTTTCCACTTCGCCGTTCGGATACGGCAGAAAACTGTAGGTATACAACACACAATATGAGTGAAAGCTCTCCCTTTGACCTCGATGGGCTGTTGTGCCATTAAAAGAAAGATAAGAAAAAGTTTCATCCTTCAGCGCAGGAGTTATTTCCCAGGTACACCAAGGCTTTCTTCATCCTCAACTGACCTCCAGATTCCCTTATAACTTTAGACTAAAGATACATTAAGTATTTACTTTCTACTCATGTTCAATTTCTTGGTTTTATTTCGCTTCCAACTGGGAGCTGTTTGTCTTTATGCCATGGTTCTCTTGTTAGTGATGCTCAGTGGTGCCATTAAGAAGGGATTACTGTCAATTTTGTTAGGTACGAGTTTATAAATATTTTAATACTTTTCAAGGACATTTTGGGAAATTATTTATTTATTTACTAAGGTTTTCATTAGCTGTGTTTTTTTTGTAAGCTGTTGCCATTTCATAAAGCGTGTCAATGTACTGAATTATTTATTTAGACTTGTTTAATGTTATTTACATTTATGCATTTATAAAAATTTTAAATGCAAAAAAAAAAAAAACAAGTTTCGCAGTGCAGGATTTTCCCATCGAGATTATCTCTGCATTTATTATTGAATTTTTCGAATTAAATTGAACTGCTTTTTCATAGGCTGTACTGTACATTACGTCACTCCTGAAATTGATGCTGGAGCCATAATTGCTCAAGTTGCTGTGCCAGTGTTACCGGCTGATGATATTCAAAGCCTCTCAGAACGCATTCTCGCTGAGGAGTATAAGTGTTATGTAGAAGCAGTATGATCAATAGCAGAAAGTATTAATTATTGACCTTAAGTGTTTTTTCCAACTTCAACAAAAAATAAATTTTCGGGTTCCAGTAAAGAGCTTGCCAGTTCGTTTACTTTCTCTAACTAAAAAACAAACACTAAGTGAAATTATGAAATTATAGTATTCGAAACTTTTTCATTTTACAATAGTTTCACACTTTAGGACCAAAAAATATGTATTCCCTGAAACATTTACATTTTTGGAAAGATTAATGAACATTGAATGCTACATGACAGTTTTTTTGATCAACACTTTTCAAAATTCTTCAAATTGAACATTCTGAAAATAATTCCATTACTTCACAAAAAAGTAAAGGCCATCACTAGTAGAATATTTTTTCTCAAAGTGGAATTCGGTTTCTCTATCTGAAAAAAAAAAACAAAAAAACTATATAAAATGAATAATGAATGTATAAAGCGTCATCGTCATTATTTGTCGACTACTTATGATTGTAAATTTTTGAAATTTTTTCTACCTCTATTTGGCCACCTGCATTTGGTGGAAAATGCAAGGATAGATCAAAACAAAATGGACCGAGCTTAACCGATAACAGATGAACAAAGATGTGTGATTGCATTCCCTCGCTCATCCTCCCTCCCTCTTTCTTCATCCCACCTATCAATCTTTCTTCCTCCCACCTATCAATCTTTCTTTCATTCAATACAATGCTCTGCATTCATAGGGGTACACCCTGTGTGTTGAATGTATATATAAAAGAAATGGAGTGTAGTTATGAAGATTTTATAAAAAAAATATATATTTTAAGTAGTAGTGCGTCGAATAACATTGTCCGTTACATTTCTTCCCATACTGTGCTATTGAAATATTCAAAATCAAAAATTTTTACCTTAGTAGCTTTGAATTAAATGTCAGAAAATATGATGTGCCAGTTAAAGACAATAAAAATTTATTTAACGCGAAAATGGCAAACGAAGTGGAAGTGCGAGAAAATAATATTAAAATTTTTCAAAAGCAACCTCACTGGTCATTGAAAAAAATTGCCAAAGAGGTAGGGACTAACCCTAAAACCATTTCTCGCATTATTAAACGTTTTAAGGAAGAACTGCGTATGGATCGGAAGAAAGGTTCTGGTAAAAAGAAGGGGCCACATGACTGTGTGAAGGCGAAGAACGTTGTGACCATTTTAAAGAGAGATCCAAACATTTCGGGAAGGAAATTGGCGGGAAAGGTTTTAAGGAAGAACTGCGTATGGATCGGAAGAAAGGTTCTGGTAAAAAGAAGGGGCCACATGACTGTGAGAAGGCGAAGAACGTTGTGACCATTTTAAAGTGAGATCCAAACATTTCGGGAAGGAAATTGGCGGGAAAGGCTGATTGCTCAGAATCTTTCGTGCGCAGGACTAAGAAGGAAGCTGGGCTGAGGACGTACACAGTTAAAAAAGTTCCGGATAGAAACACCGTGAAGAATGAAAGCGCAAAACAACGAGCGAAAATGCTGAGCCGAGATTTTGTCAAGAAATTTGAATGCTGCATAATGGACGATGAAACTTATGTTTTAGCGGACTTTTCCCAGCAACATGGCCAGGAATTTTATACAGCTGATTCTCGAGGAAATGTCGCTGAAATATTCAAAGCCGAAAAACTAACAAAAATTCCCAAAGAAATTCCTTGTTTGGCAGGCAATTTGTAGTTGTGGCAAAAGTAGCAGCACATTCATGACATCGGGTACAATCAACGGCGAAATATATTTGAAGGAATGCTTGCAAAAGAGATTGCTTCCATTTTTACGCCAACATGAAGTGTCCAAGTTTTTTTTGGCCTGACCTCGCTTCATGTCATGACAGCAAAACGGCCTTAGAGTGGTTCCAACGGAATGAAGTGATTTTGGTGCCTAGAGAAGCCAATCCACCAAACTGTCCAGAGCTAAGGCCGATTGAGAGGTACTGGGCTTTAGTAAAAAGGGACATGAAGGCAACAAAAAAAATGGCCAAAGACCTTCAAGATTTCAATAGAAAGTGGTCTGCAGCAGCTGCGAGGGTGTCGGACACTTCCGTAAAAACATTAATGGAAGGGGTGGTTCCTGAAAAATTAAAACTTTTTATTAAAAACTAATTATTTGCGGTTTCTTGTTTTTATTTTTTTAATCTAAAAATAATTTGCAAATTTAAATACTTTAGTTTAAAAAAATCGGACTACTGGTTCAAAAGATTTCATCATTTTTGTACCAGCCAATTTATTCGACGCACTCCTTATCTTAAAGAGTTTCAAACAAACACAAAACAGCCACAATCAAATAATAAAGAATTTTATATATAAAACAATATTTGAGTGAAACATTAAAAATCAAAATAAAATTATTTCATTACTCGATGCAACAATGTGAATTTATGCATAGAAAGTACATAAATTATATGTGGCAACGCTTTCACTGATCGCTTCAATATTTTACACTAGATGTCGCACTCAACACTGATGACTGCAGTAAGTGAGTCATCACTTTGCACATACACTATAGCGTGCTCACTCACACTTACACCTTGGATATGTATGTAGACTTGATTCAATTGGCTGTAAAATTTCTGCTCTTTTCACTCATTCGTATACGCTGACATTCATTTCATTGGGAAATTATAAACGCAAAGTAATTAGTCAGCTACGCGACCAAACTTGAGTTTTTGTTTCTTTGTACTTATTTATTTATGTATGTAATTGTATTTTTATTTAATTGCAAAAATACATTAAAATATAAAAAGGTAGTGGTAAGAGTATAAGCAGTTGCAAGGTTTGTTGTAGATATTTCCAATAAAAGGTTAACCATCATTTGCTCTGTTTGTTCTGTGCGCGAGTAGAATATTTATTTTTTTCTGCAACTTCATTGTAAATTGCGATTTTTTAAGAGCTTGGTTTTTCAAAATTCAAAAAAAAACAACTTAGAAATTTTACTAAAGTGAATAAAATTTTTACTTGGATCGATAAATCAATTCCTGATATTTACTTTTTAACGATAATTTCACTTAAATGTTGCCCGCGGCAACGCTTCAAGTGGTCCATTCTGAAGGTCCAATTTTGGCAAACTTTTTCACACATTTCCGCGGGAATCTCACCAATGACGCAATGACACGTTCAATGTTGGCTTCCAAAGCAGCAATCGTATAGACAAGAGACTTAACATAGCCCCACAAAAAATAGTCCCACGGGGTCAAATCACGCGATCTTGTTGGCCAGTTGACTGCACCAAAACTTGAGATTAACTGCTCACCAAATTAGCCTCTCAATTGATGCATGGTTCCGCGTGCAGTGTGGCATGTGACATGTGGCACCGTTGATCCTGTTGGAACCACATGTCAGTCGAGTCCAATTCTTGTATTTTCGGCAAAAACTCTGTTATCATCGAACGGTACCTTTCTCCATTGACCGTAACCTTCATCAACTTTGAAGAAATACGGCCCAATGATGCCGCCTACCTGTAAACCGAACAGCACCAAACAGTGCATTTCCATTGGTAGTTGCTGAATTGCCTCTGGCTTCTTTCCACTCCAAATATGGCAATTCTGCTTATTCACGTATCCATTGAGCCAAAAATCCATTAAGCCTCGTCGCTGAAGACAATTTTTGCGGTAAAAAAAAGGATCCTCATCCAGCTTTTCTAAAGACCATTCACCGAAAATTCGACGTTGTGGTTGGTCGCCTGCCTTCAGTTCTTGCACCAGCTGTATTTTGTATGGCATTAATACGTAAAATCTTTGCGTAAAATCTTTCAGGTGGTCGAATAACACAAACCCAATTGCTGCGATCGGCGCCGGATGGACATATCGCGATTGGTGGATTGATGTCCAATAAAGTGAAACTGGTGCGAAATTCGGTCACAATGAGCTGAATAGCCTGCTCTGTGGGTTGATGTAGCTTACGAACACATTTTTCACAGAGCACAAATTTCAGTAATAAATTTCAATAATTTGCAAACGTTGTTCAGGCTAGGGGTTAGTCTATTCATGACGAAATGGCAACCCAAATTGAGCACTTGTTACTTTGACACATGTCAAGAATCACACGGTAACGGTCAGAAATATAAACGTCAAGTAGCAACAAAATCACCCTTTATATAAAAAAAAACTTTTTTGGCCATGATCATCTTTAACCTCCGGTGTGAATATAAAAACGATTCTTAAGAAGTAAACTAAGTACAATAAGCTTCAAAAACTAAGGCATGAATAAGGATTTTTATGAAGATGATCTTTCCAAGTCACTATACATAGAGTGTTATGTATAGGTACATACTTTTTTACTTTTAATGGCACAACAGCCCATAGAGGGCCTAGGCCGAGCTTTTCGCATCCACTCATGTTGTGCGTGTTATATTTGTACATGAATGAATGGGGCCTACAGTTTAATGTCGAATCCGAACGGCGAAGTGAAAAGCTTTTCATAGGCCATTTTTACTCTTGTAGGTTTGACATTGCCTGCCAAGACGTGGTGCCGTCTAGAAAAACTATTTTTTTCTACTTTTTTGATTTTGCCTGTGCCGAGATTCGAACCCCGGACAATCTGCGTAGCAGTCCAACGCACTACCACTACGCCACAGCGACCATGTAGGTACATACATACATAGTATAATATACTACTACTGTGGGCAAAAGTTAGTAAGACTTTGTTCATAATTTCAATTTTTTTTATTCATTCTTCCAAATCTATTTCGTCCCCTTCAAAGTAATCCCCCCCGGCCCCAATAAACTTGTGCCAACGTTTTTTCCAATTCTCGAAACAGTTGTTAAAGTCAATTTCCGGAATAGCCTTTAATGCGCTTAGCGATTCATGTTTAATGTCTTCAATTGACTCAAAACGGTCAAACGGTCCACGAAGCGGTTTTTTGAGTTGAGAAAATAGCCAAAAGTCACACACCAAAAGTGCTAAGTCAGGCGAATAGGGTGATAGGGTGGTTGCGGAACGATATCAATGGAATTTTTGGCAAAATGGTCTCGTAAAACCAATGCAGTGATTTTGGCCCCAATCGTGCATTCACTCTTCTTAGGCCCAAATGATATTTTAAAATGGTTTTCACTGATCCTTCCGATATTCCAACGATGCCATGACTGTTAATCGATTAGTCGATTCTCGAGCACCAATTCCTTGATTTTATTGACCAGACGTGTTGATCATCAGTTGATGTCGATGGCCGTCCTGGACGTGGTTCGTCGTCAACGCGTTCTCGACCATCTTTGAACAATTTGTACCAATCAAAAACACTTGCTCGCGACATACAATTATCACCGAAGGCCTTAGGCCTTTTGCAACATTCTGAACGTTTCGGCACCAGAAATTTGATTCCGCACACAAAATTGAATGGAACTTCTTTGTTGAATAATTTCACTCATTGTGAAAATCGCCGAATGCACTTTTTGTGCAGAAACTTCATAAAGACAAGCGTATACTAAACACTAATGATTATTTTGATGTGACATTTGGCACAGATGTCACCGACAGTCATACCTTAACCTTGAAAAAATAATATTTTGATGAATGGGTTTCCGCGCGAAATTTAAATTAAAAAGTCTTACTACTTTTTGCCCACAGTAGTATAATTCTATATTTAATTGAGATTTTACATATATGACACACTTGTTACCGTGTTGTAATTAAAAATTGGCGCATTTTCGTGATGTAATTTTATTTGTTTTCGTTATGCAATGTCACAACAAAAACACAACGAAAACGAAATTTTATTCAATCACGTGCGTCGTGTCCATGTAAATTTAACACACGCACATGTAATTAGGTATAATTTCCGTCCTTGTGGTTTTCTGATTCCACAACAAATTTTTTCAGCAAAACAAAAAAATTTATAAAAATCGCGTGATATTCCAAAGTGAAGTTGGTGTTTTTTTTTTTTTTTTTTTGTTGCTTTTCCCATTCGCCAATCCGAAGGAAAATAGAAACATTAAAAATGTCGGCACCCAACACGCGCTTATAAGCGCATTACATTACAACAAAAACAAGAAGAAAGAAAGAGAAAAAGTAAATAGAAAACATTAGAAAACTCATTTCCAAAATGTGCTGTTGAAACAACAACAATTACTTACAGCGATTAAAAATAACACTAACTAAATGGTATGACAAAGAGGGGAGCCAGAAATATGCGGCAAAAATTAAATTAAAAAAAAATAAATAAAAGAAAACTAAGCGAAGAAAAGTGTTTGGAGCAGCAATTATACACGCGGCATTTACGACATTTACACTGCGACCAACAAAACAACATTTGCTTAAATTATAGCAACGGAAGTGCGGACATTACATTCGTCATTTGTCATTTCGTTTCTATTTGCTTTGTTTTTCCTTCATACTTTTCGTACAAAGGATTTTCTCTTATTTTTCTTTTTTTAGTTTTGCATTTTTATTGTTTTCATATTCACATTACACAAAGGATCGCACACTAATTCACACATGCTGAAGAATGAATTTATTTATGAGTGGTCTTGGCTGAAATGAAAGCAAGCCGAAAAGATTCAGTGTGTCTCAGTGTGTTGAATGTGTGTTGGCCATGTGCGAATTGAAACATTTTGGCCGGACTACAGCAGTCGCAGGCGAAAAGTCTCTGAGTCTGTGTGTGTTTGTAGAGTGGAGTTCTTGCCTCTTTTTCGAGATGATGATGACTTGAATGTTGAATGAATTTGACATATGAATGATGTAGCTTGCTGGAGATGGGCAATAGGCACTGGGCAATGGGCACAATGAAGACGAAGTAATCTAACATGTGAATTTGTTTCTTTGTAGCAAGCATATGCATATGGCTAATGCATGCTTACGACTACATGCACACACACACGATAGATTCTCTTTTTTCTAGATTCCTTCATCAGTTTTTGTTGTTTGTTTGCTCTTATAATGTGAACGTGATTGCCTGACAGATTTCAAAAACTGTGTATCGTTTCGTAGTTAGTCAGGAATAACGTTGTTGAAATTAATCAAATATTTTGTGAGAAACTGAAAGATTCTCTTTTCAAATATGTCTTAATACAAAAAATGTTCTGTTGCATGAAAAATATTGAAAATTTAAGAGGCAAGTTGAATTTTTGAATAGTTTAAGACTGTGTGTGTAATTCAGATTCAATATTTTAAATGGGAAAAAAATAAATGTAAATAATGAAATCTAACTTCAAGCAAGGAAAGGAAAGCTTAAATTAAACTTGGCATGACTTGGCATGGCCCCTGGTCGTTATCTAAAATGTCTTAATTTCATAGAGCCAGTTTAGTTTGGTGCAAGCATGACTTTTATTGAAATGACTGCCGTGCTCACACTAGGGCAACCATGATGAATTTTTCACCAATGGTGGAATAGGAATTTTGAATTTTCGGTTTCATTACCATCCATCATTACTTCCGGAGAGTTTAGAGTTTCATAAAATAAAAATTGATAATAATACGATACTGGAGAGAAACTTACAGGTAACATATACGAGGTATGATCAAAAAATAACCGTTATTTTCAAAAAGTATTTATTTATTCATCAACAACTATCTTGTCCCCTTCAAAGTAATCCCCCTCAGATATAATACACTTATGCCAGCTTTTTTTCCAATCCTCGAAACACTTCTGAAACACTTCTCCTGTTTCGATTTTTCTTTTATCTCCTCAATCGTAGCAAAACGCTTTCCTTTCATCGGTGTCTTCAGTTTTGGGAAGAGGAAAAAGTCAGCCAAGTTGGGGGCCAAGTCCGGTGAATACGGTGGTTGAGGCATGATAACGGTTTTGTTTGTGGCCAAAAACTTACGCACAAGCGACGTTGTTTTTGCTCAAAAAATTTAGCAATTTTAGAACAATCTTCGCTGCCTAAAACATCCGTAAAAATTGCTTGGCATGAGCCAGCCGAACGATATGCCAACATCATCAGCAACCTCTCTGATGGTGATTCGACAATTCGACGATTATCCAAAATCATTTTCTTCACTGCGTCAATGTTTTCATCGGTTGTTGACTCGTGTGCTCGGGCGACCAGGACGAACATCGTCATTGACATCTTCTCGGCCTTCCTTAAACTGGTTATACCACTCGCCAAAGGCCACAGTCAATATTTCAAATGTCCTTGCGCATTTCATTTTTCATTTCATTTTTTACACAAAACTGAATACAGTTTCTTTGATCCATTTTTTCGAATAGTAAAAAATCGAAGAGCACACCAAAACACGACAAACCTTTTTATCTCTCAAAAACAAACTGACAATCCAAAATGGTTGGTATTGCCAACATATATAACAGACATGTGTACCAACAGACAAGAAAAAGAAAAAGGCGAAAATCGAACATAACGTAACTCATATAACGGTTATTTTTTGATCACACCTCGTAAGTCACATTACTGGCTTAATGTAAGGAGAAAAACTTCCGAATCTAGGCAGGAAACAAGTTGGAATTATCACAGTGTTGTACACAGACCAGTGGGTTATGGATTAAGAAATATTTATCCACCTTAAGTAACTGAAGAAGTAAGTATAATGTACATATGATGAATATATCGAATATAAGAAGGAGAAATAGTCGAGCATATCCCATGGCACAGTGAATGTCTAATGAAGACTAGGATATGTTCGTGTTAAGAAATACTTATCCACTCTAGGTATCTGAGGATAGATAGTAAAGTAATGTACATATGATGAATATGTCGAATATAAGAAGGAGAAATAGTCGAGCATATCCCATGGCACATTGAACGTCAAATGAGGACTTTAGTTACTTGGAAATTTCTATCCAATAACCATAAGACACAAATGAGAGCAAGCACTTTCGTTCCTCACAAGATGGAAATTCATAAGAAAATAATATAACTAACAATATATCTTCAGAGAATACTACAAAATGCCCTTAGTTCGCTGCAGATATCTGGAATATCACACTCAATCGATTTACTTATTTAACCAATCGAAGCAGCGGTAAAGACTTTTGAATTTAGAAGAAATTATGATTTATCATATTTTTGATTCTTGATTCGAAAATAATATTTGATTCTTCACTTTGTTCTAGGTACGAGTATATCCTCTTTTGCAGTACCTTTTAGAAATTCGGCCAACATATGTACATTTAAAAATGTTAAGGGGTTTTTCGTTTGTCTGTCATTTGTTCACAAAATGATGACCTCAAATTTGCATTTACAGAATTTAAAATTATAATGTTGCACTTTCTTTAAAAGTCAGGTAAACAGACACGGTTTAGCTTTTTTGAAAATTACCTAGTTTTGAAAATTAACACAGAATTATTTTGCATTCTTTTGATGGCACAACAAGCCTTACAGAGTCTAGGCCGAGCTTTACGCATTCACACATGTTGTGCGTGTTAAAGTTTTCTACATGAATGAAAGGGACCTACAGTTTTATGCCGAATCCGAACAGCGATCTGCAAAGCTTTTCTTATGCAAAATTTTTACTGTTGTAGGTTTGTCATTGCCTTCCAGAAAATGGTGCCGTGTAGAAAAATAGTTTTTCTACTTTTTGATTTTGCCTTTGCCAAACTCTGCACTATCAACTACGCCTCGCTGACCAATGTACAATTCACCTAGATAATATAGCAGATTTAATGAATAAAATATAACCTCGCAGGTTCCCATTTAATTTTCAGAGACTACAGCTGACTAAACTTTTGTGAAAAGAACACATCTGGAAAAATAGTAAATTTCAAAAATAATGCAAATTTTATACATTTCTTACATACATTTTTTACATACAAAGACCACTTCTGATTTTAGAAACTTATTCTGAGCTTGTAATTTGCGATTACATTTTCATAGGGAGTGAGATCGATCGAAAAAATCGGATAACTTTGAAAGACCACTGCTTTGGAACTCTTCATCTGAATGAAAAAATTCAAACAGTAGACTTTGCGTTGGAGAAATTCAGATGAAATACAATCACATGTTTTTTGACTTGTGAACTTTCAGTTGATTCATGGCATCGGAAGTGGAAAGACGTGATTTAGTTATTTCGAGAAAATCCGCAGTGGAGCCAGAAAACCATTGCAAATAAGACGAAAGTTGCACAAAACATTGTCTCGATGATTCTTAAAAAATTTAATACAGACTTAACAGCTGGTAGAAAATATGGTTTTGGAAGGAAATGCGGTTTTGTGTCTCCACAAAAGGCGAAGAAAGTCGTTGCTCTCTTAGAGAAGAATCCAGCGTTGTCTAATCGAAAATTGGCGAAAAAAGCGAGTTGCAGTGAGTTTTTAGTTCGTAAAATTAAAAATTATGTGGGCCTTAAAACATACAAAGTGCAGTCAGTACCCAACAGGAACGCTACTAAGAACTTGGTAGCCCAGAGCCGAGCTAAAAAGTTGAAGACAGATGTTTTCCAAAAATTCGATTGCTGTGTTATGGACGATGAAAACGTACGTGTTGTCTAAATTTTCTCAATTGCCTGGTCAAGAGTTTTACATCGCAAAGGAACGAGGAGGAGTTGAGGAGACAAAACAAAAGTCCAAGTTCCCGAAGAAGTTTCTGGTATGGCAAGCGATTTGTAGTTGTGGGCTAAGGAGTAAAAGTTTCGTAACAAGTGGCACTGTTAACGCCGAAATTTATGTGAAGGAGTGCCTCCAGAAGAGATTGCTGCCCTTCATTAGAAAGTAGTAGCACAATGTATCTACTTTCTTTTGGCCTGATCTAGCCTCCTGCCACTACAAATTAAAGTAACCCTTAAATGGTTCGAAAACTAAAACATCAAATTGGTACCAAAAATCGTCAACCCACCAAATTGCCCAGAACTTCGGCCTATCGAGAGATATTGGGCTCTAGTGAAAAGAATATTAAAGGCAACAATCAAAGAAGCTAAATCCATGGAAATTTTAGATATAAGTGGAATGCTGTCGCCAAGAGAGTCTCAGAAATGAGAGTAAAGGCGCTAATGGCAGGCATACCGGCACAGCTATCCGAATTCTGTGAAAAACAACAAACAAATTAGTTTTATTGATCATCAGAAGTTACATTTTCTTTTCAAAACTGTTTACATTTTTTTATTTGCATAAGGGATTTCAATGCTAGGACAATTTAAAGTTATCCGATTTTTTCGATCTCACTCCTGATATTAGAATCTTATATAGGTTATTAGAATCTTATATAGTGGTCGCTGTGGCGTAGTGGTAGTGCGTTGGACTGCTGCGCAGAGTGTCCGGGGTTCGAATCTCGGCACAGGCCAAATCAAAAAGTAGAAAATATAATTTTTCTACGCGGCACCACCTCTTGGCAGGCAATGGCAAACCTACAAGAGTAAAAATTGCTACGAAAAGCTTTTCACTTCGCCGTTCGGATTCGGTTCGGCATTAAACTGTAGGTCCCTTCCATTCATGTAGAAATATAAGACGCACAACATGAGTGGATGCGAAAAGCTCGGCCTAGGCCCTCCATGGGCTGTTGTGCCATTAAGAGTAAGTAAGTAAATAGGTTACAGAAAACACAAAGAAATACCACCAAGAGCACTGATGAGGAATCTTAGCTAGTTCCTCGCTATAGCAAATTTAATGTTCATGGAAGTTTATATAAAACTCATGTATAGAATTTACTCTAATTGATGAACTTGTCAAAAATTCGGAAAAATTATTTTCCATAATAAAAATTAAAACAAACAAAATAATATTTTAATGGTAAATATTTGCTCTCAGAGATTACTTATGGCCAACTATGTTACATATGAGTATTTATGATTTTTTTGTTTTACACACTCGGTTCACACCTCATTCATACACCCTCTTAAAGTTAGAATATATTTTTCAAAATTCTTGTGAAAAGTGAAAAGTCATCGCACCAGTTCAAAATGGTATATATTATAAAGTAGATGACGGGCATACAACTCAGAGACAACCAATTACAACACTTTACCATAATGCAATGAAAATAGTTAGGAATAGGTTTTCAGAAACGATTTTTTATCACCTTAAATCTCAATTTTTTCAAGCAAAATGAGAGCATTAATGCTGGATTCAACCGATTTCATGTGAACTATTAAAAGCTAATTCAATTTATTATTTGTAATTTCAGTTAACTCTAAATTTTCGCATCTTGATTATATTAAATTTAAAATTATTTATACAAAACGAATACATGTTAGGAAGGTAAAAAATTTATGGAAGAAATTGTCGTGTTTTGGTTACAAAACTTTGTAATGAGATTTAATGAAGACCTTACCTTAGATGAAAGAACAATAAATACCATAAATTAATGTATTTGTGCACTTAAAACAAGCAAGAGTTGTTTTTGTTATTATGAACAAATCTTTTAAGGTAAGAAAGAACGATCAGCTGAAATTTTAGGATTTTGATGTGAAAAAAATATTGTTCGTAGAGCAAAGAAACACTCTAGGCAAATGTGTTTGAACGCCAGTTTACTTAGATCAGGTATCTTCATATAATAATCCAATTAATCTTAAACTTTGCTCTTCTTATAATTTCATATTTAGGTAGTATTTAATTTTTATTCTAATTGAAAGCTGAATTGACATCACTCATACGTCATGTATAGCCAGTATACTTACTTACATCCCTCTAATTGGATTAATTGCACATAAAGAAACGATAATTATTCGAGGACATATTTAAGTAGGCTTTCTGAGAAAGGCTACTCTTTCTACATACATACCAATGTAACAGAAAAAATTTAAAACATAATCTAATGGTTTAAAAAATTAAATAAAGCTGTCATATTTCACGCTGTTATGTAAATGTTTCTATGAGTTTAAAAAATATAATATAATATGCTTAAAACGAATACACTTTCGCTTAACCATAATTGGAAATATAATTAAATATATATTAACCGTATTATTTACGATTCAATAAAATAAAAATCTGTAAAAAAAAAAAAAATTAACTCAAGAGTTAAAAAAAAAATATAATATTGAAGTTTTACTTGTATCTAGCTGGTTGTTGTTGTTGTGTGTTGTGCTGAAAGGCACGTTTTAAAAATGATAACTTCTGCTTTTGATTACACTTAACATTTCGTGAGTGAGCAACGTCATCAACAATATCGACATTGGCAAAATATTAACGCAAACACACACACACACCCACACACACACACACACACACACCCACACCCTGGATAATACAAACATACGAGTATGAGTGTGTTTAATGTGCACATTAGACCATAAAGAATATTGAACAATAGAGAAGCAGGAAAAAGAAAAAAAAAAGGGCACACAGTGTATTTATGAAACGGACGATAACAAAACACAACACAACAACGACGAACAAAGTAGAGGATATGAAAAACGCGAAAGCAGCGCGTTATGTTGAGAAGAACAGAAAAAACAAACAACGAATTGATTTTCGATTTTTCTTAAGCACTAAATGCCATCTGATAGTAGAACTTTTAGAAATTTTGAATTTAACGTGAAATGTCGCACACAAATAAACACAATAAATAATCATTTCAAACAAGATCAAAGAAGAATAATTATCGTTATGGAAATATATTGTATAAAGTAAAGCAATGCTCACATACAATTTATTTATCTTTTATTTGATCTAATTTATTCTAAAATCGTGGTCGTTTTTTTTTCAAGTGATTTTTTTAAAAACACTCTTCTTTTAAGTTTTTTTTTTGTTTAACTATGCTTTTTCTATTTATTAATTTTTATTTTCTTAAAAGCTAAAGCTTAGAAATGTTAACGTACATATTTTTATTAAATTTTATTTAACACGAACACTTTCATTTCATCGTTACTTAATTAATTTATATAAACATTTATTTGACAAACAAAACACAAACTCCTATTTTCTTTCTTCTCATAGTACCACAGTGTATAATTTTTTTTTAAATTTTTTATTTTAATAAAAATCAAGCACTTTTATTCTATCTGCATGACGCCGCCATGTCGTCTGACACGCGAAACACGTAACACCGCAATGAGGCATGGCAGAAAACTTTACCAGCAAGCAAGTTAAAAAGGAATAACAACAGCAGAGGCAGCGACAGCGGCTGCGACTGTGACAGCGACAGCAAAACCAGCAGCAAAGAAGAGAAAGAAGTAGCAATAGCAATGACAACAGCAATGTGAAAAAATAACTGTGCACGTGCTTCTTCTGTTTCTACTGTTGTTTTTGCATGGGAATCGTCAACATGAAGAGAGCAAAAACATGCGAGAGAGTGAGAGCGAGTTAAGGAAACATTTTATTGGCTTGAGAGCGCGAGTGAGAGCACACATTAAAGTTTACGTGGTGAATTTCGTGTTAATTGCTCTGAAAACGGAGAGAATAAAAACAAATGGCAACCTAAACTTTTGCATCATTTTGCGGATATGCGCGAATATTAAAATATTCAATTGTGGTGAAAACGAAAGAGGATATTCAAATTCAAACACAACTACGAATATGCGTAGCAAAACGTAGAAGCAGTAAAATAAAAAAAAATGTACAATGTGTGAGTGTGTGTCTGTTATACTTACTATATTTTGAGTTTAAATTGTTGTTGTTATTGTTGTTTTAAAGCATTATGCCGAAATTATGCCATGTGTGAATGGAATTGAGGTGTGTTGAGGGGCCTGTTATAAGGACGTATGGTAAGTATTATGAGGTGGTATGAGTAGCATTTAATTATTGTTATTTATATTCACCGAATTGCTTCTTATATGCAGAAAATAGCAATATATTTGAGGCATTTATATGAGCGAATGTATGTTAATTTTCATTAATTCAAAGTGCAGATAATTTATGCCGTTTCAAATGAAGCGCAACAAATTCAAGCTTGTATCTGCCTCTTAATATTTTGTAGCTACTACAATATCATAGGTTTAATAGTAAAATTTTAAGATTCATGTACAAAATACTTATAACACGCACAACATGAGTGGATGCGGAAAGCTTGGCTTTTGGCGCTACATGCGGTCGTAGTCGACATTGATAAGTTGATGTTCATTATGGTAAAGGCATAAAACTTGCCACAATGGCTTTTTATCTCTCTATCGGTGTCCTGTGTGATTGCATTCCCTCTCTCATTCACCCTCCTTCTTCCTTCTATTCAACACAATGCTTTGCGTGGGTTGATGTTTATTTTTAGTTTAATGAATAATTCTGCCCATATAGCTTTCAATCATCTCGTTAGAAGCTACGCCATAAAGAACACACACTGATTTGATATGTACTAATTTTGCAATACATGTAAATACAAATATGATATAGATTAGAGAAGGGAAAGGAAGATTAGTGGATGAAAGGAAGTCAAATGCAGTTAAGCCAAACACAGGTGACCTGAGACAGATCAAACACTAAAGCACTATAATAGCACTCACAGAAAGAAAACAGGAGCTTGGAAGCATTCAAGATAAATTAAGGAGATGGATGTACGGTAATAACAGCCCAGCAATAAAAAGCAGTAAGATAGTTGCTAATCAGTTAAGACAGTCAAAAATAATTGAAAGCTATAATCGCCATTCAAAGCTAATAATGGAGAAGCACTTCGGGGCTGTCGGATGCAGTCAGAGGAAATCAGAAGCACAAGCAAACACAGTCTAATGCAATTTGAGTTTAATGCCTCAAACAGGGAGAATTAAAAAGCTACCAGGTATTTGCAAAAAGCAGTCAGATATAGTAGCAGGTCATTTGAAAGAGTAACAGGTAGCAAAAGGCCGTGATATGTATTCAGATTTAATAAGAGACAGTTGAAAGTAACCTATGGCAGTCAATTATAATTAGAGATAATCATAGTCACAATTCAGTATCCAAAACAGAAATTGTCAGACAGTAAGAGGCAACAGAAGAGTGTCAGAGTGAATTAGAAGTAATTAATGGCAGTCAGTAGTTATGGGAGATAGTTAGAACTAGTCTAAGCCATTCAAATGCCAAATGCATTCAGAATGTCAAGGACATAAGGAGACTTATCTTAAAATCAACGAGGTAGTCCGAGGTAGTCCGAGGCAGTCATATTTGATCAGCGTGCGCGATGAATTGCTTCTTCCCATTCAATATAAGACACACATGAATGAACTCGAAACAAAAGGGATATCTGAAAAATACTCACACTGACAACTCAGGACCATCTCACCCATGACAATCTAATGAGAAAACAGTTAACATTGTATCCTATTTCAACAAATTTAATTCATGAAAAGAAAGAAAAGGTTTTGGTTCATCAAAAGCGAGGCAGATAAAAGAACTCTAACATTTAAATTAGTTGAAAAATTACTGAAAATTGAGGGTGTTCATGGATGAACACTTTTTTTTTTCTTTGTTCTTTTTTGTTTGTACTTTTTTCTTTCCTTTTCCACACGAATTATGTATTTTACTAGTTTTCTTATTGAAAAAGAAGCAAAAAATACAAAATGTCAAAGTCAAACTGAAGAAATTAAGTCTTAAAAGTGTAGTAGGGAATGTAAATAGGTACTGTCTAGAAACTTCGAAAACGCGATTTTTTTTTTCCAAATTCCGAACGATTCACATCTCAGGAATGTGCCGAACAATAATTACAAAAAATTCACCCAAATATTCAAAATATGATATGCTGTGCAATGGACCTTGCTTACATATCGTATTTTAGATGTCTAAAAAGTGTTATGACATTCTGTAAAAGCCATATTTCATTGATCCAGAGTATACGAGGGTAGATCAATAAGTACTCGTGTTAGGAATGAAGAGGCAAGTTTTTCACAATTTTTTTTTTCAACGTTATCTCCTTTTAGTACAATACAGTTTTCCCAACGTTTCTGCCATTTCTTTAACCCCTCCAAAAAATATGATTTGTCAAACTCTTCAAAATACGCTTCTGTATCGACATTAACCTCCTCGTTTGAGCTGAATTTTTTTCTCCCCGAGCCACGTTTTTATGTTGGGGAACAGAAAGAAGTCGCAGGGAGCCAAGTCGGGCGAGTATGGTGGGTGCGGCAGCAGCAATTCGTAGTTCAATTCATGCAATGTGGCCGAGACAATTCCGTGTCCGGTAAGCAATCGCGGCACCCATCTGGCGGGTCGATACCTTTCGCATGCTTAACCTATCATGTAAAATATAAATAACCATTCCGTACGACACTTCTACGGGCTCTGCTACTTCGCGCCACTTTCGTTCGGTGATCTTCGAGAATCATGTGGTGGACGATTTCCTCGGTAACCACGTCTGCCGGGCGGCCTAGGCGCTCCTCATCAAAAACAGATGTACAACCACGTTTAAATTCGTTGAACCAATATCTTACGGTTGTCATAGATGTTGAAGGGTCCCCATAGACAGCATCCAACTTCGCTTTTATTTCTTCGCATGTTTTTCCATCGATAAATAAAAAGCGAATTATGGATCGATATTGTTCTTTTTTAATTTTATCGCGAAACACGAAACACGTGTGATACTAATGGCTGCCAAATAAAAACTAACCTTTGAATCAGTCGTGTGACAGATGACAGTACACGACGGTAAAGCCAACTTCCCTCAGCAACGCCACCTGTCTTCACACACGGGTACTTATTGATCTACCCTAGTACTATTTTACAAATTTTGGTGGGAAAAAAAATTTGGTTGAAGTTCCTATTCTTTTAATGGCACAACAGCACAATGGAGGGCCTAGGCCGAGCTTTTCGGAGCTCGTTTGAGGTTCAGCGAAACTTAAACAGAAACTTTTTTATTTTTTTTTCAAGATCATTCTACGATCGATCGAGAATTATTTAAAGGAAAGATTGAAAATTAAACACTAAGAATTCGTATTTAATATTTAACAATATTTACAAATTTATTGGAATGAAAATTAGAATTTTTAGAATTACAATAAATATATTGAAGAGCCCAACCGACCGGTGTGAAATTGTTCTAGAGATTCGCTAAAAGAAAGCAATAGCAAGAAAAGAAATAGAACGAAAAGAAACAAGGATAGAGAAAATGAATAGGAAAGAAAAGGTGCATTAGGGTGGCTTGAACACAGTTGAAGCACTTTTTCACTGAAGCCCCACAATTAACAAAAAAAATAAAAATAAATAAACAAATTAGAAGTATTTCTGATTATTTAATTAATAATAAATAAAAATATTTTTTTTCAATATCTTTTTTACGTATTACAAAAAAAAAAAATTATCTTCAGATTCCGGTAACATCCCCGTAAATCAATTATAATTTACTCCAATTAGTTGCAGTAAGACTACGAGTAATGGCCTTTTTTCTGGAAGGCTGCCAGGCTTCTAAACAATGCCATTTCTTCGAATTTACGAATTGGTATTTTTAAATAAAACTTCAAAAATAGTTGAATATTTCATTTTACTTTACTTACTTTTAATGACACAACACTAACTTTAATGGAGGGCCTAGGCCGAGCTTTTCGCATGCACTCATGCTGTGCGTTTTATATTTGTACATGTATGGAAGGTACCTACAGTTTAATGCCGAATCCGAACGGCGAAGTGAATAGCTTTTCATATGCAATTTTTACTCTTGTAGGTTTGCCCTTGGCCCCTGCCAAGAGGTGTTGACGTGTAGAAAAAATGTTTTCTTTTACTTTTTGATTTTGCCTATGTCGAGATTCGAGCCCAGGACACACTGCGTAGCAGTCCAACGCACTACCACTACGCCACAGCGACTTTCATATGACCCAATAATCCGTTGAGGGTCTAAACTGAGCCTCTTTCACTGGCACTAGCTTAAATCAAATACATTTATTGTAACAACTGACAGGCTTTTCAATTAGCATTGCCTAAAATGTGGCCAATAACATAAGGAATCGATTTCAACATTAAGCTTAAAAACACACATATAATTTCCATTATTTTTGCATACTATATTGCAAAAGCTTTTGCTGCAACTGGAGCTTTTCTCCACGTGCAGCTGCCTGCAATACATAGAATTATGCACTTTTACATTTACATAGTGAAGACACAAACCATTTCGAAGCTGTGATGCGAAAGTGACGAAAATTTTAATAACCAAGGAAATTAGTTTTACTCAATTAAAAATAAAGGTAAAAGTAGATAAAGAAATAAATAAATAAATTCGGAAAAACAATTTTCCAAATTAAAAAAAAAAAAAAGTTACGTAAATAATTGGATAATAAAAATAAATTAAAGCCTGTAAGAATTTGCAATGGCCGACATGACGTTGTTGATAGTGTGCTGGTCTGCTGCACAGAGTGCCCAAGTTCAAAAGTTGGCACAGGCAGGCAAAAATCGAAAATAGAAAAAAATCTAATTTTTTCAACGAGACCACTTCCTGACGGACAATGGCAAACCCTCCAAAGTAAAAATTGCCTAAGAAAAGCTTTCCACTTTGCCATTTGGATACGGTATAAAATTGTGGATCCCTTCCATTCATGCACAAATATAACAGGAATGGTAGAATGCGAAAAACTTGGCCTAGCCCCACCATAGACTGTTCATGCCATTAACGAAGAAGGCGAAGAAATTACAGTCTAAAGTATTTCATAAAATTAATGGAGTACATTAAAGTACATTAAAAGTTTTTTGAATAACAAAAAAAATGCACCAACAAAAACAACAACTGGAATTTAATTCAAATAAAATATTCGATGGCACATATTCATGCATATTCTAGGTATATAGTACTATAAATTTCAAGTTGAATATCAATATTTCATATTTTTCCCTTCATTTTTATGTGCATGTAAACTATTCCAGCTTAATGAGTCCATGTGGATAATATCCATTGGGTTTTACCTCTCTTAATAAATACGATACATGCATAAAATGCAATGGAAATCAACATAAAAACATATAAAAACTGAAATTAAGACTGCAATAAAGATTATGATGGTGCTGGTGCTGATGTTGATGCTGATGTCTGATGATTATGATGAAAATGAAGTGCAAGTTAAATTAAAGTTAATACATAAAAATACATATAAATTCCACAACATTTGCAAATTATGTCAATGATTTAATCTAAAGCGAAGTAAAAAAACGAGAAAATTCCATGGCAAAGCTGTGGGCGCTCTGCTTAGCGGCTAGCGAAAGGAAAACATGTTGTGGCGTTTGAATTGTATGTAGCGGATGGCAAAAATTACAAAGCATACTTTTGAGCGCAATGAGAGCAAGTGCGAATGTTTAGAAAAGTAAACAAAAACAAACGGGAAGGTTTGGCATTCAACTAAAGCAAAGGAAGAAAATATTTTTATAATTAGCGGTGAGGTTTTACGTTTTTTTTTTTTTTTTTTTTGTAATAACAAAATGAATTAAAAAGTCATTGCAGGTGAGAGTGGAAAAACTAATACAATGGATTACCTATTTAAATTACAAAGAATTACAAAAGCTATAAAACTGACCTACTTGAAAACATTAGTTTATTTATACAAGAGATTCATGTAGAAAGGAAGGAGAAGAAGAAGAAGAAGGACAAGAAGAAGTAGAAGAAGAAGTAGAAGAAGAAGAAGAAGAAGAGGAGGAGGAGGAGGAGGAAGAAGAAGAAGAGGTAGACTAAGAAGAAGAAGAAGAAGAAGAAGCAGAAGTAGTAGTAGAAGTAGAAGTAGAAGTAGAAGAAGAAGTTGAAGTAGAAGTAGAAGTTGAAGAAGAAGAAGAAGAGGAGGAGGAGGAGGAAAAAGAAGAAGAAGAAGTAGTAGAAGAAGAAGAAGAAGAAGAAGAAGAAGAAGAAGAAGAAGAAGAAGTAGAAGTAGAAGTAGAAGTAGAAGTAGAAGTAGAAGTAGAAGTAGAAGTAGAAGTAGAAGTAGAAGTAGAAGTAGAAGTAGAAGTAGAAGTAGAAGTAGAAGTAGAAGTAGAAGTAGAAGTAGAAGTAGAAGTAGAAGTAGAAGTAGAAGTAGAAGTACAAGTAGAAGTAGAAGTAGAAGTAGAAGTAGAAGTAGAAGTAGAAGTAGAAGTAGTAGAAGAAGAAGAAGAAGAAGAAGAAGAAGAAGAAGAAGAAGAAGAAGAAGTAGAAGTAGAAGAAGAAGAAGAAGAAGAAGAAGAAGAAGAAGAAGAAGAAGAAGAAGAAGAAGAAGAAGAAGAAGAAGAAGAAGAAGAAGAAGAAGAAGAAGAAGAAAAAGTATAAGTAGAAGTAGTAGTAGAAGAAGAAGAAGAAGAAGAAGAAGAAGAAGAAGAAGAAGAAGAAGAAGAAGAAGAAGAAGAAGAAGAAGAAGAAAAAGAAGTAGAAGTAGAGGAAGAAGAAGAAGAAGAAGAAGAAGAAGAAGAAGAAGAAGAAGAAGAAGAAGAAGAAGAAGAAGAAGAAGAAGAAGGGGTAGAAGTAGAAGTAGAAGTAGAAGTAGAGGTAGAAGAAGAAGTAGTAGAAGAAGAAGAAGAAGAAGAAGAAGAAGAAGAAGAAGAAGAAGAAGAAGAAGAAGAAGTAGAAGTAGTAGAAGAAGAAGAAGAAGAAGAATAAGAAGTAGAAAAATAAGAAGTAGAAGAAGAAAAAGAAGTAGAAGAAGAATCATTGAGTGTTCATTTCAAAGCCCGCAACGATTTACAAGTGATAGTCAATGAGACTCAGTTTGGGGTTTAAATTTTGGATAAATAAATAATTTTATATAAAGGAACAATCTAGAATTGAAAGAATTTGATTAAAAAAGAAATGGTACCGAAATTTTTTTTTTTTTGTTTTAATCAATGCATTTTGCATAAAATTAGACTTGCCGAATTGTAAGGAAGCTGGTCGCTGTGGTAGTGCGTTGGACTGCTACGCAGAGTGTCCGGGGTTCGAATCTCGCGGCACAGGCAAAATCAAAAAGTAGAAAAAATAATTTTTCTACACGGCGGCACCACCTCTTGGCAGGCAATGGCAAACCTACAAGAGTAAAAAAATTGCCTATGAAAAGCTTTTCACTTCACCGTTCGGATTCGTCATTGAACTGTAGGTCCCTTCCATTCATATACAAATATAACATGCACAACATGAGTGGATGCGAAGAGCTCGGCCTAGGCCCTCCATGGGCTGTTGTGCCACTAAAAGTAAAGTAAGAATTGCACTCTTATGACTTTTCAGGAAGCATTTTAGAGTATAAGAGTCCAAGAAAAGTGCCTTCAGCGCTAAAGAGCAGCTGTAAATTTGCACAGTTTTCAAATACACATTAAAGTGTTCGTGGCATATTTTATGCTAATAGAGCAACACAACAGGAAAGAAGAAGTACTACACTCTTCAAACCAACACAAACCACGATATTCTCTACCATTCTATTTCACATTTTTAAAATCAAAATTCAAAAAAAAAAAAATAAATAAAATAAATAAATTAAAATAAAACCATATACAAATACTTATATAAAACATA
This sequence comes from Palloptera scutellata, assembly GCA_958295655.1. Lineage (NCBI taxonomy): Eukaryota > Metazoa > Arthropoda > Insecta > Diptera > Pallopteridae > Palloptera > Palloptera scutellata. Next base: position 96,137,470 of record OY282449.1, on the reverse strand, counting down.
AAAATTGCATAAACTTTCATTCAAGTTGAAATTTAACACGATGACAAGAAAGTATGTAAAATTCTAAAAATATGAAAATAGAAGAAACTTTTACTCGAATCTCGTTTTTCTATGCCATTTTATTATTATTTTTACAACATCTTTATTTCTGTTGTTGCTGTTGTTGTTGTTGTTGTTGTTGTTGTTGTTGTTGTTGTTGTTATAATTTTAGTGTTGTAGCAATAGTGTTGTTGTAAGTAGTAACATTAGTATGTCGTATGTGATAGTAAGTAGTGCCACTAGTAGTAGTAGTTTTAAGTACCATATGCCCAAAGGCTTTCACGAGACACAGTTTCCTCATTTCTATTTTATAAAAATGCAATAATGAAGAAGAGTTGGAGAGCTGGAGAGTTGGAGAAGACTACTGCCATCAGCAGTGTTGCCGCTGTCGCTTTCCTCACCGCTTTCCTCACATTACTAACAATATTACGAGTACAGTGTGGTAAAAATTTAAAAGCTTTATGAGTTTTAGAGGAAACTGTTCAGCGGTTAGACAGAAAGATTCATAATATTACGAAATATTCTCAGATATCGCAAAGTAAACCAACTAGGAATACCACCTGCATTATCTAATAAAGCTAAGTAGAGATATGATATACAAAGAGAAAGAGAAAAATACAAGTAAGTAATAATGTGGAATGAGTTTGAATTGTCACAATGAACTCGCACTGAGTTTACAAACCAATAGACAAACTGATAGACATAGATCAGATAAGCATCCTGAATATATCCTGATCTTCACACTAGTTACATCAGAATTTCTTTTTTATTGCAGGAGGATTTTCATTGCCTACTGGGAGATAATTTTGTGTTTCGTGACTCAAAAAAAGTTTTCCTCCTTCATACTGTTTTTCAAGTGTATGTTATTATATGTATGGCGACCACTGTACGCAGGCAAATGCACTTATGTAGGACATGGAAACTGCATCATCATGTGACCGTATAAAAAGAAGGCAGAGAAGAAGCCAAGTCTTCACTTTGACACCATTCTGCTTACATTGCAAACTCAACAACCATCGTCGGGTATGCGCTTGTGTTCCTTCACTATACGTCCGTCTTGAAGGTTTAATCAACAGCCACTTAAGTTATGATCATTTTAAGGTTTCCTCATTTTACACTTTTTGCTGACTGATAATTTGCGGTTGGTAATAACTTTTTAATAATTTTTCTCAGAGCAAAGTGTTGAATGCTAGAGGTCTGCATCGAGTAAGTTTTCGCCGCACTTTTGAAGTTTGCCATCGAGTATAGTATGTACGTACTCGATTTTTCTCTCAGAGAGCATGTTTCAAATGGTGAACGGTTGTTTTTCGTATATTAACGAAAAAAAGCCCAATTTCGGAAACTTAACGAAACTTAGAGACGAATAGAGAACTGTCACATAGAATTCTCTTTTATACATTTTATATAGTTCTGATTATAGAAACTTAACAAAAATTAACTTAACATTGAAGTGTATTGAATTTTGATTTCCATGCTAATTGTCAAGTGACATTTCACAAATCAAATGCTTTGTATTTTGTGCGTGTTTGTTTAACATTGGTGGGCCGCTGAGGCGTAGTGGTAATGCGTTGGACTGCTACGCAGAGTGTCCGGGATTCGAATTTTGGCAAAATTAAAAAAAATTTAATTATATTTCTAATAAATATACAACAGTAAAAATTGCCTATGAAAAGCTTTTCACTTCCTCATTCGGATTCGGCATTGAACTGTAGGTCCCTTCCATTCATGTACAAAAATATCACGCACAACATGAGTGGATGCGAAAAGCCCGGCCTAAGCTGTTGTGTTTCATTAAAAGTAAGTAAGTAAGTATCATTGGCGAAAAGTAAGTATTTTGTTTGATATTAGATATTTATTTTATTTGCAAAATATATTCTACATAGATTTAAAAATCTAGATCAAAGAACAAATTTTCCTCCATGCTTTTTTGATTTAACTTGTTTTGTTTATTTTGCTGTGTTATGTTTCTAAAATCAGGATTACATTTTGTTATGTGTTATTTTGTTACGTTAAGTTTTTATAATAAGGTTTTGTTTTGTTACATTGTGTTTCGCTTGGTGTGTGCTGGAATAAAAACCCCTTTCTGGCCTGATGAATCAAAAAAGTTTTAACTGATCCCGGTATTATGTTTTTTTATCCTAAGTGTTCATGATTTGCAACTATTCGTGTACATAGCGAGTACAAATGGATTTGCGAAGAACTGAAATTAACTAATTTCTTAAATCTCTCTCTCTCTCTCTATCTCTCTCTTAGATATGTTCGTGTATCTGAGAGAGCGATAGCGAGATCTTGCTTACATGAATGCTGAATGTCAACTAACATGACTTGCGTTGACAAAATTGCTCTCAAACTTCTCCCGAATTCAATTGTTCGTCAATAGTTTGTAACCTGCACGAAGAAGTTTATAGTGTACGTGTGATGACAGCATTGCGTCAGCAGAGAATGTGAGCGAGCCTACTTTTTCACATGTGAATGGGAAAATCAAAATAACCCGACACTGCTCTAAACAAAAAAAATCTGTGTCCATCGTATTTATTAACTTGTTTATTCTTCGTCATTATGTTGTATAGACATAATTTTTAAATTGTTTTTTTTTTTTTAAATCATTTGTGACAGGGTCACTTTCAAGGCATCAGCTACTCTCTTCTTCGAGAGACTCCCGATCTGATACTCTATCGCTATCTCTCTCTTATATAATTATTTACATTCACAAATGCCCTCAGGTAACATGAAATAAATTCAGCGATTCTTGGTAATCATTAATATCATCTCAATATCTTCTAGATCAACAATATTCCAATAAATATTTTATCGAGTAAGGCTGATTCAGCCCACGGGTAGACACTGCGATTAGTAAGGCATTATTATATCGTAATCGCGCTTATTTAAGCATGAATTCCCTAGATTCAATGCCGTACATTCAGAATAAATTTCTAGAATCACAGATGCAATTGCAGTAAGGCCAGTCTCTAACTTTCTAAATCAATGGCAGATCTTACTGCAAGGAAAATGTCTCTGTAGTCTCAAACACTTGAAGAGAGATTACTGGCTTTACTTTACTTTTAATGGTACAACAGCCCGTGGAGGGCCTAGGCTCTGCTTTTCCCCGAGATTAGTCAGCTTTGAAGAGAGATTAGTCAATGACAATTGAACAAGGTTCTTTTGTACAATAAAAGTAAAAGGGTGCATACTTGTTCATAAAATGGTATTTGATTTATTTTTTGGCACTAAAAATCAAATTTCTTACAACTAAAAGCAAATCAAGGCTAAGGAAAGTAATAATTACATATATTCGAAAACTTTGCCAAAAAAGAAAAACAAAACGGAAACTAAAAAATTTTCCTGTATTTGTATTACATTGCCGCTTTCCTTATTTGTTTCGCATTTTCTTCTCAACTTCTACACTCTGGCACAAACAGACCAGCCCAACAAAAAAACCCACTAGCATTTTTCAACAGCAGAGCGAGATGCGCAAAATGTGCTTTTTTCTTGCCATTGACACTAAATCCACACACTGCATTCTTTGCTTTATTAGTTTACTGTTGTTGTTATTTTAATGAGCTGTGAAGTAAAAAATATAACTCAAAATAGCAACAAATACCATTTAAAGAAATATATAAAATCAAATCACATAAGCAGCCATAGCCCAAGCCAATACATACAATGTAAATTAAATCGCTCTAATGTCCTTTGTGAAAAGAAAACATTTAAAAGGCATTTTGCCAAATAGTTCAGTAAGAAAATAGGGGCATTGTTTGTCATTGTTGGCTGCTGTTGCGCCATCTCCACTAGCAATATTGCAACAATAAAATACTTAGCTTTGACCAGTCACGAAGAACACAGAGGGCTGCAACATTATTCCCCTTTTTCGGGGGCATATTTTTCTTTGTTTACTCACACACACACACAGACACACACACACAGACACACACACACAAGTGCACAAACACACATACATAAATGCACACATGCAATACTTTGAATATTCGCACATATTGCAGTATTTTTGTTTTGAGGAAATTGTTTTTGAAAAAACTATTAAAAAAATATTTTTCTATGCACATTTGCCAAACTACACACAACAACTACATAAAAGTAAAAAGTTTAAACTTTACCATTCATATTTTATGTAAGCTTGTATGTATGCCGTATGTACTATGTGCTGGCGGCTTTTACATGGCTTCATGTTTGAAGCACGGGGAGGGGCGGGAGGGGGCGTATGAGTAACATTTATTTGAATTGATTTAAAAACTGATTCACTTTTCTCGATTTTAGTTTTGTAATTTTTTTCCCCCATTTACTTTTGGTGCTACAAAAAAAGGATATTGGTAAATGTGAAGTGTTTGAAGAAGCAAATTGTATGTTTCTTCTATGCACCTATGTGTGTCTGTCAGTGTGCATACAAGTATTTAAGCTTGTGCAGCTTTATTGGAGCGTAAATGATTTGAATATTTAATTTCAAAAGAAAAAGGAAAGAATTTTTTGTTAAATAAATGTTACAATAAATTTCAATTGAAAGATTGCTAACGGCATCGTGGCATTATTAAAATGCACACATATAATACCGAACCGTGTTTTTGTTATTGTTTATGTGTGTGCACATGTAAGTCTTTACATGTATTCATTTGTATGGGTGTTTAAGTTCATATGTATGTTCTCCGTTTGTATATAATTTTCCAAGAGAAAAGTTATGCAAAATGCAAAATATCTGTAGTCAAGTGTGGAAACCTTGAAAATTTTATGTGAACACATACTCGAACGTATTAGAATTGCGATTTCTACGTCATAGAATACTTAAAGTTTTAAACATAAATTAAATATATGCATTCGAATGTTTCGGTCAGCTTCTTTTGGCTTAGAAACAAAAATATAAGTATGTAGATCAAAATGTGCATTACCAAGTAAACGATGTCATTGGATGATACACCCAATGTTTGGATCCCCTATCAATAGTTAGAGAGAAATTCTTATGGTTTACTACAGAAGGCGCTCAACATGAAATAATACACCATTGTTGTTTTTGTTCATATTGAGCGAGTGTTTGGCAGGGCGAATTTTGACGGCATGTATAACGCTGCAGGTCAGCACGGATTGGATCCGGTTCTTGTTAACTGGATGCGTGGATAGCATTGAATTCATATGGACTTAGTCGTATAATGATTATGGTCAATCCGTGACTTGCCGCGTAAATAGAGCACATCTCCAAGGTGGCATTCTCTCTCCACTGCTGTGGTCTGCTTGTTGACTCTCTGCTTTTTTTTACTAAATGAGCCTTGTATCTGCAGACAGGCTTATACCGATATTGTTGCCTATTTAATCACCGACTGATCGCTGGCGTATGTTTGCAGGAAGGCGCAAACTACTCTAAATATAACTAAGTCTTGGCGTTGTCAAATGGGCTATCGGTTAACTTTCTTAAAATTTGTGTTATTCTTTTTACTAGGAAAAAAAAAATTGCTCATTTTGCCCACACTCAGGGAAATCACTATTCAGCTATGAAGTGCAGTGAAATCTCTTGGAGTTACCAAACTTTTGGGGCATACTCATTTTGAGCGTAAAGGTATCCAAGACATTGGCAGCTTTTTGTCAAAGTAAGGTTATTTTCGGAGAAAAAGATGTTGGCTATCACCTGACAAAGTCTTGTAGCTCTATAAAGCTATGATTAGACTCATCATGACCTAATCATCTGTAGTCTACCGAGCAGTCTACTCTGGCTGAGCATATTTAATGTTGATAATGGTAATGTTGATTGCTCTTGCTGAAACTTCAAAAGACTGCAGCCATTTGTTGCACGGGTGCTTTTCCGACTACACCTGACCGGAACTCCTCCGTCAACGTATTGCTCAACTTACCGCACCTTAATGATTTTGCTTAAGCAAAGGCTGTCAAAGCCATCTATGACACTTGCTGGAATATTGATGGCATTGCTGACGATACTGATTTGGACTTAAAGGTAATCTAGCAATGTCATCCACCCGATACAATGCCAGCGAGTCCAGTTTCAAAACAGCGCTATAAAATAGAAACTTCAGTAGAATAACCTTGGTTTTTGTCGGGATCTGGCCTTGGAGTTAAGTAAATGTAAGCCAAAATTTTACTGACAGCTCCAAAATGGAAAACCTTTCGGGTACCGGGGGCCTTCATTGAAAATTATACAATTCAATTTTATTTCTCTCTTGGGTTGTATGTTGCTGTTTTTGTTAAGCAGAAATTTTTGCAATTAGTTACCAAGACAATGGACCACGCTATTGATATGGGTTAGAGAAGGGAGCTGTGCTTAAATACTTGCTTAATCCTCTAACTACTACAAAACTGGTTTTGAATGGTAAATGCAGGCTTGAGTTGGAAAACACAATTATGAGTTTCTAGACACTCAGGAATACCAAGAAACGAATACTCTGACTTCCTGGTCACAAAAAGTTTGGGAACTGGTTTCTTGAGCTCAGAAGTCGTACCCATTTTGTGATCCTCAGCCATCTAGGCCACTTCACCATTAATGACTGTATCGATTTGACCAACTATAACAAATTAGCGGAACTGAGGTGTTGTAGCTAAACAAAAATCATTTTACCTGTCATCTCGAAGCGTCCAACAGATTTTCTGTTATCACTTAACAGGAAAAGCTCTAGGCAGCTGGTGAAATGATTTTTCTTACACCGATCACTTCCCTTGGGTGAAATGTTTAAATACGATTGGCCAGGAAGTCAGTAATTTCGGTGTTGCTTGTGATTCATAGATCAAGAGATGGAAGACCGTTTCCTCATTGTCAGCATTGCTTCTTGTCAGTCCAGAATTAGCATACATAAGTATTTCCAACTGGAGTGCTGAGAGATGAACTCTTTGACACCGCAAGATCTATTCTGGTAGATTTATAGAATAGCAATAGGAAATACAGAAAGTAGTACCGTGGACATCAGAGTGTTGTATATTTGAACAACTCTTTTAAAATTTCAACAACAACAACAAATAATTACATATATTTAATTTTCTTGGTTTTCAAACTAATTCAAACTGCATTAAACCGGGGATTTCATTGTAATTAACCTGATATTATCCTAATAAAGAAGAAGAGAAAATAGGAAGAATAAGCTTAAAAATCATTTAACATTACATTCCTTTTATTATTCTGTGAAAGCATTGATAAAGGAGGGGAAGAAAGTAATAAATTCCACCAGAAGAGGAGTCAAATAAATCTTTAAGCTTCCGCTTCGAACCGATATCGAATCTATACCATACCATGGTAGATGGATGGATGTGAAGAAGGCCGAGAACCTGAGCTACGAGTGCAGGACAGTTTCTCAAGCACTCAGGCTATGTAGCCCATTGTACTTAAGGCCTAGGAAAATAAGAAGGGGTGACAGGAAAAAGTTGAAAAAGGAGTTATAGGGGGACTACTTACGTTCTCTTCCGCAAATTTTCCTGATTCTCTCACAAATCTCAGAAGATCACCGAAGGGGAAGGATTGAACTTTGTCCATTCCTGTGAAATTGAAACCCAAAATGCGCCATCTCGTTCTGGAAAAGGCGAGACATGTGCAGAGAAAATGCTCTGTGCTGTCCACCTTCCTCCTTCAGACAAGATGTACAGGTCGGGTCCTCGGTGATGCCGATGGTGGTCATATGTTGGCCCCATTGATTATGCCCTGTGATGAGTCTCACCATTCGGCGCAGGTCCTTCCTTCCTAATTTAAGAAGGAATTCTTCTGCCTTCCTCTTTGGACAAATCTCAAAACACTTAGCCGTTTTACAGATGTCCAGATTGGACTAGCGTCTCTTATGTCAAACTTAAAAACGGTGATGAATTGCATGAAATTCTTCAGATTTCATGTTCAGATTTATTTCGATCGTGTTAGAAAGTAAAAGACTACTTAGGTTTAGTCGTAATGTGAACTGGGTCAAAGTGATCATTCGAATTAATTCCACGAGCTGTAAAGTATAACAATTTATTTTGAGATAGCGGACCCTAAGAAGAATCGTGAGAGTCAAAACTTTTTCTTTTAGCTGTCAACATCCAACCGAATTGTACTCAGTGGATTTTTCTGAAGAGCCAAACCGCGTGGTCAATTAAGTTCACTAATTGTGTTTACGATTAAACATCAGAAATAGAAGGTATAGTAATTATTGGTGAGCATAGTTTAGAGTACAAAAACAATTTAATTTTTGATAGTATTCTGCGAATCTTGAAATTAATTGGAATCTTGAAATTTTGTGGATCTGGGTAGTCAAGATCCGCACAAGCAGGTACAGCGGTGCACTAACTGCAATGTAAGCCCCACTCTACGTAAACCCCACTCTAAAGCAAACATACCATCTTACAGCATACATTTTCGCACATTTGGGTTTTAGTCCACAGAAGCAGAAACCATACACACACACACACACCTTTACCCGGGCCTATTTCTTCCGCTGTGGTGTAGTGGTAGTGCGTGGGACTGCTACGCAGAGTGTCCGGGGTTCGTATCTCGGCACAGGCAAAATCAAAAAATCAAAAAGTAGAAAAAATAATTTTTCTACACGGCACCACCTCTTGGCAGGCAATGGCAAACCTACAAGAGTAAAAATTGACTATGAAAAGCTTTTCACTTCGCCGTTCGGATTCTGCATTAAACTGTAGGTCCCTTCCATTCATGTACAAATCTAACACGCACAACATGAGTGGATGCGAAAAGTTCGGCCTAGGCCCTCCATGGGCTGTTGTGCCATTAAAAGTAAAGTAAGTAAAGTAATTTCTTTCATTACGTGAAAGATAAAAATTAGTGACTATCGGGTCTACCAACACGTGATGGCACACATACCTTTGGTAGCCTTACATTTGTCTTGGACTCCAACATTTATAACATGTTTAAAGTTTAAGTTTTCCTAAATAAATTCGAAAAAAAAACACAAAAAAAAAGCAAAAGAATTAAGTGTAAATAATTTCTAGTATTTTCCATAATAATTTGCATTAAATCTAAGTGTGTAAAAGAATAATGAATTAATCACAAAAATGACTTGACTTGAAACACTAATATTAAGAGTACTTATCTATATTTTAAAACAACATTCGTAACCAGTCTTGTAGGCGCTAATATCAATGGATACACGCAAAACATGTAAGTGCAAATCAAACCATTTTTTTTCCTATTAATTATATATGTATATAGTAGTTTTAATATTTAGTTGCTTAAAATCCATTGAATTTTAAATTAATATCAATTTTTTTTCAAAGTTTAATTACTTATTCTTAAAATTTTTGCAATTTAATCGTAAATTTATAAATTAATGATAAACCTTAAATAATGTTCAGGATATTTATCGAATACCCCTAATTTCTATTAATTTTTTGGGTTGACTTTAAGTGTGAATCGTAAGATCTCTCTTTCTCTCTCTCTCTCTCTCTCTCTCTCTCTCTCTCAAATAATATCAGAGATAGTGCTAAATATTGTAAACAATAAAAAGTACAACAACTCATAGATAATGAATAAAGAGTAGCATAGGCAAATATAGCAAATTTGTTGTTGGACCGTTAGATGTATTTGGTTAGGTTGGAGAGAGTAACTCTCTTGGGAAATGGCGAGTAGCGAAGTAATAACAGCAGTGCTTCTGCATTAATCGCGTTCTACTTAGTCGTTAGTCGATTTGCTACTCTAGAATCATCTACAAATGTTGACCACCTTCTTCTTTCATTTTCCTCCTATTTTTTTCGGGCAAAATTATACATGCATGAAAATCTTGTATAGTTAGCTCTTATGTGCAATAGCTCAACAGCTGTCTGCAAGAACCCACACCCCTCCGGCCAGCACAGTCCAGGTTAAAGCAAGCATGCACACTAGCTAAGTCAACCGACATAGGGCAAGGTCTATTACAAAACCTTTGAGGACAAAACTTTTATAAAAGCAAATTGGAGGTGTCTATGCTTATCACTGGAGAATAATATTATTAATTTTTGTTATAACTACACTATTCTCAAGCTTCTTGCGATCTCGATAATAATATATTCACCTGAATTTTGAGGTCAACATTAAAGTGTTTACATAGTTAATAAATTTAAGAAAACAAATAGAAACACATTATATTTTCATATTCACTCAAGATTAACAATGAAAAATATTCGTTGAATTTATGATTGAAGTCGATTTAGTAGAATTTTGTTCGTATTCCTTTGACAGTATTGACAGCATAGAGATAGGTCTGTCTGATGACACTTCTTATGATTCTAAAATGAGTAATTGAGTTGTACAGGGTCTCCTAAAAGTCAACGTAATCCCTTGTAGTGCTGAGCTGAGCTGATTAGAGCTGGGTAAAATAGGTAAAAAAAACAATATATTAATATTTAACGATGTTCACTATGCGAAAAGTTCGGCCTGGGCCCTCCATGGGCTGTTGTGCCATTAAAAGTAAGTAAGTAAGTTCACTAAACATCGGTGATTTCCCCTTCCATAGCACCGAGCAGAGACGTCGTTGTAAATTAATTGACGTCATGTGCTCTGTGGTCTATGCTTGAGACTAACAGCGAAGTTACTGTAACGTCGGCAACACCAGATACTATCGATACTTACCGATATAAACGGCCTATCGATAGTTGTTTATAGTATGTTTTTCCCAGCCCTATACAGCTTATAACTGACCAGAATATCAAAATATAGCCTTAGTAGAAAATGAATAAACAAATTTAAATATTTATTTTTGATATTGGCAAAATCATAAAGACTCTCGGAAAAGTCGACGACACTTTAGATCAATTCGAGTGCCAAACTATAAAATTCCGTATTTTAAGATTCAAATCGATTTTAATGAACATTGAATAGTTCGGCTAGTGATCACAGTCAATGAGTAACTAATTCATGAGTGCTTACGAATTTCGCGAAAAGCAAAAAATTGTTTACTAAGATAATATTCCAATATTGTGGTTAGTTATGAGCTGGCCTATCAGCCTTTCAAAGAATGCCGTTGACTTTTGGGAGACCCTGTATAATCATTTAAAAGTTTTCATTATTCTATAACTTCAACTTTCACTGTCGCTCAATTTCTCTAGATTTTCATTAAAATTACACTAAAAAGAAGGCTACTGGTAACTGAGTAACAAGAGTAACATTGAAAAGACTTACACTTTTGCATGCCATCTAATGAAAACCTTAACGCCAGATGATGTTATACTCGTAGATGTTTTTTACATCTGAAAACGGAATCTTTGAGAGACTACAATAAACACTCTGCAATGTACTTGTAGTGAAGTGAAATGTGAAATTAGAAATCTAGAACTGAAAATAAGTCCGACTTTCGATACTAATAATAATAACTGCTGAAATTTTAAAATAGTTATCACAAATAATTGTTGAAAATCTAGCAACTTTGTGCAATGCCATATTTAAACTTGGATATTTTCCGAACCTCTGGAAAGTGGTCGATAATAATAATGCTTCCCATATCAGGTAAAGCGCCACAAGAAGTGTCATCAGACAGACCTATTTATCTCTATGCTGCCAATACTGTCAAAGGTCTACGAAGAAAATGCTATTACATCGACTTCAACCAATCATTGCAGAAAAGAAACTTCTACCAAATCATCAAATTTTGGTCCCAGAGAGCAACATTCAACTATAGATCAAGGATCGTCGAAGTAATTGAAAAATCATATGAAGAGAGTAAACTTTATTCTGATGTGTTTTTTTAAGATCTTCTTCTTTAAGGCTTCCGGCAAGGTTTGAACTCGATTTACAACTGCCTACCGTTTGTTGTCAAATTATCAAATCATTCTTTCAAAAGAGATACTTCCGAGTTAAGCAAGAGGAAGCTTATTCTGAGCTCGGCGAAATTAATGCAGATATTCTTCATGGGCAGCATCCTAGGACCTGTTCTTTATCTTCTGTTTAGAAGCGATTTACCAACTGATTTAAATCAAATCAAGTTACCGCAACATTCGCTCACGATACAGCACTCATAAGTAGCTACTGGTAATACAGCGAGGACATTTCAGTGGAGAAACTTCAACGAGCTTAAAATTCAGAAATAAATATGACACAAAAAAAAAAAAAAAAAATGGCTAAGTAACACCAAATCAGTTCATATCGATTTTACAAATAAAAATATTAGATATAACCTATTCTATATAGATGGAATGCAACTACCATACTCTAATAACGCCAAATAAAAGGTGATTTTTCAAGAGCTTGTTTTTTGGTTTCAAAAAAAAAACACAGAAATATCACAAAAGTGAATGAAATTTTTACTTCGATCGATAAATCAATCCTACCATTTACTGTTGAAAGATAATTTCACTCAAATGTTGCCCGCGGCTAAGCTTCAAGTGGTCTATTCTGAAGGTCCAATTTTGGGACACTTTTTCACACATTTCCGCGGGAATCTCACCAATGACGCAATGACACGTTCAATGTTGACTTCCAAAGCAGGCTTGACGCTATAGACAAGAAACTTAACATAGCCCCACAAAAAATAGTCTAACGGGTTCAAATCACACGATCTATTATTATAACTGCTCACCAAATTCGCCCCTCAATTGATGCATGGTTTCGCGTGCAGTGTGGCATGTGGCATCGTACTGTTGGAACCACATGTCAGCCGAGTCCAATTCTTGTATTTTCGGCCAAAGAAAGTCGGTTAGTGGTCGCTGTGGCGTAGTGGTAATGCGTTGGACTGCTACGCAGAGTGTCAGGGGTTCGAATCTCGGGACATGCAAAATCAAAAAGTAGAAATAAAAATAACGGCACCATCTCTTGGCAGGCAATGGCAAACCTACAAGAGTAAAAATTGCTATGAAAAGCTTTTCACTTCGCCGTTCGGATTCGGCATTAAACTGTAGGTCCCTTCCATTCATGTACAAATATAACACGCACAACATGAGCGGATGCGAAAATCGAAAAGCTCGGCCTAAGCCCTCCATGGGCTGTTGTGCCATTAAAAGTAACGTAAGTAAAGAAAGTCGGTTACCATCGAACGGTACCTTTCTCCATTTTTCCATTGGCCGTAACGTAGCGGCCTTCATTGTCCTTGAAGAAGTACGGCCCAATAATGCCTCCTGCCCATTATGAACAGTGCATTTTTCGTAATGCATTGGAAGCTGCTGAATTGCCTCTGGTTGGTCTTCATTCCGAAACCATACACGGCAATTCTGCTTATTCACGTAACTATTCAGCCAAAATGGACATAGCTTGCGAAACACATTTTTCACAGGGCCCGAATTTTGATAATAAATTTCCATTATTAGCAAACGTTGTTCAGGCGTAAGTCTTTTCATTATGAAATGGCAAACTAAACTGGGCAGTTTATACTTTGACACATGTCACGAATCACGCGTGAACTGTCAGAAATATAAAACTAACCCTTTATTTGGGTATGACATTAGATGTAAAGCTCCGATGGTCAAAAAGAAAAGAGAAGAACTCGAAATAAAATACAGAAAAATTATACGGGCTGATTGGCAGAACATCTCGAATCTCTCTCTCGCTACATACCATACAACAAGCTATTATTATATAATCAAATCTTTTTAACCCGTTTGCATTTATAGAGTTATATAGTACTTATATAGTGTACAACTTTGGGAATGCACCACACAAAGCAATATTCAAATAATCCAAAGATTTCAAAAGAAAGTTCTCTATGCAACATAGTCAATGCAGATGTCCACAGAGAACTTGGCGTGCAGCTGTTAATTCATGAAATAAGCAAAGTTACAACGTTGCATTATGAACCGCTTCGACACCACATAAATGAAGAAACATCTGAACTCCCTGAATTAGACACAAATGGAAGGACGTCTTAAGAGGACAAAGTCTAGAGACCTAACAGCAAGAGGATACTTATTTTGAGCTCGGCGAAATTAATGCAGGTATTCCTCATGGGCAGCATCCTAGGGCCTGTTCTTTATGTTCTGTTTGCAAGCAATTTACCAACTGAATCACATCAAATCAAGTTACCGCAAAATTCGCTGACGATACAGCACTCATAAGTAGCTACTGCTGATACAGCGCGGAAATTTCGGGGGAGAACCTTCAACAAGCTTTAGAGCTCGACGAAATTAAGTCCAATGTTCCTCAAGGCGGCATCCTAGGGCCTGTTCTTTAACTTCTGCGAAGTTTGTCATTCATATACTAAGTAATAATTTAAGCTTAACTTAAATTGCTCGTTAATTAGTAAACATTTTATATGTACCATATTTAACTACATAAGTAGTTGCAATATTATAAACGCTATATTTTACATGGAAGGCGGATGGAAGAATGCGCTCCGGCTAGAAGGGTGTTTTATTCGAAACACGGTGGAGGAACACACAGAAGGGGACGTCCTAATCTCCGTTGGAAAGACCAGGTGCAGGGCAACCTGACTGCACTTGGCCTTATCAACTGGCGCCAGCGCGCGCATAGCAGAGGCGACTGGCGAAGCTTTGTAGAGGCAGCCAAGACCGATCATCGGTTGTAGTGCCAGTTAAGTAAGTAAGTATATTTTACATTGGTACTTATATATTATTTTATAACGTTTAAATATGGTAAAAATGAAAATAAGATAAATTAACAGATCTTACATCCACAAAACCGCAAAAGCAGTCTCACCAACCGACTTTCCCACACACACACACACACACACACACAACCAGCTACATAAATGCATTTCTTAAGTAGTTGCCTGCCAACTGAAACTGGCATGCACTTTAAATTGCATTTAAAATTAATTAACCTTCACATGGTTTTAGCATAAAACCACACAACCAACAACTGCTACTGCATTATTTAGTACTACAGTACATCAATATAAATGTCGAATAGAATTTTACCCTCAAATTAAAAGGTTGCCTCACATTGCTCCTTAGAAAAAACAAAAAAAAAAAAAAAGGAAGAAAACTCTAACACTAAACTAATGGTTTATCACTGCTAAATCTCACAAAATTGTTGCATTGCATGTAAGTAAGTAAAAATGCTGGAAATTGTAGTCAAATAAAAACTAGAAATACTGAAAATCAAACAATAAATGGAATTACCTCTCTCAAAGAAAAATCCGCATAAAGCTTGTAATGCTGGCAAGCAGAGCACAAACTACAGCAGCTTGCGGCGTAGAGGTAGAGGCAGCAACTGACAGTAATGGGGCGCTTGTGGCACAGCAGCAATTGCAACAGCTGCTCCTTTAGCAATATTCAAGCAATCTATGCACTGCTTGGTAGCAGAGCGATGCTGATGGTGGTGGTGGAGTTGTTGTTGCTGATGATGATTACGGCGAAAATCCTATTTAATCCAAGCACGAAACGAAGCACGAGAAAACCAAAATCATGGCACACAAAATAAAAATAAAAATTGTTTGCCAGTAGAAAGGTACCAAAAGTCACAAAAAGATTAACAACAAAGCAGTGAAAAGGTACCAAAAGTCACACAACGATTAACAAACGCTATGCTTTTGATATTTTGACTAGATGCAACTGGCGAAACTAATTTCACTTTGCGATGTGAGTACTTTACTTCCTTACCATATTTTGTTGGCGTTATATTTTTGTAATTAGAAGACAGTTTTTAAAACCGCATATAATTTATTAAAAAAACAACAACAAAATTGTAATGGAAAACGAAATCACAAAGCTGAAAAATCGCGATCTGTATTGCAATGTCGCGCGAACACCAACAAAACTAACTCACATGGATTTGCCGCTGGAAAGTATGCTTTGAAAAATTTAAATAAAACACGAAACGCGAAACGCGAAATGCGAAATGCGATAAAATTGTTTTCCCACACACGTGGTTGAAGTTTTTTTTCTTTTTTTTTTTTTCTTCTTTTTGTTGTATTTGCTTTTCTCGTAATTTAAGCAACTTTTTTTCCCCCAACTTCAACGTGTCGTTTTGCTTTGAATTTTCGTCGTTGAATGGAAATATGAGAAGCGCGCATTTATATTTTATGCTCAAAATTGGACTAGACGCATGCACACAATTACTTGAACAACATCCAGCCAGTAGTAACAGCAGCGGCGGAAGAAGAAGCATGCCTGTTGTATTTAAACGGATATGTTGATATCATTTCATATCCGTGCAAAAGTAATTTTCCATTTGTAATGCGTAAGCATTAACACAGCCAGCCACAACAGTGTTTTCTCAACATGAGCTAAAGTGTTAAAGAAAAATAAAGTAAAAGCTTTCTGTTAAAAGCATCCTTCACACTGTTACGCGAGAAGTGTTTTTCTCTAGCAATGAGAACAGTTTTCGTAACATTGAGAGCTAAAATGTTAACGAAAAATAAAGTAAAAGCTTTCTGTTAAAAGCATCCTTCACACTGTTACGCGAGAAGTGTTTTTCTCTAGCAATGAGAACAGTTTTCGTAACATTGAGAGCTAAAATGTTAAAGAAAAATAAAGTAAAATCTTTCTGTTAAAAACATCCTTCACACTGTTACGCGAGAAGTGTTTTTCTCTAGAACAATGAGAACAGTTTTCCTAACATTGAGAGCTAAAATGTTAAAGAAAAATAAAGTAAAATCTTTCTGTTAAAAACATCCTTCACACTGTTACGCGAGAAGTGTTTTTCTCTAGAACAATGAGAACAGTTTTCCTAACATTGAGAACAGTTGGAATGAAAACTTTTTCATCGCATTTGTATGCAAAATAATGCATTTTGGTTGTGGGAACAGTTTTTTTATAAATTGAGAACAGTTTCATTTTCATTCATAATTTACATTATTTGTATTTACATATTACATTTATAACTTTTAAATGTATTTCTTATGCATAATTCACGACATAAATCGAAATTCAATGTTTAAATTATTTAAAGTAAGATTTTTTTATTGCTTCTTTTTTTTTTATTGTTTCCATTGTCCTTTTATAGTATTATGCATGCATAATGACTGGCCATTCATACTCATGTGCTGGCATCACAATTTGCATAATGTATTTGGCCGCTTGATGATAGCTTTTTAAGTGAAATCTGCCAGTATTATTGCTGCATAATAAATATTCTATTGACGATAATGGGTTGAGATGAATGGGTTGAGGAAATGAAATTTTCAATGAACTTGGACATTGCAAGTTTGTGGAATGGCAGTGGTAGCTAGGCTGGACAACTTTTAGAATCACTTCGGGGAGCACAATTTTCTTTTGTGGAGGTCTTTGGAGACAAAACTGTTCAGGATGACACTCTATACATTATAAAATAACTCTGCTTTTAAGAAATCGGATGACAAATAATAAATAAATGTAAAAGCTAGTTACTGCAAAGACCATGTATTAAGAAGTTAGATATGAAAAAAAAATTATCATTGTAAAAGGAAGGAAGGATTTTAGCATTTAACATTTAATTTCTAAAAGTATTTTTTTCAGTGCCGGCATTTTCAAGTGTTTGTAATTTGCAATAACATTATATAAGTAGTAGCTGGAGCATTTCTTCTTTTTTTTTAACATATGGCTGAATAGTATTCCTTATTCCATAACAGTTGTTGGGCATGGACGAAGTAAGCGAAATGAGGAGAAGAATCAAATATCAAAAGACCTTTTGATTTTTTGATTTGAATTGATTGATTTTTGGGGTGAGGCTAAAGACACTGTCTTAACAGCGATCAAATGTCTGGAGTTCTGACTAGTGCACTGTTGAACCGGCAAACATAGATTCATCACTACACCACTGTAGCTAGGTATAACAACCATGGAGGTTAAAGTCCGGTCAGATATAAACATCAATGCTTTTATAATTGAAAAAATTGAAAAAATTTTATGTTTGAAAAACAAAAGAAGATTATGCCAAAAATATAAGCCTCAGTGGGAGTGTTGCATTCAAGCTCTTCCACACTCCTCCTAGAGGTTTAAAGGGGGCTAATACCATTGCCACTGATTAAAAAGGTGATTTGAACAATCTTCTTTCAGGGACCAGTACGTGGTAACCGTTATAACTTTTTTTCAGGATTCACTGCATAGCCTACTTTCCTTTCAAGCTTTGAAAATTTCTTTTTAAAAACCATAAATTTCAATAAACGAAAACTATACTTATACAACTTTTATTATTTCCGCTTTTAATGCTTCAAATATTTCAAATTTCTATAACAATCTACTAAGAAAAGCTTTTTAAAAGCTTTATAAAGCTCTCAACAGGTAACCAATCTCTCTTCATTCAGGTTATCTTCTTCTTCTTCTTCTGCATATTCTGTTCTCTCTCTCTCTCTCTCTCTCTCTCTCTCTCTCTCTCTCTCTCTCTCTCTCTCTCTCTCTCTCTCTCTCTCTCTCTCTCTCTCTCTCTCTCTCTCCCTCTCTCTGGTGCTGCACTTCTGCACTTAAGTTCATGACCTAAACAACTTATCCCCCACAAAACAAACTGAAAAGCTTAAAGAGCAACAACAGTAGCAGCAGCTGCAAAACGAAAGCTGTCGCTTCACCACTCTACTGTAAAATACTTACTTTGACAATATTTTATATATTAACCCATGATTTCTTTGGCTCAAGTTCTTTCTTTTTCAGCTCATTCATTTTCTCAGATTATTATAATTTTGTTGTTGTTTAGTTGGTGCTATACAGTTCAACATTGTTGTTGTGCACTTCTTTAGCAAACAGCAACATCACACACGTTCACAACGTAGGTAATGTGACTTGAGAACACACCGACACACACACACACACACACACGCACACACACACACACACGTACTATGTATATTTGAAAGAGAGCACATGTAGTGACGTAGTTGCTACTGGCAATTGGCGTGAAACTTTTACCACATATGTGCGCGCTTATTAGCATATGCTGGAAGAAGTACCATAAAGCAGCGAAGCATTCCAAAACAAAAACAAATTAGAAAATCAACACATAAATTAAGAAGCATATGGTGGTGAAAACCTTGCTGACATCCATTAACCTCTTTCAACTCTCTTGATGAAAATATTATGTGCTCTTGCTAATGCTGTCGCTCGCATGCTCTCTCTCACTGTATTACTACGTGTACGTTTGTCTGTTTTTGTTTGAGTGTGTAAGTGTCATGTCTGTTCAAGAGGAAATTATGAGAATGTGTGCGCACATGAGTGCAAAAGTGCATGATTACCCGAAAAGGTTATGGTTTTATCTCCCTTAAAGCAGTTTCATTGTTTAGTTGTGGCTGCTGTTGCTGTTGTTGTTGTTGTTGTTGTTGTTGTTGTTGTCGTCGTTTATGTTATTATTATTGTTGTTCTTTGTGAAAGTAGCGAGCGGGTTTTTGTTTTTTTGGATTGTATTAAAGCTTGACGTAACGTAAAACGTAGTAAATATGGTCAAAATGATAAATGAAGATTGCAAAAGTATTGAAGAATAAAAATTACTCATAGAAGACGTTTCTTTCACATAACATAAGTATTGCCAAACATTCTATAATTCCAAAATAAGTATATCCAGCTGCATAAAATTTCATCACTTTTATATACTTACTATACATATAAATATCAAATAATTTGTAGAAGAAGAATTTCTAATTTTACTGTTCTATTTTGTACTTACATGATGCGATGATAAGCATCTGGCTGGGCCTGAGTGCATGTCACGGATTGCTCTGATTCGGTGGAGTCATCGCGCAATGTTGCGACTCCAAGCGGTAATATTGGTATTATAGCAGCTGTAGCAGCTGCTGCTGTTGCTGGTGGGCCCGCCACCACCGAATGATGTATTGTCGACGGTGTGGGTGCTGATGTTCCAGCTACTGCTGTGGGCGCTGTGGGCGCTGTTGATGTGGTTGGAGTTGGGGTTGGGGTTGGGGTCGGGGTCGGGGTCGGGGTCGGCGTTGGTGTTGGTGTTGGTACGGAAGCTGGTGTTACTACGGTTGGTGCTCCCACTGGTAGTGTGATAGTCTGCGGCGATGGTGTGATGCTTAAAGCTTCCTATAGACAAAGAAGTGCATTAAATATAATCTGGGGTTTTGAAAAGAGTTAACAGCAATAACATTAAGAGTAAAACATTTCATTGAAACGATCTTTTTTGTTTTGTTTTTATTGATACATTCAACACACATGGTGTAGCCCTATGAATGCAGAGCATTGTGTTTAATGGAAGGAAGATTGATAGGTGAGAGGAAGAAGGAGGGAGAATGAGAGAGTGAATGTGATCACACAAAGTGCGAAAAAGGGAAACAGGACTTGCTGCGTTTTCGACGAAATGTTAACTTTTGAATATTAAATATCATCGACTAACAAGAGATCAGTCATTGATGCCGTCTTCAGTATCCATTAGTATTCATGCGGGAACTCATATTGTTTTGCCCTGAATTCTCTTTGTCGTTTGCCCGGTAATTTATTTCGTTCTGGTCAACAGTCGAATTGGAGCCTGTGAGTTATTATCGGCCACGTGCTATCTTAATCAGCTCCACGTGTGGCAGACACCTTCTCTTCTCATCGGTACTTCTATCTGTCTCTACTTTTTTATCGGTTTTTGTATCTTAGAGGCCCACCCACCGAAAAAGAAGTTGGTATCCGAACTATATTCGGTCTAAGGAGCTGTTATGTTTCAACTTCTCTTGTCTATAACCAACAAGTAATCGCTTAGTATCTGATACTTAATTGATCTCAGTGACAGCAATTGCGTCTAGAAATTCTCTAGGTGATATGTCATTGGCATGGCGGTGACCTCAACTGGAATAATTTCGCTAGAATCCGCATACAATAGTCCCAATAAATTTTTACGCATAATCGTAATAAGATCGAACTATTTTAAATTCGAATTAACTTTTTCCCCAAAAACTTATAATTTTTATTGATTGTTTCCACTTTCAATCATTGTAAGTATGTAGTTAGGTAGTTAAGTAAATTAGTTTAAGGTAAGGTACACTTACTTTGAGTTCGCCTGCTTCCGGTGCTGAATAACGTTTCCGCTCGAAAAGTATATCACGCTCAATGGAGCGACTGCGAAATGCTGGTGGCAATGAACGATCTGGTGGTGTTTGGGTTCTAGTTGCTGGAACGCTAGCGCTGCCACTTCCACTTGGTTGCTGTTGCGAATGCTGTTGCTGCTGCGAATGCTGTTGTTGTGGTTGTTGTTGTGGTTGTTGTTGTTGCTGTTGTTGTTGTTGTTGTTGCTGCTGTTGTTGTTGTTGTGGCTGTTGTTGCTGTTGTTGCTGCTGCTGCAGTTGCTGCTGTTGTTGCTGTTGCTGCTGCTGGTGTTGTGATTGACCCGAAGTTGTTGGCGGGCTCTTTTCACTTTGTGATTGCTGCTGATGTTGCTGCTTATGTTCCTCACGTTTCTTTTCACGTTCTTGCTGACGTCTTATTTCAAAATCTAGCAAACGTGCTTCACGTGCATCTTTATCACGCTACAATATTAAATGCAGCGATGGTAAAGAAGTGAAAGTAAAAGAAAAAAGAAGAAGTAAAAGTTTTGCTCTGCAGTTATTCGATAACACATAACACACATACATCGACAGACATTGGCTTCCTTTTACACACACACACACGCACACACACACACACACATACACGTATACACTCACCTTATAATTGATGGCGTCCTGTTCTTCTTTTTTCGCTTCGCGCTCGTTACGCTGACGATCGCGTTGTTTCTCTTCGTCCGTTTGCGATGTTTTGCTGTCTGCAATTTAATTAATATCATTTGGTTTTAATTCGTTTTGAGAGAAAGTACTCTCGTTGTTGCTTTTCAGCTCAACTATGCACTTTATTTATGTATGTACATATATATGTATAGTTATGTATGTATATATATATGACGTAAGTAATTTAAGTACATATAAGAAAATGTTTGTAAAAGCTTTTAATTAAAATGGTAGCTATCGCTATTATTGTAAGTATTTTCTATACGTATTTACATTTATGCTTTGGCAAATTAATTGTAAATATCAACAAAGGAGGCATGCTCTCAGGTACTTCATCGATATTTAATATTCACACAAACGCACAATGCACAACGCAGAGCACAAATCATTCAATGGCATGCAAATATTGAATATAATTAAGTAGTAACATACTCGTACATGCACAGAGTTGGTATGTCGCTGATGTCTACGTACCATATAAGTATGTATGTGTGCAGGTTAAAATCTAATTATTTACATATCTGATTGAAATTAAATACACACAGCGCTGCAGTCGCACGGCGGCTTTGATGCTGCATAACTACCACAGATGCAAACTATCGACGAGTCATAAACTTATTTAAACTTACTCGTATTTCCGCTAGTATTTTCTGCCCAAATTCATACCAAAGTAGAAACTGCATAAATAGTTTATGGAAATATTGGTATACATATAAAATATATATACATACGTTTTACTATGTAAAATATTTACATACAAAATCTGTAGAATAACAATTCTGCTACAGGGTAAACAGAATTTTTCATAAAACTCAGATTCAGTATTTTTGATAAGACAAATTTCGAGTACACACCCACACTTTTTAATGATGTACTTAGTAGGGTCATAAACACTGTTACACACATTTGATGTTTTATATGCGATAAACATTGTCTCCTCTGTAACTTCGTTACGAGACTTGGGTGCTATCTGTGATAAGGAACTAAATTTTCGTTCCCATATTGATGACGTGGGGAAATAGGGCCAACTCTGCTCTTGGGTTTGTGAAACACTGGTCCAAAGAATTCTCAAACCCACATGTCATAAGATCCCTTTATTTTACATTTGTCAGGTCAATTCTTGAATATGCTAGCCAAGTCTGGTCTCCTTATTATAATACACCATTCCCTTAGAATTGACGCAGTGCAACGCAGATTTATTCGGTTCGGCTTGCGTGGCCTATCATGGTATGATCCCTTTAACTTGCCCCCATATAAGGCTCGTCTAAAACTAATTAACTTTAATATAGTTAACTTTAATTATACTTTAACTATACTTTAACCATACTTTAACTATACTTCAACTATATTTCAACTGTACTTTAACTATACTTTAACTATACTCTAAATATAATTTAACTATACTTTAACTATACTTTAACTATACTTTCAATATACTTAAACTATACTTCAACTATATTTTAACTATACTTTAACTATACTTTAACTATACTTTAACTATACCTTAACTATACTTTAACTATTTAACTATACATTATCTATACTTTAACTAAACTTTAACTATATTTTAACTATACTTTAACTATACTTTAACTATACTTTAACTATTTAACTATACTTTATCTATTCTTTAACTATACTTTAACTATACTTAAACTATATTTTCAATATACTTTAACTATACTTTCAATATACTTTTACTATACTTTAACTATATTTTAACTATACTTTATCTATACTTTAACTATACTTTAACTATACTTTAACTATACCTTAACTATACTTTAACTATTTAACTATACTTTATCTATTATTTAACTATACTTTAACTATACTTAAACTATACTTTCAATATACTTTAACTATACTTTCAATATACTTTAACTATATTTTAACTATACTTTAACTATACTTTAACTATACTTTAACTATACTTTAACTATACTTTATCTATACTTTAACTATACTTTAACTATACTTTATCTATACTTTAACTATTTAACTATACATTATCTATACTTTAACTAAACTAAGTATAGTTAAAATATAGTTAATTAACTATACTTTATCTATACTTTAACTATACTTTAACTATACTTTAACTATACTTTAACTAGTCTTTAACTATACTTTATCTATTCTTTAACTATACTTTAACTATACTTTAACTATACTTTAACTATACTTTAACTATACTTAAACTATACTTTCAATATACTTTAACTATATTTTAACTATACTTTAACTATACTTTATCTACACTTTATCTATACTTTAACTATACTTTAACTATACCTTAACTATACTTTAACTATTTAACTATACTTTATCTATTATTTAACTATACTTTAACTATACTTAAACTATACTTTCAATATACTTTAACTATACTTTCAATATACTTTAACTATATTTTAACTATACTTTAACTATACTTTAACTATACTTTAACTATACTTTAACTATACTTTATCTATACTTTAACTATACTTTAACTATACCTTAACTATACTTTAATTATTTAACTATACATTATCTATACTTTAACTAAACTAAGTATAGTTAAAATATAGTTAATTAACTATACTTTATCTATACTTTAACTATACTTTAACTATACTTTAACTATACTTTAACTAGTCTTTAACTATACTTTATCTATTCTTTAACTATACTTTAACTATACTTTAACTATACCTTAACTATACTTAAACTATACTTTCAATATACTTTAACTATATTTTAACTATACTTTAACTAGTCTTTAACTATACTTTATCTATTCTTTAACTATACTTTAACTATACTTTAACTATACTTTAACTATACTTAAACTATACTTTCAATATACTTTAACTATACTTTCAATATACTTTAACTATATTTTAACTATACTTTAACTATACTTTATCTATACTTTATCTATACTTTAACTATACTTTATCTATACTTTAACTATACTTTAACTATACTTTATCTATACTTTAACTATTTAACTATACATTATCTATACTTTAACTAAACTAAGTATAGTTAAAATATAGTTAATTAACTATACTTTAACTATACTTTAACTAGTCTTTAACTATACTTTATCTATTCTTTAACTATACTTTAACTATACTTTAACTATACTTTAACTATACTTTAACTATACTTAAACTATACTTTCAATATACTTTAACTATATTTTAACTATACTTTAACTATACTTTATCTACACTTTATCTATACTTTAACTATACTTTAACTATACCTTAACTATACTTTAACTATTTAACTATACATTATCTATACTTTAACTAAACTAAGTATAGTTAAAATATAGTTAATTAACTATACTTTATCTATACTTTAACTATACTTTAACTATACCTTAACTATACTTTAACTATTTAACTATACTTTATCTATTATTTAACTATACTTTAACTATACTTAAACTATACTTTCAATATACTTTAACTATACTTTCAATATACTTTAACTATATTTTAACTATACTTTAACTATACTTTAACTATACTTTAACTATACTTTAACTATACTTTATCTATACTTTAACTATACTTTAACTATACCTTAACTATACTTTAATTATTTAACTATACATTATCTATACTTTAACTAAACTAAGTATAGTTAAAATATAGTTAATTAACTATACTTTATCTATACTTTAACTATACTTTAACTATACTTTAACTATACTTTAACTAGTCTTTAACTATACTTTATCTATTCTTTAACTATACTTTAACTATACTTTAACTATACTTTAACTATACTTTATCTACACTTTATCTATACTTTAACTATACTTTAACTATACCTTAACTATACTTTAACTATTTAACTATACATTATCTATACTTTAACTAAACTAAGTATAGTTAAAATATAGTTAATTAACTATACTTTATCTATACTTTAACTATACTTTAACTATACCTTAACTATACTTTAACTATTTAACTATACTTTATCTATTATTTAACTATACTTTAACTATACTTAAACTATACTTTCAATATACTTTAACTATACTTTCAATATACTTTAACTATATTTTAACTATACTTTAACTATACTTTAACTATACTTTAACTATACTTTAACTATACTTTATCTATACTTTAACTATACTTTAACTATACCTTAACTATACTTTAATTATTTAACTATACATTATCTATACTTTAACTAAACTAAGTATAGTTAAAATATAGTTAATTAACTATACTTTATCTATACTTTAACTATACTTTAACTATACTTTAACTATACTTTAACTAGTCTTTAACTATACTTTATCTATTCTTTAACTATACTTTAACTATACTTTAACTATACCTTAACTATACTTAAACTATACTTTCAATATACTTTAACTATATTTTAACTATACTTTAACTATACTTTATCTATACTTTATCTATACTTTAACTAGTCTTTAACTATACTTTATCTATTCTTTAACTATACTTTAACTATACTTTAACTATACTTTAACTATACTTTAACTATACTTTAACTATACTTTAACTATACTTTAACTATACTTTAACTAGTCTTTAACTATACTTTAACTAGTCTTTAACTATACTTTATCTATTCTTTAACTATACTTAAACTATACTTTCAATATACTTTAACTATATTTTAACTATATTTTAACTAACTTAACTTTAACTAAACTTTAACTAAACTTTAAATATACTTTGTTATACTTTAACTATACTTCAACTATTCTTTAACTAGAATTTAACTATGCTTTTACTTTTACGCCGAAAAACCGCCGATACAGTATTTGTTCACCAATTATTAGCTGGAAACATTGACCGTACCGCGTTGCTCCAAACACCAACCCACTTAACCTTAGATCTGTGCCCGCTTTTCGTCTTAATACTCACCGAACAGATTATGGCGGCAACGACCTATGTCTAGAATGCTTCGAATAGCCAACATTCCAAATGTTTCTGACTTTCACCATAGCAAATTTAGCTTAAAGAATGCTCTGTATGAAGCCTACTCCGCTCCCTCCTCTTGATAAGCCATGTACTTATAAATGAAAAAAACCCTCCCCCTAAATTAGGTATAGATTTAAATAATTTTTAATTTAAGTAATTTTAAGTAATTTTCTCGATTGTACTAAGCTAAATAAATAAATAAATAACAATTATAAAATTAAAAATAATTAATAATTGATCCAAACAATCAATTTCTTAAAATATATTTATTGATACCATATATATTGTATATAAAAAGCAATTGCTTATTCGAAATGCCCGCCTTTGGCCTTCACGCACGCCTTAAGTCGCACTGGCCCATCATCAATAGATGCACGCACCTCGTGCATTGGAAAAAAAGTGCTGACAGCACAAATCAAAGCAGTCTTCAGAGAATCAATGTTGGGGTATTTTTTGTGGCAAACCATGTCCTCTAAAACTGTCCATAATTTATAATCCACCAGTAGGTTTAGATCAGGGCTGCCAGACGTCCATTCTTCAGAGCAAATAAAAGCTGGCAAATTGTTTTGAAGCCCGGTCTGGGTCGCCTTAGCCTTATGGGCTGGCGCAGAATCCTGCTGGAAAGTCCACGGTTGGTTTTGGAACAGGGAACAATCAAGTGGGTTCACAACAGCTTCAAAACGGATTTTTGGTAAACTTTGGCCCAGAAATGCAAGTCAGTGACGCCATCGTAAGAGACACCCCACCAAACCATGACTGAAGCTGAAGCTGAAAGGGTATGACCCTTTTCGACCTGTGGGATCAGTTCAGATGCTTCCTGAGATGACCCTGGATACACCCTATCATTTTGATTGTTAAATTTTTCCTTAACGGTAAAAATTTGTTCATCCGTAAACAAGATTTTTCTGTGCAAGTTATCAGCGTGCTTCACCAAAAGACGTTTGGATTTTTCCACCCTATTTTTTTTCCAAATTAACAAATGTCGGGTGCGACGCAAGTCTTTTTTTATAATTCGACTCATGGACGTTTGCGTGATATTCATCTCACGGGCCATGATTTTCAGTTTTCCGAGAGGATTTCGCTGAATTCTTGATTTGACGGCTTTGATGACCTGCGGCGTGCGAACTGTGCGTGGACGGCACGACCGGTGGCGGTCTTTGATATTTCCAGTCTCCTCAAGCAGTTTTATACACTGGTAGACGAACATGCGACTTACACCGAGTGGGCTGAGCGTTTTGAAAATATCGCCTTTTTTCATTTCACACTTAAAAAGTGATACCTATACCAGCGATACGGTTCTCATTATCTGACCACTCTATGGTGAAAGCTGACACGATTTTGAATTCCCGTTAAAGACTAACGCTATAGAGGTTAGTTTTCATATACCTTTACTTTACTTTACTTTTAATGGCACAACAGACCATGGAGGGACCTACATTTAAGTGAAATTATCTTTAAAAAGTAAATGGCAGGAATTTATTTATCTATCCAAATAAAAATTTCAATCACTTTTGTAAAATTTCTGTGCTTTTATTTTTATTTTCAATAACTTTTTTTACTTTACTTTTAATGGCACAACAGCCCATGAAGGGCCTAGGCCGAGCTTTTCGCGTCCACTCATGTTGTGCGTGTTATATTTGTACATGAATGGAAGGGACCTACAGTTTAATGCCGACTCCGAACGGCGAAGTGAAAAGCTTTTCATATGCAATTTTTACTCTTGTAGGTTTGCCATTGACCCCTGCCAAGAAGTGTCTTCAGTTTTCAGTGATTCGAACCCCGGACACTCTGCGTAGCAGTCCAACGCATAACCACTACGCCACAGCGACCACTTTCATATATTTTCGTATGCCTACCATGTGGTAATAACAGGGTATGTTCAATTCTACTATTGGAATGGGTGTGTTCAATGTTGTAACAGTATTTATGTCCCTACTAAGTAAATATCCGCATCTGCTAAGAAAATATTGTATGGTATATAATTAAGCATTTATACTTTAAAATACTCAACTCCACACCTGCAATAATTCTTGACTCGTGCTTACTAGCTTACAGTATCTGTATCTGTATCTGTATCTGTATCTATATATGTATCTGTATCTGTATCTATATATGTATCTGTATCTGTATCTGTATCTGTATTTGTATCTGTATCTGTATCTATAAGATAGTACTCGGTATGCAGATTTGTAAGCTAGTATTAGGTATGCCGATCTATAGCTCTATGGATTTAACAAACCTCAACCTAGGCACCATTTTAAGTTTTTTTAACCCTTATGGTCGCCGTAGCGTAATTGGTACTGCATTTTCCTGCTTTACGAAGATTGTCCGAGGTTCAGGAAAATTCAAAAAGTAGAACCAAATTTTTCTACACGGCATCACCTCTTGGCAGGCAATAGCAAACCTACAAGAGTAAAAATTGCCAATTAAAAGCATTTTACTCTGCCTTTCGGATTCGGCATAAAACTGTAGGTCCCTTCCATTCATGTACAAATATAACATGCACACACGATGAGTGTGTGGGAGAAGCTCGGCCTAGGCCCTCCATGAGCTGTTATACCATTAAAAGAAAAGAAAGAATGAATCCAGAAAAATGTGCTGGAAGAAAGGAGGTAAGTAAGTAAAGGGTAATTTTTTTTTTGTTACTTAGTTTTCGACGTTAAAATTTCTGACAGATCACGCGTGATTCTCGACATGTATCAAAGTAAAAAATGCTCAGTTTGGTTTGCTATTTCATCATGAATAGACTTACGCCTGAACAAAGTTTGCAAATTAATCAAATTTATTATCAAAATTCGTGCAAAATGTGTTTCGTAAGCTATATCGACCCACAGAGCAGGCTATTCAGCTCATTGTGACCGAATTTCGTACCAGTTTCACTTAATTGGACATCAATCCTCCAAATCGTATTCATAGAGTGCATACCGAAGAGAATATTGCTGCTGTATCCGCTGTTTCCGTGTTGAAGAAGATCGCGAAATATTGGGTTTGTGTTATTCGGTTTCGTCCACTTGGAAGATTTTACGCAAAGACCTCGTATTAATGCCATACCAAATACAGCTGGTGCAAGAACTGAAGACAGGCGACCTACCACAATGTCGAATTTCAGTGAATGGGCCCATTAGCATGAGGATCAATGGGGAAATGGAGAAAGGTATCGTGTGATGATAACAGACTCGGCCAACTCCAACAGAACGGTGCTATGTTGTTATGTAAGTCTCTCGTCTATAGGGACAAGTCAAACACAATTGCTGCTTTGGAAGCCAACATTGAACTTGTCATTGCTTTATTCGTGAGATTCCGGCGCAAATGTGAGAAAAAGTGTGCCAAAATTGGACCTTCAGAATGGACCACCTGAAGCGTAGCCGCGGGGAACATCTAAGTGAAATTATCTTTAAATAGTAAATGGCAGGAATTGATATTTCCAAAACCAAGCACTTAAAAAATCGCCCTTTATATATACTCCTTTGATTTGATTTTGATAAGGTCACAAGTATTGGTGATCGCTATGGCGTAGTGCGTTGGACTGTTACGCAGAGTGTCCGAGGTTCGAATCTCGGCACAGGCAAAATCAAAAAAAGTAGGAGAAAAAAAATACGCAGCACCATCTCTTGGCAGGCAACGGTACATTTTCCTTGTCCTACCTATCCTTTTCGTTGGCTATCCCAAAATGGCTGTCTATTCTCTTTATCGGTTTCCTGTGTGACTGCATTCCCTCTTTCATTCTCCCTCCTTCTTCCTCCAACTTATCAATCTTCCTTCCAATCAACACAATGCTCTGCGTTCATTGGGATACACCATGTGTTTTGACAGAACCAAAAAAACAAACACCGTATTAACTCTCTGTAGATTAATATGTAAATACGGTTGGTGGTATCTACTTAGTACAACAACAACAAAGTTTTACATAATTCTAAAAAAAAGGAAAAAATTTGAAATTGTTTCCTATAAAATTTTTCTTCATCAACAATGGAATTTGAAATATAATTTTTTAATAATAAAATTTTCGTCTAATTCTCGTTGCCTTCATATCGGTTGGAATGTAAGAAAGTTATGGATCCGAATTAGGCACCAGATCAGGAAGCGAATCGACCGTCAACCTCCCTAGTGAAAGTCTGGCGATCTACCTTCTAGACTTTCAAGTCTATCGTCAAATCTGACAGAGTGAGTCTTGCTTTGGAGTTTTTAGAAATATCGCGTTTACCACAAAACAAATCACGAACCTTGCAAGTCCAGAAAGCCAACATGCAAGAAGACATCAGATGTCTTGCGAGCAACAATTCAAAATGCCTTTTAAACGAGCACAAAAGTGCATTAACTCAGGAGCTGATCATTTGAACCGATGTAATTTTTTTTACCTAATGTCATCAATTTTACACCTTCAAATAAATTTTACGATAAAACAGATCCCTATTTTTTTCTCATTTCTAACGAATTCACACTATGACAATACTTTTGCCCCACCTTGTACATACTCATACATTTATGCATAAATGTTAACAATAAACAATGTTAAACTGCTATTGATGTGAAAATTAAATATGTACTACCTAAAGTCTGACCTGATTCTAATCAAAGAGTGAAATTAGTGGTGACAATCAGCAATCTTCATGTGGTATTGTGGCAAATAACCGCCGCGGTTTTTGGAAGGAATTCCAATATTAAACAGACTATCAAGAAAGCAATAACGAAAACTGATACTACTTAGATAAGAGCAAAGTATTTAACAACTTTTTATTATGGACAATGCAACAAATTATGTACAAATAAATAAATGCTTAAATTAAAAGCAAACATATTTAAATCTAATTTAACATGTATCGATTGGCATTAGCAGTATGTAGAGTATATACTGTTTTTATGAATGTAGTGGTATAATAAATATATATGTATGTAGTATATGCATGTGTATGAGAAAAAGAAAACAAAAACAAAAACAAAAACAAAAAGAAAAACAAAACTTATATCACATATGTCAAAGTATTGTCGTCTAATCAATTACTACACTACGCAACAAAATTAAGTTAAGAAAACTACAATAATAATACAGAATAAGTTGTGTATTTTCCTAGTAGGAGAGTTATGAAAGACTTTTACTTAACCTGAATACTTAATATAAAATTTCAATGAACTACATAGTACATAACTGCCAGAGCTGTAAAAGATTGCAGTCGTTTGAGGTTTCAAGTTAATTGACTTTTTAAAAAAGTGAATGAAATATTCTTTTCTAGTATTTTGGTGAATGAAGAATTAAGACCCTCAAGTCACAAGTCATTTTGAGGTCAATGACTTATTCTTTATTATTGAAGTCATAATTTAAAGTCATAATTTGAAGTCTTTTATTCGCAGTTTTATTATTTTATTTTTATTTTTTATAATATTCTCTATAAAGTATTAATTGACTTCAAGTCGATCATAAAGAAGTCAGTTTAAGTCAATTGAAATCATTTGTAGTTAATTGAAGTTAATAGACTTCATTAAAATAAATTGAAGTCAAAATTTTGGTCAATTGTCATGTCAAGTGACTTCTTTGAAATAAATTGAAGTTAATTGACTTCTTTGAAATAAATTGAAGTCAACTGTCTTCATTGGAATACTTTTCCTACACTTTTCCTTATCTTCATTAATGACCTACTGTCATTAACGAAGAACCCCATTTATTCGTTTGCAGATAATAGTACCATTTCTCATTTAAATACCTGTTCCAAAAACGCCCTAACTCTTTGGAGATTGAGAGGAAAAACCATGTTATGAATGACTCACTCAACAAAGATCTCCAGTCAATCTCTGAGAGGGCTCTTGTCACGAATAGAGTTGAGTTCAATGTGCGTAAGACCCAATGTTGTCTGTTATCTTACAAAACGAGTTTCAACGAAACGTGGCTTGCGTCTCTCTGTTTTATCGTTGCTTTCATGGTAGATGTTCAGCTGAAATACGCAAGCGGATGCTGCCAGTTCGTATGTTCACCAGAACTATGCGGAACAGCAAGCGGAACTCACGCATTCCACGTAAACACTGTGTTCCACCTAACTACGCATTACAGAAAAGGTTCGATTATCTTCTGTACCGCTCGTATTTGGAATAAGCTCCCTGCCAAAAATTTAGTTTAAAGACTACCATATAGTGGGAACAGGGGAAACAGTAAGTGCTGTTATCAAAGAGAATGACATATTTCATCACGTTCAAGGAAAAGTTCGAGGGATATACAATGGAACTGGTGCATGAAGGCGACTCAGCTCTAGTGAGTTGGAACTTGATGAAGAGTCGGAGGGAGAAGAAGAAGAAAAGAGATAAGGAACAAGAGACCATCTGTGGATAAGGGCGAAACAAAATACAGAGTCAAAATTTGCCCACATTGAAAATACATGCAACACCAAAATATGTATGTATATGTCGTGCAACCTGGGCCGTGGGCCTAAATCTGAATACAAAAAATATTAAAAAATTTTATTTTAAATAGTGCCAAAGTGAAAGTTAAGCGCGATCTGTCATTTAATTTGTTTACAGTGCTCAAATTTTCTCAGTTCATCACAAGTGTTTTTTTTTTACGATTTTTACAATGAATAAAAATATCGAACAAATTCTTTGTTTTAAATTTTTTATTGCAAATGGAATTTCGTGCGCCGCTGTCGCTGAAAATGTTACAGAAGGCTTACAGTGAATCGGCTTTATCAAAAACACGTGCAAAAGCAGTCGAGATGTGGTGGAAGACTTTTGTCGATTCGGTTGGTCATCAAAGTTTTCAACTGAAGTTAACACCAATAAAGTGGAGGAAATAGTGATGGGAAATCGTCATTTAAGTTGGGCGGGGATAGCCGATGAACTTTCTGTGTCTCACCAATCAATTCGTACCATTCTAGTCGATTGTTTGGGCTTGATACGCATTGCCGCTCGACTCGTTCCGAGAGACGACAATGCACCGTCTCACAAGGCTGCCGTTGTGAATGAATTTCTGGGCAAAAACTGAACAAGTATCATTGAACAACCATCGAATCCATCTGATATGGCTCCCTCCGGCGAACTGTTTTCTCTTTGCAAAACTGAAATTACCACTTCAAGGCACCCGTTTTCACCCGTCGATAGAAGACATAGAAGAGAATTCGCGGCGAGAACTGAAGTTGAGTTGGGAAAATGAAACATAGTTTCATGATTGGATTATTCGGTGGCATAAGTGTATGTATGCTTTTCACTTCGCCGTTCGGATTCGGTTCGGCATTAAACTGTAGGTCCCTTCCATTCATGTACAAATATAACACGCACAACATGAGTGGATGCGAAAAGCTCGGCCTAGGCCCTCCATGGGCTGTTGTGCCATTAAAAGTAAAAGTAAAGTAAGTAAGTGTATGTATTATTTCGGAAGGGGCCTAAAGGGCCTTGAAGGCGATGTCATAAATTTGTTTGTGTTTTATTCCCAATTCCCGCCAAAGTGAATGTTGTCAACATATGGTACTCGTTAAATTAAATTTTTAATTGGAAGAAAAACGATTTCAATTTTACAATATTATTTTTTTTTTTTCTGGAAAACTTTCCGTTAATTAAACAATGAACTCTTTATTAATGAATAATGCAAGAATGAAGGGAAAAGTAAGTGGGTATATATCTTTCAAGCGCATTAATTACAATTACAAAAAGACCGCGAAAGTTCCGAGTATTTCAAGGAACGAACACTCACACTTACACACACTCACACACACACACACACACAAACACATACGCACACAGACACATTACAACGCGAGCGATTTAATTATTAAGTGAATAAATGAAATTTTATGAAGGTAGATGATAATTTACACATATGTACGTCACACAACGACAAACAAACAACAACAACAAACAACAACAACAAACCAACAAACAACAAACCAACAAACAACACCAATCATCATCGAAACAACAGCTGCAATATGTAATAACCCGGAATATGAAAAACAACTTACATTCATATTTATTACGTTGCGATGGCGACGATGTCGGCTGCACTGACATTAAATATTTTGTTAAATTTGGCGGAGGCACCATTCTATTTTTTATTTGTATTTTTTTTATACTTATTTGCAATTCGTTTGCTATGTATATTGTTTATAATTATTTAATTAATTTTATTTCATTTACGAGTTTGTAATTGCTACTTTTATTAAAAGCAATTATTTTCATAAAACGTTTTTTTGTAAATGTTTAACCATGAAAGTGGTAAAGAAATGGAAATAAAATGAAAAATCACAATCGCCGCTTCCAAGCACGTCAGTGTGCGTCAACGTACGCTATTTTACTCGCATGAAAGCCACCAAATCAATTTCGAGCTAACAAATTTCTCTTGGTCAGCGGTTTTATTTGCCGTTAAGCCGACGCCACCGCCGCCACCGCTGCCACTGCCACCACCGCCGCCACCGCCGCCACCGCCTGCTCACCAGAATCACCACATTTATTTTGTTTCATTTAGCGGTGGCGGCAACCCACCTTCTTCACCTTTTCACAACCCCAAATCACATGATTTTTTTTCCTTTTTTTGTTTTGTTTCTTCTATTCGTACATTCTCGTAACTTGTAACTCGTATATGAAACTGGGAAAGCCCAATGCTGATTTGCTGATTTGCTGGTTTACTGCTGTTAAGTTGGTTGTGGTGGTTGCAGTCGCTGATAATTTGTAATGTGACTGACCGTTTTGCCAATGATCAGGTGCGTTATACACGCACATCAAAGCAGCCATTGATTACGTATGACTAAAGTAATACTAAAGTAAATTGCGTTATAATTGTTTAAATTTAATGAGAAATCGATCCTTTCTTATGCTGTTAATCCTTTTCTGAACTATTTACGTAATGAAAATTTAGATTAGATTTTATATCTAGAGTTGCAACGAAAGTATTTAACAGCGATGTGATTGTGCTTTGGCGTAGTTGGTAGGATTCGAATCTCGGCACGGGCACAATCAAAATGAGGGAAAGAGCATTTTTCTACACAGCACCATCTCTTGGCAGGCAATGGCAAACCTACAAGGGTAAAAATTCCCTATGAAGTGCTTTTCACTTTGCCATTCGGATTCGGTGCATAAAATTGTAGGTCCCATCCATTCATGTACAAAAATATAACACGTGAGTGGAACATGGAATCGAAACAAACTTGACCTCCGAAAGG
The DNA here is from genome assembly GCA_958295655.1 of Palloptera scutellata. Lineage (NCBI taxonomy): Eukaryota > Metazoa > Arthropoda > Insecta > Diptera > Pallopteridae > Palloptera > Palloptera scutellata. The sequence continues at coordinate 96,101,863 of OY282449.1, read as the reverse complement.
CCCTCCATGGGCTGTAAAAACAAACAAAAAATAACAGAGAAAATTAAATCAATTACAAAATTTATTTTGATTTATTTCAAATGAATAATATGAGAAAAACTGCACCTGACTATTTTGCACAATTCAATATCTTCAGCTTTAACCCATTTTCAACCAGTACCATTAGCTGTAATATAGTTTCGAAATAGTTATAATGTTCGACATAGTAGGTATATAGTGGTCGCTGGTGCGTAGTGGTAGTGCGTTGGAATGCTACGCAGAGTGTCCGAGGTTCGAATCTCGGCACAGGCAAAATCAAAAAGTACAAGAAAAAATTTTTTCCACACGGCACCACCTCTTGGCAGGCAATGGCAAACCTACAAGAATAACAAATTGCCTATGAAAAGCTTTTCACTTCGCCGTTCGGATTCGGCATTAAATTGTAGGTCCCTTCCATTCATGTACAAATATAACACGCACAACATGAGTGTATGCGAAAAGCTCGGCCTAGGCCCTCCATGGGCTGTTGTGCCATTAAAAGTAAAATTATAGTAAGTATATAACAATTTGCCAATGACAAAAAAATTTTCGAACAAAAAAGTGTTAAGTATTTTCAACGAGATAATGAGGGGACCAAGTGTGCAAAAAAGCATTAATACTCTCATATAAGCTCAATAAAGTTGGTAATATATATTAGCAATATTCACGATCTGTAGTTTTTGGTCTTGTATTGTGTATTCTTGGTTTTTGTGGTAAATTTTGTAACTGAAAGTACAATCAATTTACCAAATTTACAATCGCAACACCCTATAGTAACATTGCGTACTATTCTGTATTTTCTTGAAAGTGATCTCAGTTTATAGATTCTCCTATCGATAAATTCTTCCACTCATGACAAGTATTTTACTTTAATTTGATTTTCATCAATTCTTACAAGAATTGTTCTAGCGACACTTAAATTATCTATATATGTATAAATTATCATTCTGAACTGCGTTCGGATTTAATGCTTTTTTCATACAATTTTTTGCTTTTAAAAAATCGCTTTAAATATATATCGGACAGTTGTTGAAATTTGTGTTCATCGGCACATCTCTAAATTTTCAACTCTAACAAAATGTAAACAAGATCAGCTGTTTTTTGTAAATAAAGGATGTTTTTTTTTAGAAGTGTGGTTTTCAATCTGGCAGTACTTTTTTCGGAGTTGGCCTTTTTGACAACTGTCACTTGATTTATGCTCAGTTTGATTTGCCATTGCACAATGAATAGACTTACTCCTGAACAATGTTTGCAAATCGTTCAAATTTATTACTAAAATAATGGTTCGATTCTCGCGATTTTCTAAAAAAAAAATTTTGTTCAGCCATGTAGCTCACTTTTGGTTGAATGGGTACGTTAATCTGCAAAATTGTCGCATTTGGAGTGATCATAATCCACAAGCCATTGTTGAGTCACTCAATGAGTCACTTTTTGATGTGCTTTATGGGCAGAGGGAATCATTGGTCCATATTTCTTCAAAGATGAATCCGGTCACAATGTTACAGTCAATGGGGAACGCTATAGAGCCATGATTAATGAGTTTTTCGTGCCTGAATTGTGAATTGGAGGATGTTGATGTGGACGACCTTTGGTTCCAACAAGACGGCGCTACATGCCATACAGCCATGCCATACAGAAACAATCAATTTATTGAAGGGAACTTTTGGTGAGCGCATTATCTCGCGTCGTGGGCCTGTGGCGTGGCCTCCAAGATCGTGCGATTTAACACCGCTGGATTATTTTTTGTGGGGTTATATGAAATCGCTTGTCTACGCAGATAAGCCCGAGACGATTGACGCATTGGAAAAGAATATTCGGCGCGTTATTAATGGCATACGGCCCGCCCGCAATTGCTGCAAAAAGTGGTCTAAAATTGGGCCTCTCGGCTGGAGATTATACGAACCAGCCGCGGCGGCCACTTGCCCGAAATCGTTTTTAAAACATAATGACAAATCCTTATTTTTATAATAAAGCTAAATTCTTGGCCATAACATTAAATTATATGCGTTTTATTTCTTCTTGAAAACCACACATCTAAAAAATACACCCTGTACTAAGTATTTACAATGGTGTCGTTCACGATCTGATGTAAAATTCGATATATAAGTATTTTAACAAAATTACTACAAAAACTACAGATGGTGAATACGGCTTAAAACTTAACCCTCTACTTCTCAAGTAGTCCTCTAGACAGCCGTCACCAAAACGGGTGTAATAACCACCAGAACAGTAGTCTGGAAGTATACTCTATCATATCGTATAGTGAACTTTCCAAAACTGTTATAATAATACTTCGGTTACGAGCTGCGATGTGTATTACAGCCGCTGAAAGCAATCAATTAAATTGAAAAATTTTTGAAAATCTTAAAAATTACTTATTTATATTGAGTTTGAGAATTTTGGTTAAAAATAAAAACAAATAAATGAAATATTTCCCGTGATACTACAGACCCATGGTTTGGTGGGCCTAAGCCGAGCTTTTCGCATCCACTCATGTTGTGCGTGTTATATTTGTACATACACGGAAAGGACCTTCAGCTATATGCCAAATCCGAAAGGCGAAGTGAAAAGCTTTTCATAGGCAATTTCACTCTTGTAGGTTTGCCATTGCTTGCCAAGAGGTGGTGCTGTGTAGAAAAACACTTAGTTTTTTCTACTTTTTGATTTTAGATGCTCGGACACTTCAGTTATCCGTAATACTAACAGGTATATAAAACAGTCTATGACTAGCTAAGTTTAGGAACATTTTATTTAAAATGTTTAATCTTTCCAACACAAAATACATTTGCTAACAGGCTCAAACAACCACAATTGCTTTGAGGGATATTCCGGCTTCATAAATGCACGCCAATTAATTTTTTTTAGTTTCTGACTACATATCTGTGATTTTTACATCGATATTTATCTATTATATATTTTGTAGGTCAATCAAAAATTTGGGAACTCGAATAACTCGGGTTAGCAAAATGTGTAAAATGTGCAGTTTTGTTGAAATTTGCTAATTTTTCCATATGTTGTTTCTTTTACAAAAATTTGGTCAGCTGTAGTGCTTGAAAAATATATGGGGAACGATGATATATATTATTTCTTATATATATATATATATATAAGTTATATATAGTTATATTTTCTACAACACGTTTCTTATGTTTTCTAGATCAATTTCCCTTTTTAAATGAAAAATAAATAGATTTATTATTTTTTGTTGATTTTCAAAGCTACCTTCCAAACCTACCTGATTTTTGAGCAAGGTGAGACCTAATGATTTAAAGTTCTATAAATTAAGTTTTAAAGCCCGCTTGATTGTGAAATATTAAACAGTGCTTAAATAAGTAGTGCATAGGCCTGCTACTCAGAGTGTCCAAAGTTCAAATCTCGGCACAAGCAAAATCCAAAAATGGATAAAACAAGTTTTACAAGAGTAAAAATTGCCTATGAAAAGCTTTTCACTTCGCCTTTCGGATTCGGCATAAAAGCGTAGGTGACTTCCATTCATGTATAAATCTAACACGCACAACATGAGTGTATGCGAAAACTGGGCCTAAACCTTCCATGGGCTGATGTGGCATTAAAAGAAGAAGAAGATTACTTGTGGGCAAGATTTCTAAAAGTATTTTTGCGAAATTTTCAAAGTCGTTATAAATATGTACGAAAAATCGTACAGTTGTTCAAAATGGGTCAAGAAAAAGTTGGTATAAAAAAGTTGAGTTTCGTTTTTTGAACGAATAATTAAAGCTTCGCATTACATATGGAAAGTCAAAATAGAGTAAATATTTTTCTTTAATCCTAATTAAAATTAATAACTAGATTTTGTAATTTAGCAATTGTTTTATGATAGCATTGCCGACCTGACCAGTTCATTTAATCATTCATTTTCCACATTGTGCATACACTTTTAACGACACGTCATTACTCATAATAGGTAAATTGTGTAACCAAATAACGTAACGAAATGATTACGAAATGAAACGAAGAAAGAACAGTACGAAGCTTTTCTAGTAGCTGTATTCCTTAGGTCATGGTTATATTCAGATGGTGCTCGGCGAATACCATGCAATTGTTGTTGCCCGAACACGAAAAAAAAGCTTTTACTCACTCTCACAGCGAACACGATATGCTGGGTGAAATTTACACCGAGCACACCGAGTATTCAGGGTTAGCAATGAGTTATTCTACAAAAAAAGAACAAAAATTTATGTAAAATAGGAGGAAAACGTGCAAACCTGTACCTCATATGCAGAAAAGCGAAGCTGCGAATGTTTTTAGTTTTTAATATTAAATATATTATTCATAAAACTATTGAAGAAATATCATATTATTTTCATAGTTTTTCAATTATATTATTAATTTCAAGCTCCATATTAATAACATCGTTTAAAGTCTTTTGGTATACTATTTAGTGTTGCCGTTGCGAACAATATAGTACTGCAATAAAAACTGCATTTCGACAAAAAGCAACTCTGGAACGAACTCCAATGTAACCACTACACCGATCACGAGAGTAAAATATGATGTGTTCGTCGAACAGTGAACAACAATATAACCAGGACCTTAGGCTGTGGTTATATTCAGATTTTGCTCGGTGACCACCAGGAAAATGTTGTTGCACCGAACACGAAGAGAGAGCTTGTACTCACTCTCACAACGAACATGAAAGGTTACCTCACATTTTGTGTACACCGAGCACGCCGAGTATTCAGGGTGACAATGAGTTGTTCGACATACAAAAAAGGAACAAAAATTTATGTAAAATAGTACGAAAACATGCAAACCTGTACATCATTATTTTTATTTGCATAAAAGCGAAAAGTGAATATTAAATATATTATTTATAAAACTTTAGAATAAGTACTTATGAAAAGTTTTTATATAGCATAACGATGTGATGCAAATGGTGTTGATATGACCCGTGCCTTGAAGTTGCCACTACCTCAATCACTATTTTTATAATCAGCCGATGGCTGTCGGTCAAAAAAATTACATTATTTGCATAATTTATTGTACATTTAATTATATTATTAATTTCACTCTCCATATTGATAAAATCGTTTAAAGTTTTTTGGTGTAGTACCATTTTAGTATTAAAAAAAAAACCTGAATCTCGACAAAAAGCAACTCCGTAATGAACTCGAATGTAACCACCACACCGAGCACGAGAGAAAAATATGATGTGCACACCATCATAACCACGACCTTAGAGAAAACTAATATTTACTCGAAGGCTTTCTATTCCAACCGGAACGGTAAGTTTAACCAGCAAGTTTCTTGTGTTCCTTAAGACCAAAGCAAGCGATCGGAATTTTTGGCGTGAAATGATTATAAGATGAAATTTTGTACGTGATGTAAGGCAAAAAATTCCTTTGGAGCGTGGTGAGAAACCCAAAATTCGTCACGAAATTCTATGTACTCTGAAGAAAATACTTAGAAATAGAATAGTATTTTCTTTTATACGAGTAGAAGTTTGCGTTATGTACAATATTTGTCCGTGCAGCAGAGAAAAACGAAGTTCAACTTGACATTTCTCCCATTATATTTGCATGTCTCTGCATCCACCTGCCTTGCTTCGACAAGTGCTGAACAACAGCTGATTTGGTTTGCTTCGCCAAAATGAGAACAAAGCAACAGCCGAACCGAGCGCGAACGATCAAAAGCCACACGAAGAAGCTTATATTAAACGTGTGTCGACGTCGTATGTAATGGGAATTGAATATGTTCGCGTTGCTGATCTAGAGCAGTGTTCGGCACCACTCAGCTCGCGGAGCGCTCTCTCGCACGAGCAACACACGATTGCTGCAAAACCAAAGAGCGTATCATTCGACATCTGACCGCAAAGCGAGCAGAACGTCACTCAGCGACTCAAACAACAACAACTGTTTGAATGTGTTAATTTGCCGAACACTGATGTACAGAGAAGGTAAAGACAAAGAAAGGGCAGATATAATATGTGTAAAAACGTTTCACTTCTTTGTTGTATACCAGCTACACATTTTACCTTAGTTCTTTTTTTTTCTTTCTCTTTGCCATTTCGTCATCTCGCCAGTGATTGCATTCAGATCGGTTTGGAGTTTCTTCCACTCCAGCTTTTTGCGACAAATTTCCGTGGGAAAAGTTAAGCACGGTGTGGTTTTACTTACACGTTACTTGATCTTGAGAGCAATCGGTTATTGTTAGCATAGAGTTATCAATTTGATCAGTGTTCGTTAAGGCGAAATTTTTTTCGTTTGAAACACAGTTCTTCACCGTCATAAAGTCAAAGCTAGCTGAGGAGTACAGAGAGGTATTGAGTGAGCTAAATCAGTATGCTGACATCACCGTTATTCGAGATCACAGCCATAAGAGCATTGAAGGGAATATGAGAAAGCTGATAAATTAGCACGCACTTCTCTTGAAGAATAGTTAAAAGAACTTGTTTTAGTCGAAAAGCATATACCTGCACTGCCTTCCACTGGCTAGTCGTAAATGGAAATCAATTACATCCAGTTTTACCTCATTTGCGACATGGCCCTCATATGATGTGGGTAGGTCTCGCGTTTCCATCAAAAGGCAGCATACACCGGCGGTCAGTGGTTGGGTGAATGCTCATTCTTGGCACACACAATATATCAGTTATTGGAAGGTATTTCCTCGATAACTTGTCCTATTGCTCATGTAAGTATTCAATGTTCGATATGCATTAATTGTGACCCTTAAACGGCGTGGTGTATGTTAGCCATCCTAACCATTCACAGGTCTTCAATTTGATCCTTGGTGGTCGTTGTGGCTTAGTGGTAGTGCGTTGGACTGTTAAGCAGAGTGTCAGCGGTTCGAATCTCGGCACAGGCAAAATCAAAAAGTACAAGAAAACATTTTTTCTACGCGGTACCACCTCTTGGCAGGCAATGGCAAACCTACAAGAGTAAAAATTGCCTTTTCACTTCGCCGTTCGGATTCGGCATAAAAACTGTAGTTCCCATCCCATCATGTACAAAAATAACACGCACGACATGAGTGGAAGCGAAAAGCTTGGCCTAGGCCCTCCATGGGCGGTTGTGCCATTGAAAGAAAGAAAGAAAGAAGAAGTCCTTGGTGGTCGCGGTGGCGTATATGGTAGTGTGTTGGCCAGGTACGCAGAGTGTCCGGGGTTCAAATTTCGGCACAGCAAAATTAGAAAATAAAGAAACAAACAGAGCTCTTGGCAGGGGCAATGGCAAACCTACAGAGAGTAAACGTTGCATATGAAAAGTTTTCCACGGTTCTACACCGTTCGGATCCGGCGTAAATCCATTCATGTACAAATACAACACGCACAACATGAGTGGTTGTGAAAAGTTCGGCCTACGACCTCCATGGGCTGTTGTGCGAGTACAAGAAAACAGAAGAAGGTAGTCCTTGCCTTGTTGATTCTAGTTTGGATATCCCTTTTTTTAATTGCCATTGGGAGAGATTTCACTGCCCACAATGTATGTATTTGTTAAACTTTTTATTGTCCGTGTTACCAATCTTTACAAAGCAGCAGGTGTTAGACTCTCGGATTGGTATAATTTTTATGTTACCTTATGTTAATTTAATGCATAGCCTCATTGAAATCTGATGTCATCTAACTTCGTCAAAGTCCTCAAGGTTTTCGTCAGCAACGTTTGGTGGATAAAGGGTTAAACTTATGGTTATACATAGTAAGTATTATGTTGTAAAAGCTTCCCCCACTCAATGATTGTCCGCAAACAAAACCGCCCTTGTTTTCATTTAACCGCGCATCGATTATTGTTTTCTCTCTTTTGTTTAACGTTTTATTTGACATATTTGTAATTTTCTTGTTGCATTTAAAAATAGAAAGAAGAAAAAAACTTAATGCAATTGTGTTTAAAAATAAATATACAAGCAAATATCTACAGAATGCAGAATGCTTTCAGCGAGAATGGAAAACAATGCAAATGCTCATGAAACTCGAGGCCAACCCACTTCTCGTACATTGCCCCACCCTAATCGCTTTATTTCGCAGAAGCTAAGTTTTTTAATTATTTACGACTATACAATATGAATGACAAAGAGTTGTTGCTCGCGATAACTATTAAAGGAAAACAAATTAAAAACATAAGAGAAAAAACATTGGCGCTAAATGTTAAATGTTTTATGGAAAGGAATTGCCTTAAGTGAAATAAGAAAATAGTATGTAAATGAATTTGCAATGCAACAACAATGATGACAGTGATTAAAGTTAAGCACAAAGAGATAAAATCAGAAATGAATCAGTTTCCATTTTTTTTTTCTTTCTCTACAATTCCATTGAATTGCTAATTGAATTTATGTACTAATAAAAATCTCCATGGGGTAAACTGAAATTCCAAGAAACTTAACGGAGTGGGAAATTGTAAGTTGGCATTGTTACTGGATTCCATCCAATAACAATATGTATGTAGAATATTTATTTAGTTACGTAAGAGCATGCACAAATGTGCTTTCTATTCTATTCATCTAAAGGAGCTTGGTTTTTGAAAATTAAAAAAATTACAGAAATTTCAAAAAAATTAATGAAATTTTTATTTGGATTGATAAATCAATTCCTGCCATTCACTTTTGAAAGATAATTTCACTTAAATGTTGCCCGCGGCTAAGCTTCAAGTGGTCCATTCTGAAGGTCCAATTTTGGCACACTTTTTCACACTTTTCCGCGGGAATCTCACCAATGACTCAATGACACGTTCAATGTGTTGGCTTCCAAAGCAGCAATCGTATAGACAAGAGACTTAACATAGCCCCACAAAAAATAGTCCCAGGGGGTCAAAGCACGCGATCTTGTTGGCCAATTGACTGCACCAAAACGTGAGATTAACTGCTCACCAAATTCGCGTGCAGTGTGACATGTGACATGTGGCACCGTTGGTCCTGTTGGAACCACATGTCAGCCGAGTCTAATTCTTGTATTTTCAGCAAAAAACTCTGTAATCATCGAACGGTAGCTTTCTCCATTAACCGTAACGTTGCGGCCTTCATCAACTTTGAAGAAGTACGGCTAATATGAATGAAGCCGCCTGTCCATAAACCGAACAGCACCAAACAGTGCATTTTTCGGGATCCATTGGTAGTTGCTGAATTGTCTCTGGCTGGTCTTTACTCCAAATACGGCAATTCTGTTTATTCACGTATCCATTGAGCTAAAAGTGAGCCACATCACTGAAGACAAGTTTGCGATAAAAAAAAAAAAACGGATCATCTAAAGTCCATTCACCGAAAATTCGACGTTGTGGTATGTCGTCTGGCCTCAGTTCTTGCACCAGCTGTATTTGGTATGGCATTAATACGAGATCTTTGCGTTAAATCTTGCAGGTAGTCGAATAACACAAACCCAATTGCTGCAATCGGTGCCGGATGGACATATCGCGATCTTCTTCAACACTGGCGGATACAGCAGCAATATTCTCTTCGGCACGCACTCTATGGTTACGATTTGGTAGATTGATGTCCAATAAAGTGAAACTGGTGCGAAATTTGGTGACAATGAGCTGAATAGCTTGCTCTAAGGGTCGATTATGATGACCATCAAATGGACGTAGCTTGCGAAACACATTTTTCACAGAGCACGAATTTTGATAATAAATTTCAATAATTTGCAAACGTTGTTCAGGTGTAAGTATATTCATGATGAAATGGCAAACCAAACTGGGCATTTTTTACTTTGACACATGCCAGGAATCACGCATAAACTGTCAGAAATTTAAACGTCAAAAACCAAGTGGCAAGAAAACCCCCCGTCTTATATTGTATTAGAGTTAAGCAATACTTTAGTTATAGGTCCTCGAAGTACAAAAGCTAAAAGGAATATAAAAATAAACATGACTGACAAAAATGACAGCAGAAGTTTTGTGCTTCAGTATACAAATTCATATGACGAAAATTTTTTAGTATTAACAAGGCATACGTGATATTTAAGTAATTCCACAGCTCATCTGCCTTCCTAAATTAGTATTAATTTTGGCTTAATACGAAAATACGGAGTCAATTAAACGAAATTCCATTTAGGACGAGTTTTCGCTGACGCATCAGCAACATATGAAGAACTTTTTACAACACTATGCCAGATCGAAGGCTGCCTCAACTCACGACCACTGTGTTTAAAATTTGAAGGAGGTGCAGACCCCCTAACACTCGCATGTCATCTGTAACCGAAGAACGTCATGCGACAACAGAAATAAATTATTTGAAACGATGGCAAACGATGTAGTAAAAAACTTTAATTAACAATAATGGAAGAGATGGTCGACAGAATACGTCTTGCAGTTACAACGTCGAAAATAATCACACAGGCACATACATTGCAATGACATCGTCATATTAAAGGATGAGCTTCTGTCACCGACGCAATGATCCATTGGAAGGGTCGTTGATACTCATCATCGAGGCAAGGATGGGCTAGTAAGAGTTATCGCTGTTAGAACATCAAAGGGTACGTACAAACTTACAAACGTCCAATCGTTAAGCTTTATCCATTATTTTTAGATGCGTGCAAATCGAAACATTTAAAGGGGGCCGAGATGTTTATGTTTCTAATTTTCATTTCATTATCTAACTAACTAAGGTTGGATAAAATGAAAGTTCAGAAAAGTGAGCTAAGTTTAATCAATTGAGACAAATATTTTCCATTATTATTGACCACCTCTCGCCATCTTTCGGGTAAAACCATAATACCGTCCTTAAAGTATTCCTCGAAAATCTCGGACATGACCTATTTGCCGTCCGTCCTCTTAGGAATTCAACTTTCCGCCATTAACATAATTTTGCAACGAGTGAAACAAATGCAAAGTCTGGGCTGTATGGTGGGTGCATTAAAACTTCCCAACCAAGCTCTCTTAGTTTTTGGAGGGTCACCAAAGAAGTATGTGGTCTAGCGATGTCGTGTTGAAAGACAACGTCCTATCTGTCGACTAATTCTGGCCGTTTTCCTTGAGCGCTTCATTCAATCTTGCAAATTGTTGACAGTACAGTTGCGAATTAATCGTTTGGCCATTCGGAAGCAGCTCGTTGTACACAGGACCCTTGCATTCCCACCAAATATACTAAGCAAAACCTTCCTTGGCGTCAGTTCCGGCTTTGCGACGGTTTGGACAGGCTCACCTCATTTTGACCATGGCCTTTTTTTCGCACATTATTATCATACTTTATCCACTTTTTTTTGTCACCAGTAACCAATCGGTGCAAAAATTGTTCGAGATTCCCACACTCAGATTGTGTGGAACCCAATTATCCAGTTTTTTTTGGAATAACCATACTTTTTTAAATGGCCCAGAACTGTTTGGTGGGCACTGCCAAGATCCGTAGCGATGTCGCGACTGCCTATGTGTCGGTCTTCCTCAACCTTTTCAAGAATTTTTTAGATTTAAGTGCGTCTTTTACATCAAAATTTCCAGAGCGGAATCGATCATACCATTTTAACACAGTCCTTTCCGATGAAGTATCTTCTCGTGTGCCGTATTGTGCTTTTCGAAGAAATCAAGTAGAATGTAACGAAATTTTTCCCGATTCCGCACTAATTTTAGTGACGTTAAAACAGTTTAATAGTAAAGAAATGCCAATTGGGAACAAATTTTATAATTCTCAGAGATTTTAACTACCTTTAGCAACAAAGATTTGCCAGATCGGACCAGTACTGACAGAAGTTATCGTACTGTAAACTTTGCTATCTAACTTTTCTGAACTTTCATATTATCCAATCTTATACCTATATAATACTCAAGAATGCAACAATGTACATAAAATGCAACGTTGGTATTATTTTTTTTTTTTGTACCACCTGGCAACAGACAAGCCGATTAATTAGACGAAATAAAATCTTTTTTGCTGAGTTTGCGTGTTTTTAATTTTGTAAACTTTTTATTTTTATGCATAAATTTGTTTAAATTAATACGAAATGAATGGATGGGACATGCTAATTCTAGATCGCATTAGAGCTGGGAGAAAGTTGTTAAAAACAAAACGATTGATAAGCATCGGTATGATGCATTTTACAAAACTATCGATAAATATCGAAAAACATCGGTAATTTCCAATTTCATCGAGCTGAGTAGAGACGTCGATGTCGCGGCTGGTGTGCTCTATGCTTGACTCTAGCAGTGAAGTCACTGTAACACTGTAACTATCGATACTTACCGATGTCCACCACCCTATCGATATATGATTTGTAAATCGATATTTGTCAATGGTTTTCCCAGCCCTAGATCACATTGGAGGTGTGAGTCTGGGTGTAAAACGAAAATAATGGAGAGAAGTAGCTAGAGCGGGAAATCACTAGAGCTGGAATTCAATCCAGATATTTATCAGAAGAAATGATTGAAGTTTATTACCTCTATAGCATTATTCTGATTTCAGCTAAAAATCACTACTTTTGATAATTGCACAAAGCAAAATTATTTCTTATTTCTCCGAACTTCTTAACTTTATTTAATTTTCTTTATTTGAGCTTAAACATATAAAACACATATGCAGATCTAGGTGTAGAAATAAATCATGAACATGTAACGTTATTTAGAGCCCGTGATCATGTGAAAGGGTCTACTTGACTTTACTTTTAATGGCACAGCAGCCCATGGAGGGCCTAGACCGAGCTTTTCTCATCCACTCATGTTGGGCACGTTATATTTGTACATGAATGGAAGGGACCTACAGTTTAATGCCGAATCCGAACGGCGAATTGAAAAGCTTTTCATAGGCAATTTTTACTCTTGTAGGTTTGCCATTGCCTGCCAAGAGGTGGTGCCGTGTAGAAAAATTATTTTCTACTTTTTGATTTTGCTTGTGCCGAGATTCCAACCACGGACACTCTGCGTAGCAGTCCAACGCACTACCACTACGCCACAGCGACCACGCTGTGAAAGGGTCTCCTTGAACTTAAATTGTTTAGAAAATGGTAATAAGTACTCCTGAATCATTCCTTACCTTACACCTTATAAAATTATAAAGGGTTTATCGGATGAATAGTTCGAAAGCGGCCAAGACCGATCATAGGTTGTAGTGCCAGCTAAGTAAGTAAGTAAAGTTCGGTCGAAAGATTCTCCCATATACATACATGTATACCATGTGGAATAAGTTGGACAACCAATTTGTTGTATCGTTAGCTAAACGTGAAGAGGAATGATGCCGTTTGCCTTTTCCAGTTGGGTTAGCTCAAAAACTCAATTTACTAAAATTATTTAAAAATATTCCAAATCATTGCAGGGTTACATTATGCATATCGAATGAAAGAAGATAGTTAACGAGATTTTTTAAAAAGCAATATCTGGAATAGTTTGGAAGGAAGAAAAATATATTAAGTATGAAATTGTGGATTCTGCACTAGAGCATAGAATGATTTCATATAAAATATTCAATCGATGTGTAAAAATATCAATAGCACGGTATTGCTGAAACAATCGTGACATAAAACAACTAACAGCAAGAAGTTGTAGCATTAAGGAATGAACACTATGACTACAACAGCGTCATTGCATCATGCCAACAAGATATCGTCCGCAGCAAATTTCATCTTGTTTTGTGCAACTGGAACATAATGAAACGCTGCTACGGCAAAATAATTTTAATTCTAATCTTTACATCTTCCACAGATTATTATTATTTTGTTTCTATACCGATAAAAAACAATAATATTTAATTGAAATGGTACTTATAATGAGCTCAGGGCAAAACAACTGATAGAGCGTTCTCGTCTCAATATCTCATGCATTACCGCTGTTCTCACAGGCCACCACTGGAAGGTGGGAGAACATGCAGCAAGACTTAATCTTCCCGTAGCTGTCGGGGAAAGGAAGAAACGGAAAGTCTCTTTCGCTATTTATGTGCCTGTACAGATTTAGCCAGAGCAATACTTCGCTCATTTGGCAACAAAATCATTCCTCTAAAATACAATATTACCTAAATCTCAAAAATCAAGATAAAAAGCCTACTACATATATTTGAACCTCACAAAGTGGGCATAACTCTTTGGGGTTCAGATGCAGAGACCTACAATTATTACAACCTTCCTTACCTTTTACGAAAAGACAATTAAATAATATCAAATGAGGAATGTGGCAGTAAAACGGTGCTTTGCACTAAATATGTTTTTCAGATGAAAACAACTACTTACACAACAACAACAATAGAATACTTCGTTAATTTATTAATTTTCGATGGAAATACAATAACATAAACAAGCAAATCGTATAATTTCACGGATAATAATTTGACTTAAGATTGAAGTCGACGACAGCGGCAATTTGACATTGCCGCAATGATGCAGTGTCGCCGTATCGCAGTCATTATGTTCGTCATCAGAAGACCATGTCCAACTTAGCCTCAGAGCGCCGACTCATTTTGACAAGAGACCACTCTCACATGTTCGTACTCAAATGTAGTTTGAACACCGTCGCTTCATATTTGACGCTTATTAGATCTTTTGCGTAACAATAAAATATTTACTGCAGGAGAAAATTAAGCAATAAGTCATAGTGAAGACGTTTCAATTACTCAATTTTACAAGTTTCGTTTATCATTCTACAGAAAATTTTGAACGGCTAAAATAGTTTTACGCTGCTGATTGAAATGTAATTTCAACAAATGTCAAAATCGATGTGGGAAATTTTTAACAAAATAAATAATCCCGCGTCTCGTAACTTTTCCTTTCTCCACTTCCTCCTTTGCACGTAGACGTGAAAATGAGTCGGTTTACTTATGCCAGTGTGAACATGGTCTAAGAATGCTTGATATTTAAGTGTTGGCCGATGACGCAATGTCGTTGTCGCGTCCATTGTGTTCATATCTTTACTCTTAGACTTCGGTTTAATTTCTTTCCTAAAATTCTCATCATTCTCCGCATTCACATACAAGCAAAAATACTGCCAAAGAAGATTAAAGATTCAAAGTAAAGCAATACCCGCACTTAGGGAAATTATTGGCATTAATGCAAGACCGTGCAAGTGATCGCCGTGGCGGCGGAGTTGGTCGCGCGCTGACCTGCTACGCTGAATGTCCGGGGTTCGTCACAGGCAAAATCAAAAAGGCGAAAACCCAATTTTTTCTACACGGCACCCCTGTAAAGAGTAAAAATTGCCTGTGAAAAGCTTTTCACTTCGCCACTCGGTTTCGGCATAAAACTGTAGTAGGTCCCTTGCATTCAAATACAAATATAACAAGCACAATATGAATGGATGCGAAAAGCTCGGCCTAAGCTGTCCATGGGCTGTTGTGCCATTAAAAGAAAAATAAGAAGTATTGCTATTTATTTATCAAACAGATTCTGTTTCTGAGAATTCGTCCCTCGTTTCTATGTACAGGGTGTTTTTTTTAGAAGTGTGGTTTTCAAGAAGAAATAAAACGCATATAATTTAATGTTATGGCCAAGAATTTAGCTTTATTATAAAGATAAGGATTTGCCATTATGTTTTCAAAATGATTTCGGGTAAGTGGCTGCCGCGCCGCGGCTGGTTCGAATAAATTCCAGCCGAGAGGACCAATTTTAAACCACTTTTTGCAGCAATTGGGGCGGTATGTCAGTAATAACGCGCCGAATATTCTCTTCCAAGGCGTTAATCGTCTCGGGCTTATCTGCGTAGACAAGCGACTTCACATAACCCCACAAAAAATAGTCCAACGGTGTTAAATCGCACGATATTGAAGGCCACGCCACAGGCCCACGACGCGAGATAATGCGCTCACCAAAAGTTTCCTTCAATAAATTGATTGTGATTGTTTCGTTGGCTGTATGGCATGTAGCGCCGTCTTGTTGGTTCCAATTCCTCCAATTCACAATTCAGGCACGAAAAAGTCATTAATCATGGTTCTATAGCGTTCCCCATTGATTGTAACATTATGACCGGCTTCATCTTTGAAGAAATATGGACCAATGATTCCCTCTGCCCAAAGAGCACACCAAATAGTGACTTTGTGAGGATGTAACGATGTAACGGCGTCTCAACAATGGCTTGTGGATTATGATGACAATTTTGCTTATTGACGTACCTATTCAACCAAAATTGAACTTCATCGCTGAACAAAATGTTCTTGTGAAAATCGGGATCGGTGGCCATCTCGTTTTGGACCCATTCACCGAACGTGCGACGCGCGTGATCGTGGTTCGGCTTCAATTCTTGAAATGGCAAACCAAACTGAGCATAAATCAAGTGACAGCTGTCAAAAAGACCAACTCCGATTGAAAACCACACTTCTAAAAAAAAACACCCTTTACTTAACATTTTTACTTTTAAGAATGTGTCAATATTGTGCAAATCGCAAGAATCAAATTAAAATTTAATAACAAATAAAGAAATGTTTATGCATCTACGTAGTTAAAACTAGAAAAGCATAAAAACTCCTTTGTAAGCAAAAGCTGCGTAGCTTTGTAAATGATTTAAGATATTCTCGCATTTACATAGTTTTTTTCTTTTTTTTAAATAGTTACGTATTACTATCTATTTTGTTTTTTATCTACACAAATTTTCCACATTATGCAAGTATTTGTTGCAATTGCAGCCAGCAGCTTGAAAAACTTTTTCAAGTGAAAATCCTTTAAATCTGCATAATAACATTCTTTTGTTTTAGCTTCTTCTGGCTTTCTCTTTTCTCTCTCACTCTCTCTCTCTCTCTCGCTATCTCTATCTCCCTCTCTCTCACACTCTCTCTCTCTCTCACTCTCTAACTTTATCTTTCAACAAATAATTCTATGTAACAATTGTTAAATGACCATGATGATGCCCGGGATAATGACACAATTGCACTCGTTGCACTGCCACTGACTGCGATTGCGACTGCGACTGCAACACTGTAATGTTGCTTGCCTTTAAATGCAACATTGAAAGCATCTTTGTTTTATACAGACTCTTTAATCCCTTTTAAAATGCTATTGTATTATGGGTGTCGTCGTAGTTGGCGTAACATTTTAGTTTTGTCTTTGTGATTATTTCAGAGTTTCCACCCAGGTCGTATCCATGTTGGTGTTTTTCCTTGTTATATCATTTTGATGGTTATTTAAAAGGATTCATTTAAATAATTTAGTTTCCCCATTGCTTTGTTGCTTTCTTTCTGACATATTAAAAAGTTTACTTTTTAATCAGTCGCAATTGCATGTTAATGTGGAACATAAAAGGTGATTTTTTTTTTCTTCTTGGTTTTTGACGTTTACAGTTCACGTGTGATTCTTGACATGTGTCAAAGTAAAAAATGCCCAGTTTGGTTTGCCATTTCATCATGAATAGACTTAAGCCTGGCCTGAACAACGTTTGCAAATTATTGAAATTTATTATCAAAATTCGTGCTCTGTGAAAAATATGTTTCGCAAGCTACGTCCATTTTATGGTCGTCATAATCGATCCACAGAGCAAGCTCTTCAGCTCATTGTCACCAAATTTCGCACCAGTTTCACTTTATTGGACATCAATATACCAAATCGTAACCATAGAGTGCGTGCCGAAGAGAATATTGCTGCTGTATCCGCCAGTGTTGAAGAAGATCGCGATATGTCCATCCGGCACCGATCGCAGCAATTGGGTTTGTGTTATTCGACCACCTGGAAGATTTTACGCAAAGACCTCATATTAATGCCATACCAAATACAGCTGGTGCAAGAACTGAAGCCAGGCGACACACCACAACATCGAATTTTCGGTGAATGGGCTTTAGATGATCCGATCTTTTATCGCAAACTTGTCTTCAGTGATGAGGCTCATTTTTAGCTCAATGGATACGTGAATAAGCAAAATTACCTTATTTGGAGTGAAGACCAGCCAGAGACGATTCAGCAACTACCAATGGATCCCGAAAAATGCACTGTTTGGTGCTGTTCGGTTTATGGACAGGCGGCTTCATTCATATTAGCCGTACTTCTTCAAAGTTGATGAAGGCCGCAACGTTACGGTTAATGGAGAAATGGAGAAAGCTACCGTTCGATGATGCCAGAGTTTTTTGCCGAAAATACAAGAATTGGACTCGGCTGACATATGGTTCCAACAGGACCAACGGTGCCACATGTCACATGCCACACTGCACGCCAACCCATGCATCAATTGAGAGGCGAATTTGGTGAGCAGTTAATCTCAACAAGATGAATATTGGCCAACTTATTGGTCAATTGGCCAACAAGATGAATATTGAACATCAAACCATCCAAAAGTTAAAGGGAAGGGATATGGTACATATCGGGCTAATCCCACGAGGTCGACTCGAGATGCTGCAGCTACAGCTGCTACATCACAATCAACTGTAATGCGATATAACCGAAGTCAAGGATTAAGCACCTACAAACAGCAGAAAGTACCTGACCGGTCGGAAGCAAAGGAAAAAAAAACGAAGACGTGTGCCCGAAAGTTGTATGACAATTACCTAACCAAATTTGATTCGATGAGGAGACCTACTGTAAAGCGGAATTCAACCAGTTGCCTGGGAATGCCTAAGAACACCCAGAAAATACCCTGAAGTAAAATATAACAAATTTCCAAAACGATTCAGGGTTAGGCAAGCTATTTGCACCTGCGGTCTTCTTAGCAAGGCGTTCATTACGACGGAGTAATTAACTCCAGAATTTACTTATATGGAAGAATGCCTTCAAAAACGCCTTCTACCATTTCTTAGACAGCAGAAAGGAATCGTTTTGTTTTGGCCAGACCTAGCCAGAAGTCATAACTCCAGGTCAACTATGGAATGGTATAAGGAAGAAAATGTAACAGTGGTCCCAAAAGAGGTAAATCCTGTCAGCTGACCGGAACTTCGGCCTATTGAAAGATATTGGGCTATAATGAAGCACACCCTAAGAAAAACAAAGAAAGTTTACAAAAATGATGTAGAATTCCGAAAACGATGGAATCAAGCCTATGCAGTAGTCACCGAACGTACTGCCCAATCTCTAACTAACAACGCTAAGAAAAATGCTAAACAATTTTGCAACCGCTAATAATATTTGAATCAATTTTTTTGTTAATTATAGTTTAAAAAATGCTTCATAAGCTGAACTTTATTTGAGTGACATCGGTCTGCTGATGGGTTCTTAGTGTTTCCGCAAAAATTCTGGTTCACTCCTTAGTTAACGGACTTGAGAGAAGGCCGAGAACCTGACCTACGAGTACAGGACAGTTCCTCAAGCATTCAGTCTATGTAGCCCATTGTACTTAAGGCCTAGGAAAAGAAGAAGGGATGACAGCAAGTAAGGGTTAGAGAAAATGAGGGGAAAAGTCGAACTTTGTCCATTCCTGTGACATCGAAACCCAAAATGCGCCATCTCGTTCTGGCAAAGGCGGGACATGTGCAGAGAAAATGCTCTGTGCTGTCCACCTCCTCCAGACAAGATGTGCAGGTCAGGTCCTCGGTGATGCCGATGGTGGTCATATGTTGGTCCCATAGATTATGCACTGTGATGAGTCCCACCATCCGGCGAGAATCCTTCCTTCCAAATTTAAGTAGGAATTCTGCTGCCTTCCTGTTTGGGCAAATCACAAAACACAAAACGCCGTTTTGCAGATGCCCAGATTGGACCAGCGTCTCTTATGTAAATCATTAGCATAGGATTTTATCCAATGCATGGCACCTGCCAAACTGGTCCCGACTATTGGCTCTCGTCGGCTTTCTCATTCCCAGGAGCTCCACAGTGCCCCGAAACCCAGATAAGATGGATCTGAAAGATGGCGAAAACTTCTGTCTGGAAGACAGTTGCCAACACACCCAAGGAATAGTAACAATTGACACCTTCGTTTAAGTGCCATCCAGCTCCAGTACCTTCATCGGACTTGGATCCGTCGGTGAAGAAGATATCCATTAGATTCTCCAGCACGACCTCTGGATTGCTCCATTGTTCACGCTTCGGGAAGCTAACTTCATATTTTTTTTTTTTATACATTCAACACACAGGGTGTACCCCTATGAATGCAGAGCATTGTGTTGAATAGAAGGAAGATTGATAGGTGAGAGGAAGAAAAAGGGAGAATGAGGTGAGCAACTATGGTATGGCATAAGGAAAATAATGTTACATTGGACCAAAAAGAGGCAAATCCTCCCAACTGCTCGGAACTGTGGTCTATTGAAAGATTTTGGGCTATAATGAAGCAAACCCTAAGAAAAACAAAGAAAATTTGCAAAAATAATGTAGAATTCCGATATCGATGGGTAGTATGCAGTAGTCACCGAACGTACTGTTTAGTCTCTAGCTAAGAACGTTAAGAAAAATGTTAAACAATTTTGTAAATAATAGTTTAAAAAATGTTTAATAAACTGAACTTTATTTGAGTGAAATCGAACTGGTTTTGGTTTGGTTGGTTTTTAATGTCGCCGTTAAAAATTCTAAAAATCCTTAGCTTTAATAGACTTGTCGTTTTTTTCACTCCTTAAATTAATTAAGTTATCGATAATCGAATAATAATATATGTAAATTACATGAGAGATATTTTTTTTATGATTTGCAAAAGCAGCTTTGTCTTGAGACAGTGTGTGTTATTTAGTCATTTCCCAAATTACAAAAACTACAAATTACAAAAACAATTACGAAATATTACGGAATTACGAGACGTATAATGTGAATAAAAGTCTAAGAGGATTTTCATTGCGGCATGCTAAAATTGGAAGAAAACTATAAAATATTCTATGAATTGTGTGACACTAAAGGGGTTACTAAACATTGACAACACTACTAAAGGGTGTGTCAAAAAACAAAAAAACAAAAATGGGAACACTAATTAAAACAAAAAATTCAATTAAGTCATTAGAAAAAATAAACATTCTTCAAAACATTTCCAGAAAATTAAAGAAAATTTGTCAAAAAAACTAAAGCATACAAAATTCTTATAAAAAGTTACAATCCAAAAAAAAAAAAAAAAAAAAACTTAGTAAGGAACGAACGATTTTTTATTTTTTTTGTTATTTTTTGCAACATTATTTTTCAAGCCTTACCTCTAATTGATTATTTTAACTTTGTTATGGTCTATAACAGTTAACAGTTTTTATAGACGCACTTTGCTTGAACGCCACTAAAATACATATATATTGTATTGTGTACTTGTGGGAGAATCTAAGTAGATCTAGTTATCCCCTAAATTAGGAATTAAAATTATTAGTTTATATTACTTTAATGTTTTTGTGTGTTTAGTTAGTTTGGATGGAAGGGAATGGAATATATTGAGAAGTATATATTGATTAATTAGTTTAATTAAATTTAATTAATTTAAAATTTAAATACGATCATTGAAAAATGCATTAAAATTCTTGTTTCTAGTGTAAAGTAATATATAATGATATTAATTAATATCAATTCAATATTCAATTCAATCAAACTTCAAAACTATTTTCCAAAAAAAAAAAAAAAAAACAAAAACGATAATAAGTACAACGATTAATTTTCCAACATTTACTTTTGTACAAAATTTATAAACAATTAATTTTATAAATTTAATATTATTTGGTAAGGATTGAATTATTTCTTTCAATGTTTTTATGGTTTTTATGAGAGGCAATGAAATGTTTAAAGGGGAGCGGAGGGTTAAAGGTGAAAGTACGAGAACAAGCAATGAGTTTTTCTGTATGCAACTGGTTACACTGTACAACAAAATGGGTCTTTAAAACAATATGTGAATTGTGGCTCGGGTTTTCCGAAATATTTTTGGCCACTGATTACGAATCGCGATAAAATTTCTTCGTTTCGTGAGTACTTATTCGTAAATCTTTGGTTTTTTTTTTTGAAAATTTTATAAAGCATTTCGAGGGAATTATGCAATTTAAATGGTTTTGGAGGAAAATATTTTGTCATAAAATTTTAATTTTTTAGATAATTTTTTGAAAATTTAATTAGGCTGAAACTTAAGGTTAAAAGCTTCTTTTCTGTTTCTGTTTTTTAAAATTTTTCAGTTTTTTACTCCAAATTTTCTCAAATTGCATAATTCTTTATATTTAATAAATAATAATCAAGTAATAATTCGTTATTAAATTTACAAAAAAAAAATCATATCTATAAATACAAATAGGGGGGCCTGGGGCGTAGGACACAAGGTAAAGTTCGTGACAGTCGCAGGTGCGTCCATGTTCGATCCTTGCGTTTCTACATTTCAAGTCGACACACAGCCTCCTCGTGGCGTCCCCTGGATAGCGGTCTGACACCCGTTAGTGAGCGACGGGCTTCACCATGACCTTGAATGAATGGTTGTGCGTCGGGCTTGGAACCCACCACCTTAAAATATTGCCCAATGAACCCTCAAACGAAGCCTCGGATATAGAACCCCCTCCCGCAAACGGCCAAAGGACGAAAATGATTTGCGGCTATGCACCTGGAATGTCCGAACATCCTCTACAGGGAAGGTGCCTGTATCCAGCTGGTGGTTGTGCTCCAACAATATAGAGCTGACATAACCCCTATACAGGAAATGCGATTGACGGGACAGGGTTACTCCAGAAGAGCATCCTGTGATATCTACTACAGCTGTCTCGACCCATGAGACACGAATTTGGTGTTGGATTAGTGATTGGGAAGAGACTGCGCCATCTAGTTTCGAGGTTCACGCCCGTCAACGAACGCCTAGCCACTATCCGCATCAAGGCAAAATTTTTCAACATCAGCCTAATTTGTGTCCATGCCCCGACGGATGAGAAGGATGAAACGACCAAAAATGACTTCTATGAGCTCCTCGACAAAACTTATGAGCATTGCCCCGCCACGATATTAAAATCGTGTTAGGCGACTTTAATGCCAAGATGGGCAAGGAGAGTCTCTTTGGTCCGACGATCGGAAAATTCAGTCTCCACGACGAAGCCACCGATAACGGTATGAGACTGATCGACTTCGCCGTCGCACGAAACATGGCAGTTAGTAGCATCAGATTCCTACATAAGGATATCCATAAGGCCACTTGGCTGTCCCCTGATCAAAACACACGAAACCAGATTGATCACGTTGTGATCGACGGAAGGCATGCTTCCAATGTACTTGACGTACGCACAATACGTGGTGCAAAGATCGACTCAGACCACTACTTGGTTGCAGCCAAGGTCTGCACACGTATATGTGTAGCAACAACACGTATCGCGTACGGATAGATACAAAGAGAAAGCTGGATGTCGAAAAGCTGCAATCACAACAGACAACCGAAGTCTTCGCCAACCAACTTGCACTCCTCCTTTTGTAAAACACCCCTCAACTTGATGATATATGCGAGCAGTGGATGCAGATTTCCCGCTCTATGTGTACGTCTGCCGAAGAGGTGCTAGGCTACCACCGTACGACCAAGAGTGTTGCGATGCTACTGAAGAGAAAAACGCTGTTTACAGAGCCACCCTGCAGCAGTCAGTTGCAACTCGAGCTGCTAAGGAGAGACACAGAGAGTTGAGGAGGGAGGAGAAACGTCTTTTGAAGCGCAAGAAAAGAGATGCGTAAAGACGTGAGTGCAATAACAGGAACGAGGTCCGAAAATTCTTTAAAAGAATAAGACGCCTGACTGATGGTTTGAAGACCGGGACATCTTCCTTCAAAGATGAAGACGTAAATCTGGTTACAGATGTTCAGGGCATAATGAGATTATAGAGGGAACACTTTGCGCAGCTGCTTAATGGCGATTACGGCAATAATCCCGCCACTGCGTAATCTACTCCGGAAACCCCAATCACTGACGGCGTTGGAGTACCGCCGTCCGACTATGAGGATATCTTAACAGCCATCGCACGGCTGAAAAACAATAACGCTGCAGATGCAGATGACCTGCCTGCTGAGTTGTTTAAGACCGAAGGCGAAGAGCTCAAAAAACGCATTCATGAGCTTCTATGCAGAATATGGTCGGATCAAAGCATGCCAATCCAAAAGAAACGTGATTCCACGATCTGAGCCAACTACCGTGGGATACGCCTTCTTCATATTGCATATAAGGTTCTATCGAGGGTACTGTGCGAAATACTAAAGCCGTTGACAATCGGCTGGAACTGGTTGGAAGGAAAATGAGTCTCGTCGAGTGGGTCTAGTGGTGAATGAGGACAAAACGAAATACTTTGTGTCAACAAACAAAAAATCACGGCGTGTTGGACAAAATGTTACTGTTGACAA
This sequence comes from Palloptera scutellata, assembly GCA_958295655.1. Lineage (NCBI taxonomy): Eukaryota > Metazoa > Arthropoda > Insecta > Diptera > Pallopteridae > Palloptera > Palloptera scutellata. The sequence continues at coordinate 96,077,844 of OY282449.1, read as the reverse complement.
TTTATACTTTTCAAGTCGTCAAGGATTTTCTTTACCCAGGATCCAGCATTAATACCAAAAATATTGTCAGCCTTAAGATCAAGCGGAGATTAACTCTTGCCAAAAGATGTTACTACGGGCTTAGTAGGCAATTGAGAAGCAGAGCTCTCTCTCGACCGACGAAAATAACGCTCTATAAGTCCCTCATCCTTCCCGTCCTAATATATGGCCCAGAGACGTGGACATTGACCATAAATGAAGAGAGGCTGTTAGGATCACTATGGTCCAAAATGTGTGGACGATGTGTATCGAAGAAGATGGAACGATGAGGTGAATGAGCTGTACGCTGTAGTCAAGTGTATAAAAATCTAGTGGCTTCGCTGGTTGGGTCATGTTGAGCGAATGAAAGAAAGCACTCCGGCTAGAAGGGTGTTTTATTCGAGCCACGGTGGAGGAACACGCAGAACAGGACGTCCTAATATCCATTGGAAAGACCATGTACGAATATCCCGATCGTTTACGTTCCGTATCAAGGAGGTTCAATTCAGAATGACGAACGTCCTAAAACATTACGGTGTGCATCATGACGTTTATTCTTTCTATTCATTTTTTCATGTTAAATTTTTATTTCATGACAAAAATTTTGATCAGATTTCCTTAGATCGAAAGAGAAAGGTTCATTTAATTAGACTATGTCAATGGGGCCGATTTTAAATTTAACGAGCACTGTGTGAATAGAACTTGTCGTTGTAATTTTGATAGTGTCGCATCTTAGTTAAATATTTACCTTTAGCAATGCCTTTCTGATCGAAACGAGACTAAAATTAATTTGTTTTTTATTTATTCATTTTAATTTCAGATAAGATCTAATAAAATAGTGTGTAAGAGCTAATGAGAAGACGCCAAAATGTCGTACATCAAAATACATAATGTGTTCGAGTATACACGCTAAATAAATGCACATACAGATATGTATGTGTTCCGAGCTATTCACTAAGCTGCTATAAAATCAAATATATTATTTATATGTATGTATTAGTTTTGCAGAGATAATGATCAATGACGTTTGAAAGCAGGCAAAGTCAAAAGAGCATTGCGTGCGCGAGTATGCAGAGATTGTTTCAGCTGAACTGCTATTTCTGTTATTCTCTTAAAGAGAGGATTTCACGTACACTGCACCTGTCAGTGAGGCAATCAACGAATGTGATTGAACGACTAAGAGCAGGAAATGCCCTCTCTTTCTCTTTTTTAAATATTGAACAATTGAAACAATCTAAACACAGTTATGTACTCGTTTGTAAAAGAGTATGTCTGTGTGCTTTCCCGTTTTATGTTTTTTTTTTTATTGAATGTCAACTTACAGCAACGAACATACAATCAAACGATAACAGGAAGAAAAAGTAATACAAGAAACGCAATTTTTTTTTTTTTTTTTTTTATGGCAAAATAAATTTCAATAGTAATTTGTGTAAATTAAAAAGGAAACAAATTTTTTTTTAGTTTTTCTGTATATGAGATATTTCCAATTAACATTAGCAGAGAAATTGTTATTAACAAAATACAAATACAACACCAATATCGATCGAATGCGTTAACAGAAAACAAACATATTCAAAGAGTTGCCATAAAACAGTAAAAGAAAATTCAATCAATCAATGTAGTATATGGTAGTAGTAAGTAGTAAGTAGTAAGAAAAACAAAACAAGTTGAAGAAGAAGCAATGAAGAAGAAATGTAAAGCATTTGAACTTACTAGAAGAGCCTCCACCAGCGCCTGGTGGCGGATATGAGAACCAAAATTGATGTGCCAGTTTGGTGGGGGGGCCCGAGGGACTTTCTGAAAATACAAAAAAAAAAAAAAGAAACTAGTAAAAACGAAATCGAAAGAGATTATATTAAAAATCACATACATATTTATTTGCACATATTAATCATGTCCAATGGAAAGAATCAACAAGTTGACATAAACACAGACACACACACACATACACATACCCGAAGAATTAGCCGACCATACAAATGTTATAATCATAAATGTCAAACTAAATATAACTTCACACTCACATACACACACACACACAATCGCAAAATATCATGATCAAGTGCCAAATATAATAAACATTATTTGCTAAATAATAATCACATAAAATGAAATGATTTCGTTTTCATTTCTTCCGATTTTTTTTTTTCACTTTTGGAATACCACCAAAATGAATTTCTGTTATGAGCACACAAAACATAAACAACCACCTCGTTTCCGAATCTACACAGAATAAAAATAAATGTAATATGTATGAACATTCTTCATCATGATTACAACTGACAGCTAGCAATATTATCACCATCACCATCACCATCATCATCATCATCATCATCATATTCAATATTCGATTGAACATTTGCCAAAAAGTTATAGAAATAATTTAAAATTAAATTCTTCAAATTTACATATGAATCACTAAATGTTTATTACTTTTTGGCAAAAAGTTTGAACGACGGGTGGGCGAGACGGGCGCGTCTGACTGCTGGAGGTGTCAAGTGCTTCGTGTCGTTTCATACTGACAGAGCAGGTATTTATTGCAGCTGTTAAAGACTCATAAAACTCAATTGAGCATTTATGAACATTATGGAATCAGAATTGGAAAGTAATTGTACTTTGAACACATACATATACAAGGTGAGGCAAAAGTAATGTCATAATATGAAATTGGCTGTCATTTTGTTAGAAATGGAAAACAATTGCGCTCTGTTTTCACGAAAAGTTTATTTGAAATTGAAAAATTTATGATATTAAGTTGGAAAAATTATATCGGTCTAATGAGTTAAAAATGGATGCGTATTTGTGCTCCAAATTTTACGGCAATTTGGCTACAAATTAGTGATTATAAATTGGTGTATATCGCTCCATTGCTTGTTGTCTATTACATAAGAGCTAGATGTCTAAAATGTAAATATATAATTATTATTATTAAAAAGTTACAGCTAGGGTCCGGATAGTGGGCATTTATAGGTTTCCAGTACATATGAAAATTCCCATGCCTGATAAATGAAGTTGAACTCGATCAAGTACAGCTAAGTATGTACATAGAGTAGGAAAAGTACTGAAAAATTGGTTTGATCGCATAGGCTACTGCATGGCCAGCCGAGGAAGTCATTTAAATATGGAATAGTGTTCCACAATTAACCCGAAAGGTTGCACTTTAAAATAATCAAAAAAAAGCCACAGTTTCTTACTTACAACAAAATCAAATTCCAAATTATAAATGGGCCACCCATTATATATATTCTGAATACTTTTTAAATAGTGAAATATAATTTTTATAAAAAAGAAAGTACGAGTATAGCGAATAATTTGATGTGGAAATCCGAAGAGAAACGGGGAATTTCTTGTTTCAATTCGGGAATTTTTTGTTTCAATTTGCGAAATTTTTAAATTTGGTTTAGCATCCCTGGTCACCATTTACGTTGTCACATGCCTCTCCCTTTCTTCCTCTTCTATCTCTTCCGTTCTCTTCGCTTCAATTCTATTGCCTCTCTCTCTCAGCACTCCTATTTTTTTCCTGTCTCTGCATTTTTGCATCTTTTTTTGCACCTATCCTTCTCTTCTTTCATATCTGTCCCCCTCTCTTTTATCATTCAGCTTTAAATATATTATATATTCCTGACGTAGACGGGAATCGTTACAATAATTAATAATTCTGACACTTCTTTAAAAGTTGTAAAAGCTCGTGATTTCCGCTTTTTAAGGTTTTTAATTTCTGGGTCCAGTATTCGGAAAATAAGTTTTAACTTTAGATGCAGATTGTTCAAATGCTTTATACAAAATATTATTAAATAGAGATACACAGCTGTCAATGAAATTTAATATAAAGGGTGTTTTATTTCGGAGTTGGTTTTTTTGACAGCTGTCACTTGATTTGGTTTGCCATTTCATAATGAATAGACTTACGCCTGAACAATGTTTGCAAATTATTGAAATTTATTATCGATATTCGTGCTCTGTGAAAAATGTGTGTTATCGCAAAATTGTCTTCAGGGACGATGTTCATTTTTGGCTCAATGGATTCGTGAATAAGCACAATTGCCATATTTGGATTGAAGACCAGCCAAAGCCATTCAGCAGCTACCAATGCATCCCGAAAAATTCACTGTTTCGTGCGATATCATTGGGCCGTACTTTTTCAAAGACGATGAAGGCCGCAACGTTACGGTCAATGGAGAAAGGTACCGTTCGATGAAAATAGACTTTTTTATGCCGAAAATGCAAGAATTGGGCTTGGCCGACATGTGGTTCCAACAGGACGGGGTAACATGCCACATGTAACACAGCACGCGAAACCATGCATCAATTGAGAGGCGAATTTGGTGAGCAGTTAATCTCACGTTTTAGTGTAGTCAATTGGCCACCAAGATCATGTGATTTGACCCCGTTAGACTATTTTTGGTTGAGTTATGTTAAGTCTCTTGTCTATAGGAACAATCCAAACACGATTGCTGCTTTGGAAGCCAACATTGTTCGCGTCATTGCGTCATTTGTGAGATTCTGGCCGAAATGTGTGAAAAATGTGCCAAAATTGGACCTTCAGAATGGACCACTTGGAGCGTAGCGGCGGCGGGCAACATTTAAGTGAAATTATCTTTAAAAAGTAAATGGCAGGAATTTATTTATGTATCCAAATAAAAATTTCAATCACTTTTGTAAAATTTCTGTGTTTTTTTTTTTTTATTGTCAAAAACTAAACTCTTTTAAAAATCACCCTTTAGTTAGTTCTTTGAAAACAGTATTTCAATTTTGCAGTTTTTATATCAATATTTAGACTATAAGGTAATTCAAAGGATAATGCCAAGGTAGGGTGATGACCGTCCTCAGTTGTAACGTAGGGTTGGGAATGAGAAATACAAATTTTTGAGTCATCATCTACATAGACAAGATCCAAACTTTTTCCGTTCTTATTTACAATGTTTGTAGTCTGATACAAACTTAGTTAAGAAATAATATCCAAAAAGTTATTTTTGTCTTCTATACATAGCAGTGCAAGGATAATGATGCCGAACTTCTTCACAAAGGTTCCAAATAACACCCGAATATTAAAATCACCGAGGATAATCAACGAATCAGTTGTTCTCATTTTAGAGCAAATTAGTGCTAAGAAAGAAGCATGCTTAAGATAAATATCATCTGTTGAATTAGGCGGGATAGGAACATGTAGTAAATAAATATTGTTCACTGTCCTTATGCGGACACATAGGAATTCAATATCGCCAGAATAATCTAATGAGTAAACCTCAGATGGATATAAAAACTGAACGGCAATCAGAATACCGCCGAACATTTGCGTTTTGGGTTTTCAAGTTAGGTTTAGTTATCTTGTAAAAACCAGAGTATATCGCAGACATTACAGGCGTGGCCGAAGGAAATTTTTTAAATTGTTTATGTGCTGATTTATGCAAACGATAAGCCTCTGATCCCAGGTGTGCTACATCTGGATTAACTTCATTTGGAACGTTTGCATTTCCAATGCATGCAACGCCCTCTGTAAAATCATCATCTCCATCCAAATATTCATACTCAAAGCATGCGAATTTATTTGCGCTATATCATTACAATTATTATCTCACCATCATCATCATTATAAAAATTGTGATCATCACATCATCAAAATATTCAGGCTGTATGATTTCAACATGTGGAAAATTTGCCACTTTCCGGTCTGAGAACTTGTAAAAATCATAGTCTACGAACATGTTTTGAAATTTTGTATGTGCTGATTTATGCAAACGATATAAATATACCTGTACAGTTAAGTTTGAAGATTCTCTGATCCCAGGTGTGCTATATCTGGATTAACTTCATTTGGTTCGTTTGCATTTCCAATGCATGCAACCCAAAAACATCATCTCCGAAACTTGGCAAATCTCGTCTATGTTTTATTGTGCTGATGCGAGTTGCTTTCTTTCCACGGGGGAAAAAATTGCAGGAAAATTTTCAAGAAAATATTCTGCCATTCCCTTTTGTTGAGCAGATGCTGGGAATTCGGCCCCCACAAAGACTGCCTGATGTTGTATAAGGAGGAGGACCTTTGTCGGGACTCAATTACACATGAGTGTTGATGCAATTATTGGCTTATACTCTTTGCGAGTTGGTTTTCAATGAAATTGGAATTCTGTTGTGCCTCAAGTTGCTTGCGAGGCCTACACTCTTGCGATATTTCAGTGCTGGTTTTTGTTTTTTTTCTCACGATAGCAGAATCTGAATTTTGTTGGGCCTCCATTTGTCGATGAAGTCTACATTTTTTATGTCTCTCACCTGCAGTTTTTGCTGGAGATTTTTTCATAACACAATCGCCAGTTGTTTGTGCCATTGCTTTTTTTTCAGTCTATACTCGCTGATTCTTTCAGCTCTAGAAATTTCTAATGGTTTTTTATTTGAAGTGTCAAAGTTTACTACAAACTGATGGGCAGCGCCCTCTATCAATCGAGTATGAGTCATACTCAGCGCCCTCTATCAATCGAAAATGAATCATACACGAATCAGCACCCTCTATCAAGCAAGTATGATTCATACTCGAGCATAGTGCATGCATATGTGTATACACATAAGTTTTTCATACGCTAATTTCGCGATTTGTTTTTTCACTCTATACTCGCTCATTCTTTCAGCTTTAAAAATTTCTAATGATTTTTTCTGTGAAATGTAAAATGTTTGTTTGAAAAGTCAAAAGCAGCAAATGTGCTGCTCATTATTTATGTGTATATATACGAGTAGTACATATGCATCCTAATTTGTTTTCATACTTGATTGATAGAGGGCGCTATTTCCGTGACAATTTTCGCTGCGACGATAATTTTTACTTACTTTACTTTTACTTTTAATGGCACAACAGCCCATGGAGGGCCTAGGCCGAGCTTTTCGCATCCACTCATGTTGTGCGTTTTATATTTGTACATGAATGGAATATAATTTTCAACCCCCTTGTAAATATAAAAACCTTTCTTAAGTAAAGTTCAAAAACAGTTTTGTTTTTGCGACTACTTTAATTTTGTTTTTTTTTTGTAGCTGGTGGAACACACTCAATTGATGTTAGTTTCTTTTGAACTGTCATAGCACATTCGGTGATACATGAAATTTGATTTTCAGTTGAAGTTGAAAGAGAAATTGTAGGAACTCCTTCCTCTATCTGTCTCCTTATCCCTTAAGGCCTCTCCTCGCTATCACTGTTCTTTCTCACTTTTGGCCGCTTTCCTCTCAATAGCTCCCCTATTACTTTTCTTTCCCTCTCTTCTCTGCTCGTATTTCTTCCTCTGTATCTTTCGTTTTCAAATCTCTCTTCTGTCATTAAATACTTTCCTTCTATACCTCCCTTCTTTTCCTTTATCTTTTTGACTAATATCTTCAAAATCTCTCTTCTGTCACCTCATTCCTTCCTTTTATATCTTCCTTCTTTTCCTTTATCTTTTTGACTAATATCTTCAAATCTCTCTTCTGTCACCTTATTCCTTCCTTCTATATCTCCCTTCTTTTCCTTTATCTTTTTGACTAATATCTTCAAATCTCTCTTCTGTCACCTTATTCCTTCCTTCTATATCTCCCTTCTTTTCCTTTATCTTTTTGACTAATATCTTCAAATCTCTTTTCTGTCACCTCATTCCTTCCTTTTATATCTCCCTAATTTTCCTTTATCTTTTTGACTAATATCTTCAAATCTCTTTTCATTCACCTTATTTCTTCCTTCTATATTCCCTTCTTTTCCTTTATCTTTTTGACTAATATCTTCAAATCACTCTTCTGTCACCTTATTCCTTCCTTTTATATCTCCCTTCTTTTCTTTTATCCAATATTTACCAATATTTTTCCCCTTTATTTCCAACTGACCCCTCATTATATTACTCTTTTTTTATGACCTTCTCCTCTCTTCATCAATTTGTTCCTCTTCCTTCTTGTCTCTCTTCCCCTCTCTTCACTATTCTTACTACAAGGTCTATAGAAATATATGGAACTGAATTTTTAGGTTTAACCGAAAGTAAAGTGATTTAATACTTCCACCTAGGCGGCGTAATGAAATTATGTATGTAAGTGCTTGGAAAACTCAGAACCCTTTCTCTCGGAAATCGATATTAATAATAAATAAAAATACCTTTCTTTCCGTTTAGTATTGCCAAATTAGCATAATTTATGCAACCAATAAATTTTCGAAACACGTTTATTTCATTTTCTTTGTGAAAAATAAAACTACAAGCACGAAGAAATGATTTCATTCACAATACAAATATTTTTATTTTTATTTATGTTGTACGAGTAGATACATAAATATAAGTATAAAGTAAAGTATCTCTCCGTGAAATAACTCAAACAAACTAATCGAAATAATTTTTCACAAAAGAAAACACAAAAATTGAATATATTTATGAAGCAGAATGTTCCAAACAAAAAAACAAACAAACAAACAAAAGAGCGCGAAAATCTAAATAGGAACAACAGATAAGAAAGGAAAATTAAATTTCCCTTTATTTAGTACATACTTTTACTCGACAGTGAAACTGTGCGCCATAGAGAGAAGCTGATGCTTTCTGTATTTATTTAAAAAATAAACTGAAAGAGCAACATCAAAATATATTTATAGTTAAAAACATACGAGTAGTTAATTGGCATTCACAAATCAAGCAAAAGAAATACATATTGTGAAACTATGATACTAAAAAAAAATACTGAAGAAAAAGAGAAAGAAGAAAGAGAATCTTGCACTAGTAACTGCAGCCGACTTTACTCGCGTTGTTTCACTTTATTTCGGCATTTCCATTTGGACTTTTTCTAGATATTTGAGAAAGGTTCGACTAACAAACAGTCTTGAATCAAGGAATTCACTACCAACTTTTTTTCATACATATGTACAGTGACTCACAAACTTGATCAATAAAAAGAAAATTTTTAAAGACACAATTAAAAAGACTCAAATGTTAAGGGAACGGTAAAGTGCCGAAAAGTTTCTTCTTATCGAGAAGCACGTAAAGGTAACACAATTTTTAAAACTAAATATTAACTATCGATTTCGTGCGTATCTTAAAAGATTCGAATATACATATTTTATTATAAGAAAGTTTCTCAAAGCTTACAGCTTTTCTGTTGTCTTTTATAAACATTGGAACCTAATTAAAAACAATTCAGACATAAGTTAGTGTTTATTGGTACCAAAGGAGGGCACTTAATAACTTGCATACTACTGTGGGCAAAAAGTAGTAAGACTTTTTAATTTAAATTTCGCGCGGAAACCCATTCATCAAAATATTATTTTTTTTAAGGTTGGTATGACTGTCGGTGACATCTGTGCCAAATGTCACATCAAAATAATCATTAGTGTTTAGTATACGCTTGTCTTTCTGAAGTTTCTGCACAAAAAGTGCATTCGGCGATTTTCACAATGAGTGAAATTATTCAACAAAGAAGTTCCATTCAATTTTGTGTGCGGAATCAAATTTCTGGTGCCGAAACGTTCAGAATGTTGCAATTATCACCGAATGTTCGGTGATAATTGTATGTCGCGAGCAAGTGTTTTTGATTGGTACAAATTGTTCAAAGATGGTCGAGAACGCGTTGACGACGAACCACGTCCAGGATGGCCATCAACATCAACTGATGATGAACACGTCAATAAAATCAAGGAATTGGTGCTCGAGAATCGAGAATCGACGATTAACAGGAATATTCGAAGGATCAGTGAAAACCATTTTAAAACATCATTTGGGCCTAAGAAGAGTGAATGCACGATTGGTTCCAAAATCACACTCACACTGCATTGGTTTTACGAGACCATTTTGCCAAAAATTCGACTGATATCGTTCTCGTTCCGCAACCACCCTACCACCCTATTCGCCTGACTTAGCACCGTGTGACTTTTGGCTATTTTCTAAACTCAAAAAACCGCTTCGTGGACACCGTTTTGAGTCAATTGAAGACATTAAACATGAATCGCTAAGCGTATTGAAGGCTATTCCGGAAATTGACTTTAACAACTGTTTCGAGAATTGGAATAAACGTTGACACAAGTATATTGGGGCCGGGGGGTTTACTTTGAAGGGGACGAAATAGATTTGGAAGAATGAATATAAAAATTTGAAATTATGAACAAAGTCTTACTACTTTTTACCCACAGTAGTACGAGTAAATTTGAACAAAAATTAATTTATGTGATTTTTGGGTGGCCAAAAAAAAAAAAAATTTGTGTTCAAATACTCTAAACATAAGCTTTCAGATAGGGGTGGTTTTTTCATACTTTTTTTTTGTATGGGGACCGATCCGCCCTATTGTACATACTTTGACTCTCCAATCATAATTTTATACTAGGTATTCATTTTCTCAATTTTAGGTTAATTTGTGGCTAGAATTTTTCTGAATTTTAGTCAAAATTTGCATTCAAATTTGATCTGAATTCTGATTTTTTTTCTGAATTGATTTTGGCCAGTATTTTGGTTTGGTTTGGAAGAATCTTTTGTCCGAGTTTTATTCCAATGATTTGCTAAAATGTTTGTCTGATTTCTTTTCTGAATTTTCGTCCGAATTTTGGATTGAATTTTCGTTTGACTTATGGACTGAATTTTGGTGTTAATTTATATACCTTGACTCCCTTTTTGACTGCTACATTTCTGAATATTGTTCTGAATTTTTACTTGATTTTAGTTTTTTGAATTTAAGTCTGAATTTTGGATACAATTTTTTTGTGATTTTTGACTTAAATTTTGGTCCGAATTTTGATCTAAAGTTTTTCCTAAAATATTTGTCTTATCTTTTCTAAATTTTGGGTCAAATTTTTATTTGAATTGGGGTGATTTTCAGCCAAAACTTTAGTACGAATTTAGGTCTAATTTTTTTCTGAAATTTGTATTGAATTTGTAGAAAATTTTGATGTGATTTCTTTTTTCAATTTAATTCTGATATTTCGAGTGATTTTGGGTGATTTTTTGCCAAAATTTTGGTCCGAATTGTGTTTTAATGTTTTGCCAAGCCAAAATGTTTTAAATTTTTCTGAATTTTGGATCAAAGTTTTATTTGAATTGGAGTGATTTATAAGTCTGAATTTTACCTCATTAAAGTTTTGAATTTTAATCTGAGTTTTGGCCTAAATTTTAGTTCAAATTTAGTTCTAATTTCTTTTGTGAAATTTGAATTGAATTCTGGTTTGGTTTTTTGCCTAATTTTTGATCCGAATTTTGTTCTAGTGTTTTGCTAAAATGTTGGTCTGATTTCTTTTCTGAATTTTGGATTGTATTTCGGATGGAATTTTGGTGTTAATTTAAATACTTATATACCTTGACCCCCTGTCCGACTGCTACATTTCTAAATTTTATTCTGAATTTTTATTTGATTTCTTTTTTTGAATTTAATTCTGAATTTTGGATGGAATTTTTAAGTGAAATTTGGCCTAAATTTTTTTACAAATTTTCATCCAAAGTTTTTTCCAAAATTATTGAATGATTTTTTTTTATAAATTTTGGATCTAGGATGGAATTTTTAAGTGAAATTTGGCCTAAATTTTGCTACAAATTTTCATCAACAAATTTTTTTCCACAATTTTTAAATGATTTTTTTTTATAAATTTTGGATCTGGTTTTTATTTGAATTTTCCGCCAAAACTTAGGTCCGAATTTAAGTTAATTTTCTTTTTTAATTTTTATTGAATTTTGGAATTTTAATCTGATTTCTCTTCTGAATTTCAGTCTGAATTTTGGATAGCAATTTTGGGTGATTTTTGGCCAAAATATTAGTCCGAATTTTTATCCGAAAGTTTTATTTGAATTGGAGTGATTTTTAGCCTAAGTTTTAGTCTGAATTAAGGTCTGAATTTTGGCCTCAGTTATCTTCTGAATTTTAGTCTGAATTTTGATTTGACTTTTCGCCTAAATTTTGATCCGAATTTTGTTGTAATGTCTTGCTAAAATGTTGGTCTGATTTCTTTTCTGAATTTTGGATTGTATTTTGGATGGAATTTTGGTGTTAATTTAATATATAAATAACCTTGACCCCCTGTCCGACTGCTACATATCTAAATTTTATTCTGAATTTTTATGTGATTTTGTTTTTTGAATTTAAGTTTGAATTTTGGATAGAATTTTTAATGAAATTTGACGTAAATTTTGGTTCAAATTTGTATCCAAAGTTTTTTCCAATATTTTTGACTGTTTTTTTTTTATAAATTTTGGATCTAGTTTTTGATCTTGATTTTTGACCTAAATTTTGGTCCGAATTTTGATCTGATGTTTTACCAAAATTTTATCTGATTTTTTTCTACTCCTTTTTTGCTCAAATTTTTATTTGATTGGGCTAATTTAAATTCAAATTTTTATTTGATTGGGCTAATTTAAATTTTAGTCCAAATTTAGGTCAAATTTTTTTTGTGAAATGTGGATTGAATTTTGTTTTGGTTTTTGGTCCGATATTTGATCTAATGTTTTGCCTAAATTTTGGTCAGAATTTTTTTTTTTTTGAATTTAATCAAATTTTTAATGAAATTTTAGTCAGGAATTAGGTTGGATTATTTTTATGAATTTTAATATGAATTTTGCTTTGAATTTTATTTTGATTTTTGGTCTAAACTTTGGTTCGAATTTCGATCTAATGTTTTGGTAAAATTTCGGATTGATTTTTTTTTCTTAAATTTCATTCTGAATTTTGATCTGATTTTTTTTGAATTATGACCCAAATATTGTATTAAAATTTTGTCTCAAATTTGACATGATTCCTTTTTTAAATTTTAGTCCAATGTTTCTGTAAATTATTGATCTGTTGTTTTTTTTTTAATTATGAAATTTTGGTTTTGTTTTAGTCCTAAATATTAGTACATATTTTCATCGAATATTTTTCCGAAATTTTAGATTAGTTTTTTTTCTGAATTTTGAATCAAATTTTTATTTGAATTATGGAATTGAATTTTGTTTTGATTTGTGGCCTAAGTTTCAAACTGATTTTAGGTGTGAAGTTTGGTTTTTCTTTCTTTTCTGAATTTTGTGTTGAATTTTGTTTGGTTTCATTCCCAAATTTGAAATTAGCTTACTTCTTTACTAAAGCATACTAAAGAAAGTATTTTTTTGAAACTTCATTCAGTAAAAATTAGGAACCAAGTCTAAAAACAGCGATTGAAAATATCGTTCCAATAAGTGCCAATAAATTTATCTGCTGTCAAATCCGAATGGTCCTTTTTAATCTGATTTCATACTCCTGGCTTCCAAGCTTATCATGAGTAAATTAACAAACAAACATAAATCTTTTCTCTCTTCATATTTGCAGACGTCAGAATGTGAATGACTATAAACTTCTAGCAGCTAATTTAAATATTCAAATGAAAATGTCTAATTGACACATTCACAAAATGATTTCTGCTGTGATTATCCTCATTATCAATATCTAAGGCAGACTATAATTTATGTAGATACCTGTCGGATGCTCTCGATATTTGTAGTCGCGCTCGTTGGTGGAATCGCACATTATCCTAAAATTCATTAGCAAAATAGCAACACTTTATTGACAAATATTTATGACTTTTGTATACAAAATTTTAATCTTTTTCTACTCAATGGAAATCAAATTTAAAAATTAATATAACATTTCTTTTCTAATTTAAACTTTCACAATTTGTCTTATTGAAATTGTGAAAAAAAAGTTCTTCATACTTCAATTGATTATGGAACAAAAATTAACAAAATTTTTTTCATTATTATTTTTTTCATATTTTGTCCAATATTTTTCACAGTAGCACGCTTCATAACTTCACAATTATATATAAGGGAGATAATGCAAAAGCAAAAACAACACGTAGCTATGAAAATCTACAATCCGATGCGCGTGAATCTTGAATCTTTAACGATTTTGCCATAAACTGAACTGAAAAATTGCTTAGCAGAAATTCGTTTCGTACTACTTGAAATATTATTTTAGCAAGAATTTCGTTTGCTATTTTTGCTAAACATACACACATAATTGTTTATATATAAAGTATAACTAAGTATCAACATTGAATGCGTGCACACTTCAAAAGCGTTTCTATTCTTCGCTAATTTCTTGTTGCTGCTTTTAGTTGTGCCTAAAAATAATCGCTTCCACACCCACTGTGCTGATGTGCTTTCTCTCTGTCAAAATTAAAAATATAATATACATATAAACAGAATATAATTGGTATGTAGGAATGTATGTATGTATATGTGTATGTATGTAAGTATGTATGTAAGTATGTATGCAAAATTCTCGGTTAAGCGTAAATTTCTTCGTAAATTGCTTTAATATTTCGGATTTTCTTTTTCTGTTTTCTTTTTGTATGTTTTTGTGTTGTTGTTTGTGCGTGAATAAATTTTAATTTTCCTTTAATTGTGTTTGAAATGAAAATCTTTTGCTTTGCTTGTGCACACACATTTTTCTTTTCTGATTAAATATTCTGTTATTTACTTTGGATATTTATTTTAAAATTAATTCTGAAATGCGGGGTTATTTGTATACATACATATAGTAGACTTTTAGGCGCCTGACCAGTGGCGGATGGAGGGGACGGCTGCAGCCTCACCTTAAAATTTTAATTTTTAAATCTTCTTTCTATGGAATAATTGTTTATAAATATATAATTTACACTTTGACTTCATTAAATGTGAAATAACTTGTTCTATTTGTAGATCCCTGTTTTGAAAGTTTCTTTTTTAATGTGGTTTTGTAACGGCGCTGATTATCAATATTATGATTATTTACATAATATAGTACATATATGCTTATCACTTTTCATTCAATGTTATTGTTAATATTCTTTTTCTTCTTTTATATTGTGTGAAAAACGCATTTATTTACTTTAACTATATTTTTGCCATCACTGTAATGCATAAAGAGAGATCACTCAATTTCATTTACTTTATCACTCATTTAACGGAAATCTCCCTTAATCGCTCACTACTTGTTAAGATCCACTATCATAATTATTATTTGGTCATTCGATACTCAGCTATTAAAGAAAGCAGACGCTTAAAATCAAACTTTCGCGTGTTTATTTAATATCATCGAAGCGTGTCTTTACGCTTAGACGCTTGTAGACTTTTTGGCTCTTGCGGCTAGTGTAATCGAATGCAACTCCTACTTTAGGGAAGTTCCGCTCCCCTACAGTTTCAGTTTTCTACTTTTCAAAAGGTTTTACTTAGAATTAATTTTTATGAGTTTTCAGAATTACTTTGGTCCTAGTCTTTGATCCGAATTTCGCTCTGAATTTCTTCCAATTGAGTTTTTAGTTGCTCTTTAGTTTGATTTGTCTTTAAGTTGATGTGGGTTGTGAATATCAATATAAGTTTTAGATAAGTTTTTGGTCTTAACTACTTGGTATCGATCTGAATTTTGGGTTGATTTTTAACTGAATTTGATTTTGATTTATTCTGATTTTCGGCCTTGAATTTGATGTGATTATAGATCTGACTTTTAATAAGACTTTTGATTTGATTTTCAATGTGACTGGTTTCATTTTTCGTCTTAATTTGGTATGACTTTTATTATGATTTTCAGTCTTGGATTTGATTGGATTTTAAGTCTAACTTTAGGCACGCTTTCAACTAGATTTGAGAATAACTTTTAGTCTGACTTTTGCCCATTTTTTATTAAGACTTTAGGTTTAATTTTCAAGCTGACTGTGTATAAGTTTTAGCCAGATTTTGTTACTAACTAGTATTGGCCTGAATGTTGGTCTGATTTTTCATCTGCATTTGGTATCACTTTTATTCTGACATTTAGTATCGAATTTGATATAATTTTAGGTCTAACTTTATGCTCGCTTTTAAGTAGATTTGGGAATGACTTTTTGTCTAACTTTTGTCCGATTTTTATTGAGACTTTCGGTTTGATTTTCAATGTTACTGGTTTAATTTTTATCTGAATATGAATTTTATTCTGATTTTTAGTATTGAATTTAATATGATTTTAGGTTTAACATTAGGCATGCTTTCAACTAGATTTGGGAATCACTTTTAGTCTGACTTTTGTCCGATTTTTTAAAAGACTTTTGGTATGATTTTCAATGTGACTGTTTATAAGTTTTTGACAGTATTGATCTGAATTTTCGTTTGATTATTCTTTGGAATTTGGTGAAACTTCTATTCTGATTTTTAGTCTTGAAATTTATGAGATTTTAAGTCTAACTTTAGTAATGCTTTCAATTAGATTTGCATCTGATTTTTAGTATGACTTTTGCCCGATTTTTAAGAAGACTTTCAGTTTGATTTTCAATGTGACATTTGCGTGAAGTATTTCTCTCCAAAAGTATTTCTCTCCGGAAAATTCAGTCGCCACGACGAAGCCACAAAAAACGGTATGAGACTGATCGAATTCGCCGCCGCACGAAACATGACAGTTAGTAGCTCCAGATTTCAACATAAAGATATCCATAAGGACATATTGATCACGTTGTGAATAGTAGATAGATCACGTTGTGATAGACAGCACGCTTCCAGATGGTGCAAACATCGACTCAGACCACTACTTGATTGCATCCAAGGTCTGCACACGTATATGTATAGCGAAACGCATACGGATAGGCACAAAGAGAAAGCTGGATTTCGAAAAGCTGCAATCACAAAAGACATGCGAAGCCTTCGCCAACCAAATCGCACTCCTCCTATCGCAAAACACCCCTCAACTTGATGATAGAGCATCGAAGAGGTGCTAGTCTGCCACCGTCGACAGAGAAATATATGGTACCACCAAGAGTGTTGCGATGCTACTGAAGCGAAAAACGGTGTATACAGAGCCACCCTGCAGTCAGTTGCAACGCGAGTTGCTAAGGAGCGATACAGAAAGTTGAGGAGGGAGGAGAAATGCTCGGCTGAAAAACATTAAGGCTGCAGGTGCAGATGGCCTGCCTGCTGAGTTGTTTAAGACCGGAGGCGAAGAGCTCAAAAAACGCATGCATGAGCTTCTATGCAGAATATTGTAGGTTGAAAGCATGCCAAGTGATTGGAACTTCAGCGTACTCTGCCCAATCCATAAGAAAGGTGTTTCCACGATCTGCGCCAACTACCAACTACCGTGGGATAAGCCTTCACAATATTGCATATAAGGTTCTATCGCGCGTACTGAAGCCCATCGTCAACAACTTAATTGGACCTTATCAGTGTGGCTGAAGGCCTGGTAAATCCACCATCGACCAGATAGATATTCACACTACGCCAAATCCTGGAAAAGACCCGAGAAAAACAGATCGGCACCCATCATCTATTTGTCGATTATAAAGCCGCCTTCGACAGCACGATTAGGGATCACTTGTACGCCGCAATGTCTGATTTTGGTATCCCTGCAAAACTCATTCGTCTTTGCAAAATAACACTGACCATCAAACACCACCAGCGCAGTGAAAATTGGGACAGACCTCTCCGCACCATTTCATACCAAAAGAGGTTTCAGACAAGGTGACTCCCTATCGTGCGACTTCTTTAACCTTATACTGGAGAAAATAGAAAATAATTCGAGCTGCGAACATCGACATCTCTGGCACTATTTTCTACAAGAGTATCATGCTGATGATATTGACATCATTGGCAAAAACGCTCGAGCAGTCAGTGCAGCATTATCCAACCTGGAAAGGGAGTCTCGTCGAGTGGGTCTAGTGGTGAACGAGGACAAAACGAAATACCTTGTGTCAACAAACAAAAAGACACGGCGTCTTGGACAAAATGTCACTGTTGACAATTATACTTTTCAAGTCGTCAAGGATTTCGTTTACCTAGGAACCAGCATTAACACCAATAATAATGTCAGACTTGAGATCAAGCGGAGATTAACTCTTGCCAACAGGTGTTACTACGGGCTCAGTAGGCAATTGAGAAGTATAGTCCTTTCTCGACCAACGAAAATAACGCTCTATAAGTCCCTCATCCTTCCCGTCCTAATGTATGGTGCCGAGACGTGGACATTGACCATAAATGATGAGAGGCTGCTAGGAGCGTTCGAGAGGAAGATACTCCGTAAGACCTATGGTCCCAAAATTTGTGAACGATGTGTATTAAAGAAGATGGAACGATGAGCTATATGAGCTGTACGCCGACACTGACATACTCGTAGCCAAGTGTATAAAAATCCAGCGGCTTCATTGGCTGGGAGTCTCGTCATGTTGAGCGAATGGAAGAAAGCGCTTCGGCTAGAAAAGTGTTTTATTTGAGCCACGGTGGAGGAACACGCCGAAGAGGACGTCCTAATCTCCGTTGGATAGATCAGGTACAGGTCGATCTGACTACACTTGGTCTTATCAACTGGCGTCAGCGCGCGCATAGCAAAGGCGACTGGGGAAGCTTTGTAGAGGCGGGCACGACCGATCATCGGTTGTAGTGCCAGTTAAGTAAGTAAGTATTTCTCTTATTTCTCCCAAACGTTCCCAGCTTTGGTCTAAATGTTTATCTGAATATAGTCTAATTTCTCTTACGAGTTTTGGTTTCAATTTCTTTGTGGGTTTTGGGCTAATTTTTGGTCGAAGTTTGAACCTAAAATATAAGAATTCTAAATTTTGGTATGATTTTTAATTTAAAATTTAAAATAGTTTGGTATCCTTTTTGGTCACAATAGCGGTGTGAGTTTTGGGCTGATTTTTGGTCGAAGTTTGAATCTGAAATTTAGTCTGAATTGTGGTATGATTTTTAGTCTAAAATTTGATGTAATTTAGAATACTTTCGGAGTTGGATTTCTGACTTTTGATGTGTGACTTTTGGTTTAACTTTTCTTCTGATTTATGGTCTCAATTTCAAACTATGTTCTTTACTGATTTTTGTTTTGAGTCTAGATCTAAATTTTGGACTTAATTTTAGTCTGAGTTTTTGTATGATTTTTAGTCTAAAATTTGATGTAATTTAGAATAGTTTAGGAGTTGGATTTCTGACTTTTGATGTGTGACTTTTGGTTTAACTTTTCTTCTGATTTATGGTCTCAATTTCAAACTATGTTCTTTACTGATTTTTGTTCTTTACTGAATTTTGAGTCTAGATCTAAATTTTGAACTTAATTTTAGTCTGAGTTTGTGTATGATTTTTAGTCTAAAATTTGATGTAATTTAGAATACTTTCGGAGTTGGATTTCTGACTTTTGATGTGTGACTTTTGGTCTAACTTTTCTTCTGATTTATGGTCTCAATTTCAAACTATGTTCTTTACTGATCGCTGTGGTGTAGTGGTAGTGCGTTGGACTGCTATGCAGAGTGTCCGGGGTTCGAATCTCGGCACAGGCAAAATCAAAAAGTAGAAAAAACAATTTTTCCACACTGCACCACCTCTTGGCAGGTAATGGCAAACCTACAAGAGTAAAAATTGCCTATGATAAGCTTTTCACTTCGCCGTTCGGATTCGGCATTAAACTGTAGGTCCCTTCCATTCATTTACAAATATAACACGCACAACATGAGTGGATGCGAGAAGTTCGGCCTAGGCTCTCCATGGGCTGTTGTGCCATTAAAAGTAAAGTAAGTATGATTTTAGTTTGGAATTTATTACATGAAATTTGTTTTCTTTTGGTTTGTAGTTTTTGTTTGATTTTTTTTCTTTTTGATTCCAACTGGTTCTCTAGTCTTAAGATTTTATTTTCCTTCTGTTCCTTCTTTGTTCTTTATATCTCAAAATCTCTGTTATTGTTTCGGGTAATTAATTTAGTATGTAATATTACTTCAAAAAGTTATTCAAAACATATTTGCAATTCATAATGAAGTTAGTTTCTTAAATATTTTTCAGAATACTTGCAGCATCCCGAAGTTAGTACCTACTTTCAAGATATTTTCTCAATTATTCTTCAGTTCTTGCATCCCAAAGTTAGTTCTTTCTTTAATTCAACTTAAGTGAATTTCAGAGTAATTCCGGAATATCTCAATTTTACTTCATTTTAAGCGCATGCGCTTCAAAAAAAAAATAAAACACTGAAATGTGCTGAATATACGCACTTCAAACACTTAAATAGAACTTTTAATATTTAAAACTAATATTTTGGAGTTCCTAAAATTCATTAGCGCTAACTTTGAAATAATTTTCAATAATCTGAACTACAATAAAATGTTCTAAAATCAAATTGGAATAATTAAAAAAACTATACAGAATTGGTAGCTTTTGATGATTCTGAAATTCCAGTTGAATATCGTGAATTTAATTCGATTCGAAATAATCACGTTGGGAAATGGCCAAAAACAAGTCATGCAATTTAGTCCAAGTTTTATACTTGAATATTTAGTAATATTTTGGTATTATTTCAAAACCACAAATCTTGAAATCTGTAGTCATTTCTATTTCCATATCAAGCCGAAACTCGTAAAAGTTACTCCGGTACTCAAAAATATTTGGTTAAAACCTCATAAGCATGTAACATGTAACTGAACTGAGTTGCAAAACTTATATGCATTTATAGAAAGTAACAGAATATATTTATTAAAAAATAAAACTTCCCATTACTTTTGAATGCTCAACTTTCTTGCATCTACCACATTTTCTTTTCCCATTGCAGTAGAGTGGCAGACGATAGACGAACTATGAACACTTTTCATGCATACATGCACGCATAAAATTTGTTTGTGCAATCACGACAAAGTTTTCCCCCCACACACACACACACACTCAAAAAACAATTTAAAAAAACACATTATAACTTTTATGTAACTAGTTATTCGTTTTTTTTTCTCTTCTTTTTTCTTTTACATAAAATGCCAATTTTCCGCCACAAAATACAATGGCAACAGAAGCAAAGAGAATCTGGAAGCGGCAACAAAAAACAAAGTGATAGTGGAAATGGTGAATAGCATAAAGTTTTCTAAGTTAAATTAAGACTTTAAGCGCCTTACAATAATTAAAAATGACAAGAGTTAATTGAATTTATGAAATCAATTTAAAAAGATATGTGGCTGGGCACCATGAAAAACAGAAGCATTAAAATTTATAAAATCTTTTTTCAATTACGTGTAAATAGCGAAGAAATGTTAGATTGATGATTGAAGTAGTTTTAAGGCTTTTCCATGCTTCAGTCTCAAAGTAAATAAAATAAAGAAGAATGCGATATTGCTTCGAAGAAGCTCTTACTAGGTTGAAAACTACATCTTCTAACTTCTTCGAAAGACTGAATGTTTTTCTGAACCCAAACATGTTTATTTTTTTTTATAAATCCACAGATTTCCCCACACAAATGTTTCACTATACTTTTCTAGAAGTCTTCTGTCACCTATCCATCATCATTCAACTCAATCTTAATTAAAGTACCTCAGAAGTTCAAAGAATTTTTGAAGTTTACTTCTTTAGAAACATTTTTATATTTACGAGACGGAAAGAGATGATCGTCGCAACGAAAATTATCACGGAAATGAAGGGCAGTACATATGCATTCACATACTACTGTGGACAAAAAGTAGTAAGACTTTGTTCATAATTTAAATAAATAATTTTATTCATTCTTCCAAATCTATTTCGTCCCCTTCAAAGTAATCCCCCCCGGCCCCAATACACTTGTGCCAACGTTTTTTCCAATTCTCGAAACAGTTGTTAAAGTCAATTTCCGGAATAGCCTTCAATGCGCTTAGTGATTCATGTTTAATGTCTTCAATTGACTCAAAACGGTCAAACGGTCCACGAAGCGGTTTTTTGAGTTTAGAAAATAGCCAAAAGTCACACGGTGCTAAGTCAGGCGAATAGGGTGATTGCGGAACGAGAACGATATCAGTCGAATTTTTGGCAAAATGGTCTCGTAAAACCAATGCAGTGATTTTGGAACCAATCGTGCATTCACTCTTCTTAGGCCCAAATGATGTTTTAAAATGGTTTTCACTGATCCTTCCGATATTCCGACGATGCCAGTAAGGTCTCTGACTGTTAATCGATTAGTCGATTCTCGAGCACCAATTCCTTGATTTTATTGACCAGACGTGTTGATCATCAGTTGATGTTGATGGCCGTCCTGAACGTGGTTCGTCGTCAACGCGTTCTCGACCATCTTTGAACAATTTGTACCAATCAAAAACACTGGCTCGCGACATGCAATTATCGCTGAAGGCCTTTTGCAACATTCTGAACGTTTCGGAAATTTGATTCCGCACACAAAATTTAATGGAACTTCTTTGTTGAATAATTTCACTCATTGTGAAAATCGCAGAATGCACTTTTTGTGCAAAAACTTCAGAAAGACAAGCGTATACTAAACACTAATGATTATTTTGATGTGACATTTGGCACAGATGTCACCGACAGTCATACCAACCTTAAAAAAATAATATTTTGATGAATGGGTTTCCGCGCGAAATTTAAATTAAAAAGTCTTACTACTTTTTGCCCACAGTGAATCAAACTTAATTGATAGGGGGCGTTCGTGTATGCTTTAAACTTTTATTAATAGAGGGCGCTGAGTCACATAATATTCAAACTTGATTAATCGAGAGCGCTGATTCGCGAATGATTCATACTCGATTGATAGAGGGTGCTGCCCATCAGTTTCCAATAAAATTTTACATTTCCTACAAAAATTTTACATTTCAAACAAAATTGTTAGAAATTTCTAGAGCTGAAAGAATGAGCGGAGAATCGACTGAAAAAAAAACGCTAAAGTAACGTATGTAAAATTATGTGCATCCACTATGAGGCTCTCTATCTATCAATCAAGTATAAATCGTACTTGATTGTATCCACGAGTATGATCCAAACTTGAGTGATAGAGGACGCTGATTCGCTAATGATTCATACACGATTCAAAGAGGGCTCTGCCCATCAGTTGCTAGTAAAATTTTACATTTCAAACAAAAATCGTTAGAAATTTATAGTGCTGAAAGAATATGCGGGTATAAACTGAAAAAGACAAGCGCGAGGCACAAACAAATGGCGTTTGTGTTACGATAAAATCTCCATCAAAAACTGTCGCTGAGAGACAGCAAGAATGTAGACTTCGTCGGCAAATAGAGGAACTAAATTCAGAACCTGTACCGGTAAAAAAAATCAAAAGCCAGCACCGCGAAAGTGTAGACTTCCGAAGCAACGCAATGAGTCCTGTGAAGGTCCTCAGATTATATAGCACCAGGCAGTCTTTGAGGTGTCCGAATTCCCATGATGATAATTATAATGATGTCACATGCTTCGAGTATGAATATTTTGATGGAGATGATGACTTTGTAGAGGGCGTTGCATGCATTGGAAATGCAAACGGCCAAAATGAAGTTAATCTAGATGTAGTACAACTGGGATCAGAGAATCATCAAACTGAACTGAGCTTATCGTTTCGTTCGGACCAGTCTGTAATGTCTCTAGTTTTTACAAGATTCCTTACTAAACCTAACCTGAAAACAGAACACGCAAACGTTATGAAGAAGTTAATTTCTATAGGGCGTCCCATTATGAGTTTTTCTGGTAAAATTTTTTTATACATAATAAGCACACATACAAGCACACCAAGAAAGGGGGAAAGGACAACTTTTCCTTTCATTGAGAGAATTTATGAAGTGAAACTTCGTTG
Source organism: Palloptera scutellata (assembly GCA_958295655.1). Lineage (NCBI taxonomy): Eukaryota > Metazoa > Arthropoda > Insecta > Diptera > Pallopteridae > Palloptera > Palloptera scutellata. Next base: position 96,054,414 of record OY282449.1, on the reverse strand, counting down.
GGGGTAAACTAAATTCAATTTGTTTTCTGCATCCCAAAAGTACACTGACATTTCTGGCTACAGCGCTGGTGTTGGTTAAAACGATGTGCGAGAAAGAGATGATGATATATATGTAAATATTAATTGATACACCAATGCACATGGTTGCGGAAAAAAGGTATGTCTGGAATACAAGCAATCTCAAAAATCTATAAAATTACAACAAAAAAAAGTGAAATTATGATTTTAAACGAGGAGGGGCGTCTGAACGATCTGGAGGGAGTTAAAGGGTAACTGCACAAGCTGTAAAGTACATACTACCAAAGAATTACACATTTTTACGCTTATCTACTGTTTCTACTGTTTATTTCGATCACTGAATTGTGTATATGGTAAAAGTAAGTTATAACAACTTTAGTAAATTCACCACTTAACAAAAGACTTAGAAATCACTTCACATTTATTTTACACTCTCTGTGTTTACACTACGACTGTCGAACTGTGTCACACTGTATTCCGCTGATGCACACATAGTTTTAGCACATATTATTTAAACAGCTCAATTCTAGTAAAAATCTTACTAAATTCTGTAAGAACTATTTTGTCAGTTTTGATGTCAGTAAATTTTTGTAACCCCAAATCTACTTCTAACCTGACATCAAACAGCTTTCGGAACATTTCCTTAAAGCTTATTTGTTTTGACAGTTGTAAATGGTTGGCAACGCTGAGAATTTAAAAATGTTGGCGAGTAAGAAATGTATGTAAAAATAATTTGTTTTTTTTTAAATATTTTAATAGATTCATATTTTACAGCGAATCAAAATACGAACGCACCACGCAGTAGCAACTGCATCATGGCATGGCCACTAGGCCGAAACTAGTGGACGAGTTTTGGGCAAAGCTGGCCTTTCTATTCCATATGAAAAATCCTTTGCCCGAAAAAAACTTACAGGAAGCAAATAGGTACTTCTGATGCGTACACCTTCTCTGAAGATGTTAGAAGAGAGATTACTGCACGATCCATTTTCCACTTCACCAAGATTGTCACGTGAGTGGAAGGGACCTACAGTTTATGCCGAACCCGAACGGCGAAGTGAAAAGCTTTTCAAAGCTGCCCGAATAAAACTTACAGGAAAGCAAATAGGTACTTCTGATGCGTATACCTTCTCTGAAGGTGTTTCCAGAGAGATTACTGCACGATCCATTTTCCACTTCACCAAGATTGTCACGTGAGTGGAAGGGACCTACAGTTTATGCCGAACCCGAACGGCGAAGTGAAAAGCTTTTCAAAGCTGCCCGAATAAAACTTACAGGAAAGCAAATAGGTACTTCTGATGCGTATACCTTCTCTGAAGGTGTTTCCAGAGAGATTACTGCACGATCCATTTTCCACTTCACCAAGATTGTCACGTGAGTGGAAGGGACCTACAGTTTATGCCGAACCCGAACGGCAAAGTGAAAAGCTTTTCAAAGCAACTTTTTACTCTTGTAGGTTTGCCATTTGTTTTCATCTGCTTGTGGTGCATCAGTGTCTACCACCATATTGTGCAAAAGAATGCAAACGTACGTAGAGCTACTTTTTCATGGCTATAAGTAGTAGAGAACATGAACTTCGGACAGGCATCGGAAACACGATTTCACCACAACAAATGCTCTTTCAATTACTTTCCGTGCTGTCGCATGGCAACATTACAGACGTGGCCGATGAAAACGATAAGCCTTGTATAGTTCAGTTTGATGATTCTCTGATCCCAGGTGTGCTACATCTGGATTAACTTCATTTGGGTCGTTTGCATTTCCAATGCATGCAACGTCCTCTGGAAAATTGTCATCTCCATCAAAATATTCATACTCAAAGCATGCGAATTTATTTCCGCTACATCATTATAATTATAATCTTACCATCATCATGGGAATTCGGACACCTCAATGACTGCCTGTGCTGTATAATCTGAGAACCTTCGTCGGGTCTCAATGAGTTGATTGAGAAGTCTACACTCTCGCTATCTCTCGGTGCTGGTTTTTGGGTTTTTTTTTCATGATACCAGAATCTGAATCGGGTCGCTGTGGCGTAATGGTAGTGCGTTGGACTGTTACGCAGAGTGTCCAGAGTATTCAAATCTCGGTACAGGTAAAATCAATAAATAAAAAAATAAAAAAAATTTTCTACACAGCACCACCTCTTGGCAGGCAATGGCAAACCTACAAGAGTAAAAATTTGCTTTGAAAAGCTTTTCACTTTGCCGTTCGGGTTCGGCATAAACTGTAGGTCCCTTCCACTCATGTACAAATATAACACGCACAACATGAGTGGATGTGAAAAGCTCGGCCGAGGCCCTCACATACTTACATATACTATGTACATGGGCTGTCGTGCCGTTAAGTGAAAGAAGAAAAGAATCTGAATTCTACATTCTCACTGTCTCTCAGCCACAGTTTTTGATGGAGATTTTATCGTAACACAATCGCCAATTGTTTCTGATTCGCGTTTGCTTTTTTCAGTCTATATTCGCTCATTCTTTGAGCTCTAGAAATTTCTAACGATTTTTGATTGAAATGTCAAATTTTACTAAACTAATGGGCAGCGCCCTCCATCAATCTAGTATGATTCATACTCGAATCAGCGACCTCTATCAATCGAGTTTGATTCATGCTCATGGATACGTGTGGATGCATATGTGCTGCCCATCATTTATGTGTATATACAAATGCATGTCAGTTTTTGTCATACTTGATTGATCGCTGGTTGCTGTGGTGTAGTTGGACTGCTACGCGGCGTGTCCGGGGTTCGAATCTCGGCACAGGTAAAATCAAAACGTAGAAGAAATAATTTTTCTACACAGCACCATCTCTTGGCAGGCAATGGCAAACCTACAAGAGTAAAAATTTGCCTTGAAAAGCTTTTCACTTTGCCGTTCGGGTTCGGCATTAAATTGTAAGTCCCTTCCATTCATGTACAAATATAACGCGCACAACATGAGTGGATGTGAAAAGCTCGGCCGAGGCCTTCCATGTTGTGCCATTAAAAGTAAAGTAAGTGATTGATAGAGGGCACTGCCCTTCATTTCCGTGACAATTGCCGCCTCACCACGATTATATCTTACCCCCTTCGTATATATAAAAACGATTCTAAAGAAGTAAACTACGAAAATAAAATTTTTATATGATATTTTTTATACATATTTTGTATAATTTTTTAAATTAACGACATAAAACAAAAATTATTTTACTTCTATAAATTTTATAGCGATGTACTGTTAAATACATGTGATTATGTAAGCACAAAAAAGACCGATTGTATCACATGAACCATACACACACACACAAAATGTAAGCACCTCATACCAACTAAATGAGCACACACACACACACACACACTTACATATACTATATAATACATACTATATACGTATACAGTCAGTAACAACCATGACCTCAGGCACTTGCAAACGAATAACGGTTGCCTGATGTTAGCAAATATAAAAATTACATATACACATTTAACCCTTTCGCTACTGCTGGGACACTGGTGTTCCGCGGAAGGTTCAGTTGACCCTGCAACTCGCTATTTGCATTTTGTAAGTTTAACCAAAATGTCCCAATCAGTAGTCATGAACAATATTTGAAATTTACCGTTATCGGTGACGCAAGTAGCTTCGTTCGTTTTTTTGTTTTTAGAAGTTGTCCATGAGCAGTGACTTCGATTAGGTAAATTTTACGCGTTATTTATAGAAAAGAACACGTTTAAGTATTTCAAGGCAGTGGTGGTTTTTCTAAAGAAAAATACTGAACTAAAAGCGGTAAGTAAATAATTATTGTTTTATAGGTGTTTTATAAAAGAATTAAGAGAAAAAACAAATATGGGAACAATTATGTGTCCCAATTTAGTCAAAAAATGACTAAATTAAATACCGAAGAAATAACTTCTGTTCTTCATGAAGATGAAGATGAGACCAGTGATTCGGGAACTGATTTTAGTGACGGTAGTGAAGATAACTATCTATGGTACATCCGCCTTCCGAAACCACCGGCCGCTACGATTTCGAACCCTGACGTGTGTCACGTTTGCTTTGATCACTTTTTTAACTCAGTTCATCTCCTTGACAATATACAATATCCAGCTTTGGGAACATGCATGTCTAATCGCAAGAATGTCCTGAAAATTATATAAAAATTGCAACGAGGTGAAGCCGTTTTCGAAGTTAATTCGGCAGGTAATATATTACATGCGATACTTCTTTTCTCTTATTTTGATATTTATAACTTTCTTGATGACAAGTACCATTGCTGTGAATTGGCAGGACATCAAGGATATTATACTGCCACACATCTGAAATGACCACTGTTAAACGCAAAATGAAAGATGACACTAAGGAATAAATTTCGTGCCCTGAGATCGTAAAGACGTATCGCGCTATAATGGGTGGCGTCGACTTAGCAGACCAAATGTCGGGATTGTGTGATAATAAACAGTTGCAGCCGACGGCAAAATAGTAGGCATGTGTTCGTGTTCCTGATTTCGTCAATGCGTATGAAGTGTTATTCTTTTACAAAACTATCAACATCTCTTCCTGTTGCTGCTTCACTATCAAACGCAAAACAATGAGTGTTTAATTCAGAAGTGAATTATTTAAAGGAAAGATTGAAAATTAAACACTGAGAATTCGTATTAGTATTAGAATTACTTACTTACTTACTTAGCTGGCGCTACAACCGATGATCGGTCTTGGCCGCCTCCACAAAGCTCCGCCAGTCACTTCTGCTATGCGCACGCTGGCGCCAGTTGATAAGGCCAAGTGCAGTCAGGTTGCCCTGCACCTGGTCTTTCCAACGGTGTTCCTCCACCGTGGTTCGAATAAAACACCCTTCTAGCCGGAGCGAAGCGCTTTCTTCCATTCGCTCAACATGACCCAGCCAGCGAAGCCGCTGGAGTTTTATACGCTTGACTATGTCAGTGTCGGCGTACAGCTCATACAGCTCATCGTTCCATCTTATTCGATACACGTCGTCCACGCATACTGGACCGTAGATCTTACGGAGTATCTTCCTCTCGAACGCTCCTAACAGCCTCTCATCATTGATGGTCAATGTCCACGTCTCTGCGCCATACATTAGGACGGGAAGGATGAGGGACTTATAGAGCGTTATTTTCGTCGGTCGAGAGAGGGCTCTACTTCTCAATTGCCTACTGAGCCCGTAGTAACACCTGTTGGCAAGAGTTAGTCTCCGCTTGATCTCAAGGCTGACATTATTGTTGGTGTTTATGCTGGATCCTAGATAAACGAAATCCTTGACGACTTCAAAAGTGTAGTTGTCAACAGTGACATTTTGTCCAAGACGCCGTGACTCTTTGTTTGTTGACACAAGGTATTTCGTATTAGAATTACAATAAATATATATTGAAGAGCCCAACCGACCGGTGTGAAAGTGTTCTAGAGAAGAACCTAGAGAAAGCAATAGCAAGAAAAAGAAATAGAACGAAAAGAAACAAGGATAGAGAAACTGAATAGGAAAGAAAAGGTGGCTGAATTAGGGTGGCTTAAACAATGAGAAAACGAACATCCGAAGTTTAACATCGTGTTAAAAGTTCGAATTATCGGTTCTTGCATATGTTGTTAATATGCACGTGTTGCCTTCTAGTTGTTTTATTTTAATTAAAATTTTAATTAAAATAATAAAAATAAAAATCTCAAATATTAACATTTAGGCGATTCACCAGTTGTCGTATCATGGCGTATTCTTATAATGTTGTAAAATTTAGTATGAAAATGAGAGAATTTATGATAATTGAGAGGATACGACACTGGACACTGAATACGACACCTTGTGAATCGGCCAATTGTTTTGGCTTATCTATTTACATATGCCGGATTTCGGATTAGACATAAAATTGTATGTCCGTTCTATTCATTTACAAATATAACACGCACAACATGGGTAGATGCGAGAAGCTAGCCTAGGCTGTTGTGCCATTAAAAGAAGAAAAATAAAGAATTTACATATTTCATATTAACAAAATAATTTTCTTCTTCCATTTAGCCGCCACAATTAAGCAATATACTCTCTTGCTAGCAGTGAGACAGCACAAGAGTTATCATTCTCTACCGTTTGACTTCGTAATTTCGGTTCTTCGCTTTGCCTCACTGCTATCAAGCTTATATTTGCTAAGATGCTGGTTATACTGGTGTTCGTTATACTGGTTCGACGAACACATCATATTTTACTCTCGTGCTCGGTGTAGTGGTTACATTGGTGTTCGTGGCAGAGTTGCTTTTTCTCGAAATTCAGTTTTTTTTTGTAATACAATTTTTTGCGCAACGGCAACACTAAATGGTATACCAAAAAACTTTAAACGATTTTATTAATATGGAGAGTGAAATTAATGTGGTCGCTGTGGCGTAATGGTAGTGCGTTGGGCTGCTACGCACAATGTCGGGGTTCGAATCTCGGAATAGGCAAAATTAAAAAAAAAGTAAAAAAAATAATTTTTCTACACGGCACCACCTCTTGGCAGGCAATGGCAAACCTTCAAGAGTAAAAGTTGCTATGAAAAGCTTTTCCCTTCGCCGTTCGGATTCGGCATTAAACTGTAGGTCCCTTCCATTCATGTACAAATATAACACGCACAACATGAGTGGATGCGAAAAAGCTCGGCCTAGGCCCTCCATGGGCTGTTGTGCCATTAAAAGTAAGTAAGTAAGATTAAGTAAGTAAGTTTTATGAATAATATATTTAATATTCACTTTTAAAAACAAAAATATTCGCAACTTCGCTTTTCTGCATATGAAAATAGTCATGTGCAGATTTGCATGTTTTCCTTCTATTTTACATACATTTCTGTTCTTTTTTGTAGAATATCTCATTGACACCCTGAAACTCCGCGTGCTCGGTGTACATTTCACCCAGCATATCGTGTTCGTTGTGAGAGTGAGTAAAAGCTCTTTTTTCGTGTTCGGGCAACAACAATTGCATGGTGTTCGCCGAGCAAAATTTTAATATAACCACTGGCTAAGGCTTTCTGCGGAGGTTAAATGAAGCAAACGAGAGTACTGGTCTGGAAGAAAAGATACTACAGTTATTGCTGGTTTACGGCTCTCATTCATCAATGCGCTCTTGTGCTGATCGCCCAGGACACTTACTTTACTTTTAATGGCACAACAGCCCATGGAGGGCCTAGGCTGAGCTTTTCGCATCCACTCATGTTGTGCGTGTTATATTTGTACATGAATGGAAGGGACCTACAGTTTAATGCCGATTCCGAACGGCGAAGTGAAAAGCTTTTCATAGCAATTTTTACTCTTGTAGGTTTGCCATTGCCTGCCAAGAGGTGGTGCCGTGTAGAAAAATTATTTTTTCTACTTTTCTTTATTTTGCCTGTGCCGAGATTCGAACCCCGGACACTCTGCGTAGCAATCCAACGCACTACCACTACGCTACAGCGACCAGTATCGCCCAGGACAAGCAATTTTAAAAACATTATACATAGTTCGTAATGGTGAAGAAAATTCATTTTTTCTTTGAACAAATCACTTTAGGAGGCCGTTTGGAGTGCTTTATTTCCGACTGGGTGCATATGTACGTAACACGTACACACATACATACCTACTTACTTACTTAATGAGTACACATCAACTTTATGTTGTTGTTATTGTAAATTGTACAGAATTGGTGTTAAATGTTTATTCTTCGTGAAAATCAAACAAATAGTGGAAAAAAGTTTTTACCGTGGTATGATGATGGCCGCTGTGAATGCCTGGGTTCTACATTCAGAGCTGAATAGAGAGAGAAAGCCTTTTTTGGCAGTCCTCGTCGAAATAGCTGAGTCGCAATTATTGAGAACGATAAGGAATCTACTGCAAACCAACGATATCGTCGCCTTGGAAGATCTTCGAATATGTACAAAGCAATGCGAAACGTTGGTGATCATTTGCCCATAGAGGAGAGGAGTCTACAAGACGTCGATGCACAGCATGCGCCCAGGAGAAAAGTCGAAAAAAGAACAAAAATTATTTGCCAAGCCTGTAAATTGTCATTTTGTATAAATTGTTTCGCTACCGCACATTCATAAGTTGAATAAAATAATAAAACAAATATTATAATCAAAAGGTTTTTTTCTGTAGTTTGTACCCTGCTGGGATGTATATGTCCCACCATAAAATCCCGTTGGGACTAATAGGTCCCACCTCAAAACACACTTTTCCACATAAGTTACGTGCTTTGTTTGATTTTTACGCTCCTAAAGTCCCATTCGGTCTCCAAAAAGTCGAAAATTAAGTTTAAGCAAACGCCCTGCAAAAGTCGGAGCGAAAGGGTTAAGTACATAAAACGTATTGTACTTATAAGTACATAGCCTACATCAAGAAAAAGCATACTATATACACATACCAAGTACATGTACACATCGTTTGTGTGTGAGTGTGATAGAGTGTAGGGGAGAGTGTTGTAGTTTGGTCTGAATTTCAGTTTTCTTTATTTAACAAAAATAATTTAAAATAAATTTTTTTTTTTTAAATTAAATTAAAAAAAAAACGTAAAGTACTCATTTTTAAAGTTTTGACTTTTAAATGGCGAATTGTTGGTAATAAAACCATTTTTTCATTATTTTTCTTTTCGGACAAGCTAGCAAAAACCACAGTTTCATAAAGGAACGTTTCTTTGAGAGATTTTCATTTCTTTTAATAACAATTCTGTGACCATAAGGAATAAGCGATAATAAGCTAAAGTCGACTTAGGAAATAATAGAACTTATTGCATTTGTTGAAAGTTCTTCAAACATTTTGCCAATTTAGCAATTCTCATAGTTTAAAAATTCCAATAATTTTTTAAGCAACAAGTTTTTTTTTTCTCAATTCGAATTTAACTGTTATTCCTTGTGGCCAGAGACTTAATACTCATAGCAAGGTACAAGGCACAGCCACGCCTGTCCACTGTAAGTGAACAACATATGTACTTATATATCATGCACTTCAAATCCTAGGCAGAACATACATACTCGTATATGGTCCATCGTATGGTCCATCTAACATTTGGAATATAAACTACTGACTATTTTGAGTAAAATGGTCTTAAGTGGTTATCTTGGTAGTGCGTTGGCATGCTACGCAGAGGTTCAAATCTCGGCACAGGCAAAATCAAATAGTTGCATACACAATTTTTCTACACGGCACCACCTCTTGGCACGAAATAGCAAACATACAAGAGTAAAAATTGCTTAAGAAAAGCTTATCACTTCGCCGTTCGGATTCGGCATAAAACTTTATGCCCCTTCCATTCATCATTCATGTACAAATATGGTAAACATAACATGAATTGATGCGAAAAGCTCGGCCTAGGCCCGCCATGGGCTGTTGTGACAATAGAAGAAGAAAAAGAATGGTTTTTTTGAGTGTGACAACTCTAATGTCATTCGTGTTATGACGGAAAATTTGTTTGATTTACATTTGCGGTTAACGAAATGGGTCGATATACGCTCGAGCAACTTTGGGAATACTAAAAATTTACATGCAAAATGGCAAATCTTCTAGCGAAAGTGTACGAAAATTAAGGTTTAAAATTCAGTAGAAGAGAAGCGCCTTTCACGAAATTTGTGGATCAATTTGTGAAACTTGTGCGTGAAAATTTATTGGATAAAATAAACATGTTCTCGTTCTTCTAGAGTGAGCATAGCCGAAGAAATTGCTGCAAGAAGAACTATCACAACCACATTAACTCGCCATCGTTTTCAGGAATTGAACAATTCATGCACTTCTTTATTGCGAATTTTTCATAAAGCATAAGGACCTCGGTATATAGCCAAACAAAGTTCAATTGTTTTAGATTTGCTAAATGGGGTTTTGGAACGCTTCGTAGAAGATGGGCTTTTTTTTATCGAAAAATCATCTTTTTTTCGATGAAGCTTAATTAAGATCTTAATACGCAAAATTGTCATATCTGGGGCGCAGAAAATCTAAGCGCTATTGTTGAGAAGCCCTCATGCACTCTCAACGAGTAACTGTTTGGTGTGGTTTTTGGACTGACGCCCTGGTATCATTGGGGCAGTTTTCTTTGAAAATGAAGAATAGAGAAGATGAATTATAGTGAATGGTGTGAGCTACGACACAATGAAAAATTATTGTTTGTGACCTATTTTAAAAGATATGGGCTTCGACAATATTTTTGGGTCCAACAGGATCACAGCCGGGCAACAATCGATCATTTGCGTGGCAAGTTGGAAAATCGCTTTATTAGCCGTTCTAAGTAGTGATATGCATTGGCCACCACGCAGTTGCGATTTGACTCCGTTGGACTGAGTATTATTGGTGGGGAGTCGTTAAGGAAAAGTGTTAGGCTAAGCATCCAGCAATGATTGAGGACGAAATTGGTGCAGCTATCAGGCAAGTATAGCTACATTTACTTTACTTACTTTTCATGGCACAAAAGCCCATGGAGGGCTTAGGCCGAGCTTTTCGCATCCACTGATGTTGTGCGTGTTATATTTGTACATGAATGGAAGGGACATACAGTTTAATGCCGAATCTGAACGGCGAAGTGAAAAGCTTTTCATAGCAATTTTTACTCTTGTCGGTTTGCCATTGCCTGCTAGGAGGTGGTGCCATGTAGAAAAATTATTATTTTCTACTTTTTGATTTTGCCTGTGCCGAGATTCGAATCCCGGGACACTCTGCGTAGCAGTCCAATGCACTACCACTATGCCACAGCGACCCCTACAGCTAAATAGAGTACAGAAAATGTACTGAAAAATTTGGTTGATCGTATGGGCTGCAGCTTTTTCAGTCGAAGAAGTCATTTGATTAAGAAATCGTGTCACAGAATTAACCGCAAGGATTGTACTTTCAAATAATGAAAACCACATTGCAAAAAAAAAATTATTCGTTTCTTATTTATTTACACCAAAAACAAATTCCAAATCGTGAGTCAGTATATTCAAAATACGATTTACAAATGTTATTTTTTAGCAAATTTAGCTAAATTCATTGACCGTGCAAAATGTTATGGTCCAAAAGAAAGTAAGTTAAACATTCACAGGAAACGGAAGTACTGGATGAATATTTTCCGAAAATATTTTGCTTTCAAACTTTCTTTCTTTCTTTCTTCATGTACTTTAGTTTACTTTCGTATGACTTTCGTATACCGAGAATACTGAGAAATATTTTTTAATGTTATAGAAAAAAAGTAAAGTAGTTCAAGAAATTCAAGTTTGCAGACAAACTTTATAAAAACAAATAAATACAAAAATAAAAAAATGGAATACAGAAAATGGAATATGCAGCCATCAGCAGCAATATTGCCGCACGCATGTGGTAAGAAGAGTTTTTAGCTTCACAACACAATTGAACAATGTGGTTAAGAGCTACGCATTGGTGGTACTACAGTGGTGATGGCGGTTGCGGTGACGGTGACGGTGCCGGCAATACTGGCAGTTTAGTATCGTTGCGGTTGTTTGAGCAGGTTCCACTAAAACTGAACTCTTACCTCAATAACTAACTATGCTCCTTAGCGCTAATACTTGGAAGGATAGAGAGCATTCATTGCAAATGTCGATTATTCGACGCTCTGCTAAACTACTTGAAGTGTAGCAAGTACGTGCACCAACACCACCACGAAACACTGATATACACATGCACACACAAACACACACACTCACACAAATGCCAACAAAGTATACATCAAGTTAGTAACAATTTGAAACACCTTCGAGTAAACTTCTCTAAACGAATCTTGTTGATATCGAGAATAGACATTGTTAAATTGGTCTTAAGCACGCAAAAAAAAACGCACATTGTGAATTAACCCTTGTGTGGAGGGAGTGCTGGCGAAGGGGAGGGGAGGGGGGGCGGAATCTTATTTCGTGCGACAAGGTACCCGGGTAACTTGATATGAAACTAGCAGTTTATTATTAAATTCTATTCGTTTTGGTCAACTTTTAAATTTCCTAAATTTTCCAAAAGAAAAACTTGACAATGAAAACATTAGAAAGCGATATATTTCAGTTGCTTTGTCTGGTTATTATTACTGTGGTTATTACTAATCGTGTTCCATAACATTATTTTTTTTTTGGTGTGAAGTTAAATACATTTCGGATGAGGCAGAAATCACTTCTAGGTCTTGTACTCCTTCTCAAAGATTTAATTCCGAAGAAATTCGAGCATTGTTACGAGAAGATTCTAGTGACGAAGAAGCATTTGTACCATTGGATGGTGAACAAAATTACATCACAACAGTTGAAGAGGCTACTTCAGACACATCTGATGTTGAACCATTGGCAAAAAGGGAATGTGAGGAAGATTTGTAAGATCTGGACGGTTCAGATAAAAGTGCAGAAGTTGGAGCATGTCATGACTTGGAAATCGGAAAAGATCGGAAAAGATTCGGACAGCAACTATTAAGCACGTGAATGCATTACAGTTGATGAACACCTATGTGGTATAAATATCGAATAAGCTTTAAAAATATTTTTGCCTTGTGATGCTACTAAATCTTATTTCCGAAGTGATCAAATTTAAACCGGTAAGGTAAATGGAAGTAACTTAAGAAAACGGTTATAATGTTGCCATTGATGCACACGGCACCTGTAGTTTAAAATCAATCAGCAACTGCTAAGTAAGAAATCATTTTCTATTACAACAAAACCAGAGGCAGTGTCGACAACAGGGATAATACCAAACGATGGTCGCTAGCCTTTTGACATACTTTAGCTTTAGCTGTACATATAATTTACAAGGAGTATAATACAGGACCTACTTCAAGTGATAGGAGAATCTATAATATTTTCTAAGACATAGGTAATTGTTGCGAGCGGCTTCCAGTTATACAAAGTAAACTTAGAGCAACGAGCAAGCAATCCCTTAGTGACATCAAAATTTCATATAAAGACGTACTTTGCCCAATATTGCAATGTGCTTCATTTGCTGGGTCTTCTTTGCCAAAACGAGATACCAGTGGACGTGTATTGCTCTAGTAGGAAGTTTCTACGTTTGCCGAGCACACAGAAAGTAACGAAAACTCGAAAATCCTGCACCAGTTGGTTGCGGCCTATTTGTGCGAACACTGGGCAGCTCGACCAAAATGTGATTCATGCTTACAAAATCAAAAAAAAAAAAAATTAAAAATTAAAAATTTATTTTTAATAAATGATTTCAATAATATTATTGTGTTTCAAAACAAAAAAAGAAATAAGTAGTATGAAGCTCCTGAATATAATGTATTATTTTTACCTAATTTCATAAATACTTAGGAGCTCTCACGAACGGTTGCCATTGTAACGCGTATGGATATGATTTTATTGGTTAAAAAACTGATTCATTCCCTGCCGCTACTCCTTGTGTTCTCACGCCGCTACTCACGTTCACGTTCACGTTCAAAATACATCTACCATTCCACCATCTTCATCTTTATCGTAATCGTTATCTTCTTCATCATAATTATCTTTATCATGGTTGAAAAAACGAAAAAGGTACTCGGGTACCTCGTCGCTCACAGAAGGGTTAAATAATGTGTACTTTTTCCTTGTAACTAAAAGTGACTACATTTTCAAATGAAACGCATTTCCAGTGAGAAAGAAGTGAAAAAGAAATGTTTAAGGTTATTTTAAAATGTTTTTGTTGTTTTTGGTTTTTCGATCTGATTGGTTCGGGTTGGTTAGACTTTGAGTAATTTCCTTTGAAATCGTTCAACTTTTATAAATATGTACAGACTACATATGTATGTATTTTATATTTACCTTTCATTTCGAAATTTAACATGAAATTCAAGATTTCTTTGTGATTGTCTCATTTCACTGTCATGAAATTTTCGAGGAAAATCAACAAAAACTTTGGTGGTCATGTTAAATGTCAATCTCAGTATTGAAATAATTTAAATTGGATATTGATCAATATATAATATTTTCGTTATTTATAAAAAAACATAACAAAATTTCATGCATGCAATTGTATTCTGCAGTTTATTTCATTAAAAAGATTGACGTTGATTCATTTTTTAATAAGAAAAATTAAAAGGGTTTCTATTTCCAAATTTTTGAGGTGAAATATTTAATACCTTACAATAGGTGATATGCCCCCTGAAATTAAAAGTGAAGAACTTTTCAGAGGTGAACGTTAAATTAATTGTTTGCCAATGAAACCGATTGTGTTTAATATCTGCATCTGAATAAATTTACATTATTTAAATAAATTAGTTTTACCAGAAAAAGTGAATTTAAGAGTAAAGAACTGAGTATGCAAATATGCCACTGATCATTCAAATGGCACTCTGATTATACAAAAAAACGAAGCACTAATTATGTGAATGATATTTTGCGTACTTACATATATAGGAAACTGATCATATCTAAGCATAGATCACTGATTATGAAAGTGTTTCACTGCTCATGAGAATGGTACACTGATCGTGAACATACTCTGTGAAATGCAACACTAATCATGATGTTCCGTATTCGTAGATAAGAAATTTAGTTAGCATGCGCATACTGATCATTGCTATGATCAGTACGGGTCACTTTCCGAAGAAGATAGGACTTTTATAATGCTCGTAAGCTTTTTTAAACAGATGAAGAAGACAATGCGACATTGATATCTTAGATGGTCAATTGAACATATAACTGAGCACGGATCAGTCTGAAGACAGGACAGGATCAGTGGATCATGCAAATGCAGCTCAACGTACGTAGATGAGAAATAAATCATGAAACACTTCCCATGACGATAAGAAATAGATCAGGGAACATTTTTTATCAACACAAAGATCGTGCAAAGATTATGACAAAGATGAGTGATTCCTCACCAAAACAATTGTAGCTCTTTTTACGAGAATATGTGGCACAATGATCATGCAAATAAGCTACTGATCATGTAAGTATACCAACTGATCATGCAAATATACCACCGATCACATTTTATGGGAAGATGGGACACTGATTATATAGATGGGCAACGGTCATGCAAGTAAGCCACTCATAATTCAAGTATGCCATTGATCACTTTTATGAGAAGATCAAACACTGATTATATAGATGGAGCGGGGTAAGTAAGCCGCTGATAATTCAAGTATGCCATTGATCACTTTTATGAGAAGACCGGACACTGATTATTTAGACACCGATGGCCATTGATCTTGCCACTTATCATTCAAGTTTGCCACCGATCACTTTTTATGAGTAGATCGAACACTGATTATATAGATGGGGGGGGGGGAGCTATGACCATGCAAGTAAGCCACTGATAATTCAAGTATGCCATTGGTCAATTTTATGAAAAGATCGGACACTGATTATATATAGACACCGATGGGCATTGATCATGCCACTTATCATTCAAGTATGCCACCGATCACTTTTTATGAGAAGATCGAACATTGATTATATAGATGGGGGGAAATTATCATGCAAGTAAGCCACTGATCATGCCAGTATACCACTGATCACGAAGATGAGACACTGCCGTACACTAATTAAGCAGAAATGGAACAGAATCGGGAAGAAGGTACATGTAAATCAAAGTAATCATGCTGCTGAAATACTGATCATAGTGATATGGAATTATTTAGAAATATAAAACGGGCAATGATTGTGAGCCACTGATTATGAAGATGGAGTATTGGATCAATTAAACGGAAAACTGACTCTGACATTATATAATTTGAATTAGAGTAAGGAGTTTTGTCTGATACAGAACTCAATTGTATAAACTCCGCAGAAGAATTTATAAATATCTAAAATTATCTTTTTTTTTACTTTAAGACAGTGGTTTTTTTTAAGCTCATTGAAATAAATGGTGATTTTTTAAGAATTTTTTTTTTAAATTTAAAAAAAAAACAGAAATTTTACAAAAGTGAATGAAATGTTTATTTGGATCGATAAATCAATTCCTGCTATTTACATTTTAAAGATAATTTCACTTAAATGTGGCCCGCGGCTACGCTTCAAGTGATCCATTCTGAAAGTCCAATTTTGGCTCACTTTTACACATATTTCCGCCGGAATCTCACCAACGACGCGTACAATGTTGGCTTTCAAAGCAGCAATCGTGCTTGTCCCTATAGACAAGAAACTTAAGATAGCCCCATAGAAAATAGTCTAACGGGGGCAGACGATCTTGGTGGCCAATTGACTGCACCAAGACGTGAGATTAACTGCTCACCAAATTCACCTCTCAATTGATGCATGGTTTCGCGTGCAGTGTGACATGTGGCACCGTCCTGTTGGAACCACATGTCGGCCGAGTTCAATTCTTGCATTTTCGGCAAAAAAAAGTCTGTTATCATCGAAATCCAAATACGGCAATTCTGCTTATTCACGTTCACCATTGAGTCAAAAATAAGCATCGTCTCTGAAGACAATTTTGCTATAAAACACATTTATCACAGAGAACGAATTTTATTAATAAATGTCAATAATTTGCAAACGTTATTCAGGCTTAAGTCTATTCATGATGAAATGGCTAACCAAACTGTGCATTTTTTACTTTGACACATGTCAAGAATCGCGCGTGAACTGTCAGAAATATAAACATCAAAAACCAAGAAGCCAAAAAATCACCCTTTACTTATATTGATAGTTATGGACACAGGAATATGTACATGAACTAATTCTTAGGAAAATTAAGACAGAAGAAATTGTTCAAACCCAAATACCCACGAACTCATTAAGCTGATGGAAAGAACATCCTCATTACTACTACGATAAGCTGTAAACGTGCTGTTATCTCAATCAGAGAGAAAAATTTCATTACCAACAAAAAAAAAAAAAGTCGTAAATTTAATTGAAGCAACGGAAATGCACATTTTCTGTTATATCCATGTGAAAAGGACATGTGGTATGTATACTTTGTGTATGTATGTATGTGTGTATTCATGCTCCTGCCTAATTAGAGTGACATAAAGTTTGACTTTCGTTCATGATTTAAGTCAATTAATCATCGAATACACACATCGACATCACACATGCAAAAGCTTATTGCATGTGTGAAAATGTGTTAGCTATTGTTGTTGTCACCATGTTGTTTCTGGCAATAGTTGATTTCTATGGCAGTAGTTGGTTGCACTAGATGTTGTTGTTGGTTTGCTTTTTCTCTTGCTGCCTTTGCTTGTTTATTTGCTTGTTTGCTGCTCACTATCACCAACAATATTCTCTTGGTTGCAAAATGCTGCTATTGCTGCTGTAACAAGCAATCATTTTCAAACTGTCATCATTTGTTTACGAAAGCGACCGTGTAAAATGCGTACAAAGATATTCATGTGTGTGTGTGTGTGTGTGTGTGTGTCTGTGTACGTTTGCTTGTATCTAGTGTTGAAAGGAATGAGTGAGTGACATTGATTTGTGTACTAACGCCATGTAGAAAGCTGAAGTATGCATGAACATTAACATAGCTGGATACATACACACATACTGGTACGCATGTGAAGAGCCAGAGGAACACATACACACACACATTCACACGTATTAATGTTCGCTGTTTGTTGATTTTTAACGCGTCATTACTGACAAAAAACAGAACAAAAATGCATGTCATGCAATATGCGCGGCCATCAAATAATAATAACAAAATAACAACAACAACAACAATTGTGAGCAAATAAATAATTGCAGTAACGGTTTTCTTGTACATAGTAAAATGTGTCATTTGTTGTTGTTACTTTCTTATTATTATTTGTTTGTTTTGGCTTTTAAAACCAAAGCATTCATGCATAGTCAATGCATTGTTTGTATACGAGTATGAATTTCTGTTGTAATTGCATGCATGCATAATAATTTTTTCGCATAAACATTTCTATGGTGAAAATGGAAAACAGCTTAAGTATATTATGTACTACATATGTTGGGCGAGTTTGATAGTTTTGAATGGAAATATCATAGAAACTATAGCAATATTTTAGAATACTCTATAGTCAAGGTAAAGACCATTCTTGAAATAATATTGGGTCATATAAAAATTATCCGCGATTATTCGTTACAAGTTGATGTTGGTACCCACAAATCTGGCAACACTAGTCGGATGTTGTCAAATGAGCATGAGGTTTTATAGGTGCCATTTCATGCCTACATTTTGCGTGAAGACCGTTGTGTAACTCGTCGTTATTTTTCGCTAGTATTTTTATACTTTGACGTAAAATCGAAATAGAAAGAATCATAACGCAATTGTTGGTTGGAAGCAATTTGAATAATGAACTGAAATGGATGTAGATCTTCGTTGGAAGTGGCTCCCCTTTTCATCATTTAAACCGACGATTTCTGCCGAAAATATTATTGAATATATTGGGCCATATGAAAAGTATCCGCGGTTTTAGGTATTGTTATCCACAAATCTGGCAACACTACTCTGATTATGTCAAACAAACACATGTTTGAAAGATAAAATTTTCAGGCTATATTTTGTGTGAAGACAGTTATGTAATTCGTTGCTAGTGTAAAAAGTAACATTGATTTGAAAATGAGTGAAATATCTGAATAAATACGCCATGTCATCCTCTATTACCATAGAAAAGTTAAAAAGCGCTGCATAAACATGCTGAAAAACTTGTACGGTTTACGGTGAGGATGCTGTGTGAGTGAATTTCAGACCCAGGAGTGGTTCGCTCGATTTCATTCCGGAAATTTCGATATCAAAGATTCACTGAAAGATGCGCTGAAAGTCAATGTAAAAGCCGATGAAATTTTGCAACTGCTGGAGCAAGATCGAAACACAAACGGTCAGAAGGAAGCGGAGGCACTAAACATCAATCACATGACAGATTTGGAATCATTTAAAGAGAGTCTACGCAGTCTACGCAAAGACGCTCGATGTTTGGGTACCACTTGAATTAGTAGAAATAAATTCGATTAACCGAATTACCATCAGTGAAACGCAGCTGAAATGCCACGAAATCGAAGCAGTTTTGAAGCGCTTCATTACGTGCGATGTAAAGTGGATTCGTTAGGAGAATATCCAATGCAAGCGATCATGGTCAAAGCGCAGTGACCCTTCATAAGCAACTTTAAAACCTGTATTATCGGTAAAGAAGGTTATGCTGAGTGTTTTTTGTGGTTGGAAGGGAATTGTTTATAACAAGCTGCTCCAGCTGAGTGCAACGGTTAATTGGGTTCTCTACTGCTCTCAACTTGACCACCTGAACAAAGAAATCAAGCAAAAGCGACCAGAATTGGCCAACAGCAAAGGAATTGTGTTCCATCATGACAATGCTAGGCCACACACTTCCTTGATGACTCGAAACAAATTGACGGAAGTTGGTTGGTAAGGTCCAGGCTATCCACCGTATAGCCTGGACCTTGCACCGCCTGGATATCAGTTGTTACGGTCTCTGCAAAACTCTCTTAATGGTAAAAAATTGACCGACCGAGGAGCCGCTGATAATCAATTGACCAAATTTTTCGCCTATAAACAAAAGAAATTCTACACCGAAGGAATTATGAAGCTACCCGAAAAATTGGAAAAGGTCATAATATATAATATAATATAAACTTGATTTTCTCAATAACGACAATTCTTGTTCACAAATGTACTAAAAAATTTTGGGTACTTTTTATATGACCCAATGTATGTATAATTTAAAAAAAAATATTTTAAAATTCAATCCAATTCTTGATTTATAGTCAAAAATATGTGATAAAATATTTTTCATCTTAAGTCGACTTAAGCTGTTTTTCATTTTCACCTCAGCTATGTAGGCATTTACATAAACACACGCACATAAATAAACGCAGCAAACTCAAACGCATTCATTCTGTCATTCTATGCATATGCATATGACATTCTCGTGCCACCATTTCTATTTTCATGTTATGCAAAACCACATACACAATTTCAATGTTTGCTTGCATGTATTTCTGTATACATATGTATGTATGTATGTATGTTTCCATTTGACAATCATTTTTCCAATGCATTTTCATTTTCTGCTCAAAAAAATTTCATTCATTTTCCTTCTATGCATGGTGCATAGTATTTTTTGCTTTGACTCGTTGACTCTCTCTCTCTCTCTCGTTTCTCCCATTCTTCATCGCTGGTGCCTTTTATTGCTTTATCTTTTCAATGTTTTCATACTTCACTGAGTAGCACATATGTAAATCTACATGCATGCATACTTGGTTGTATATGTTAGTGTGTGTGTGTTTGTGTGTTTGTGTGTGATTCAGTTTGATTCTCTTTTTCAGTTGTCACTCAAGTCTTTTGAAAAATTCAGCATGTTGTGACGTCAAAATGTATTTATGATGCCATACAAAACTCGACTGGGGTCGTTTGTTAGCAATGTGTGGAAGCATAAGTTTATGCGTGCGTGTGTGTGTGTGTGTGTATATGTTCATATGTATGTTTGTATGTACCATATATGTACACCTCATCAGCCACATCTTCATTATGTGCCAACTGTATACTTGTATAAGGACTATGCAAAGCATACACACACACAAACGCACACACACACACACACACGCACACACACACACACACACACACGCACACACACACACACACACACACACACACACACACACACACACACATACACACGCACACAACAACACACAAGAGTTTCCTTTGCTCTCTTCACGTATATGCCGTGTGTGTTTCTTTGCACGTATTTGTGTGTTTGCATGTGTAAGCACGATTTCTCACACATTATCAATTATTTAATCCTCCACAGGTTTTTTGATCGGCGCTTGCCAGTATCCTTTCATCCTTTGTCTGTTATTCTGTTATTGTTGAAAGGCGAAATGCAAAACGTGTTTATTTTTTACTCAAACGGAATAAACACAAAGAAAATTCAGTTATGGACTATCCACTTTAAGATTCTACTTCATGTACGAAACACAAATGTAAAATTTCTCTAAACATTTCACACACACCACTCAAATATTCATTGGATTTCGTTTCTTTCTTTCGGGCTTTTTCACCATTTTTTATTTACTTATTCTGACTTATTTTGTTCTATATTTAAATCTCTCTTTAGTCGATGTGGAGTATTTTTAGTTTCAATTTATTATTACGTGCGAAGACTTATGATATTTTATGCTGTTTTGTACCCTTCTGGCTGGACTGGTTAAGGGCTGAGTTGTCGGTTGGTAACCAATAAAAATGTATATAAAAAAACATTTTGGTTTGAGTGAGCAGTTTGTCCTTTTCCGCTTCGTTTACTTAACAATTTTCAAAAGAGTGCGAGTGAAAGGGAGGCAGAGTGAGAGAGAGAGAGAGAGAGAGAGGGAAAAGCAAGTGTCTTACATGGCAAACGACTCGTTAATCTTTTTGTGAAAAAATAGTTACTATCATGAAATTGGGGCACACTCATTGGATATTATTAGTTAGGATTGTGTAAGTAAGTATGTAGGAAGCTAATATGTACATATTTTGCCTCTTCAAATTTTAATTTAAGTATCTCTTTTTGACTTATAGTGTTTTGATAAAATTGAAATATCATCTTCAAACTTTGCTTAGGCTTTCATGATAGGGATTGCGGTCATGTTTATTTTGGAGCACATAAGTTTCTAAATAAGGCAAACAATACGATTTGTAATAATATAATAAAGGCTGTAGCCAATACCTTTTTAGGTTTTAGCATTTAGTATTGCATACCCTAAGGTATTTTCTTTACTTTTGTTTCTGGAAAGAAATTGTTGTACGCAAGTTACATTGGCGTATATACATTCTGTAAAAAAGTACTGGCAAATGATAATTTAAAAAGGCCACGTAAAGGTATTGTAGAAATTCCTTTTGTCGCTAAGTTGGCACCACTGTTATCTATTGCGACGTGACAAGTTTGAGCGCGATCTGTCATTTAGTCTGTTAACAGGCTCTATTTTGTCAGTTCATCTCAAGTGTGTTTTACGATTTTTACAAAGAATTTGTTTCAAACTTTGTATTGGAAATGGAATTTTGGCTGCTGAATCGTGAAAATGTTACAAAAGACTTACAGTGAATCTACATTATCAAAAACAAGAGCATATGAGAGGTACAGTGGTATTCAAAAGCGGTCAAGATTTGTTTGAGAATTTGCCTCGCTCTAGTTGGTGATGTTGACTAAGTTCTATGATTATCACGTTACTGTGCACTCGGAATTCTTGTAAGATGGTCGGACGGTAAACAAAGAATATTATCTGTGGGTGATGCGGAAAATTTGACAAGTTTGTGGAAAGAAATAAAAATAAATGCAAAATCCACACTACGAAAACGCACCATCTCACAAGGCTATCATTGTGAACGAATTTCTGGCCAAAATCTGAACAAATATCATCGAACAACTAACGTATTCACCTGATTTGGTTCCGGTTATCTATACTCTCGCGATCTCTCGGTGTTGTTTTCTGAATTTTGTTGGGCCTCCATTTTTCGACGAAGTCTACATTCTTGCTGTCTCTCAGCTACAGTTTTTGATGGAGATTTTATCGTAATACAATCGCCATTTGTTTGTGCCTCGCGTCTACTTTTTTTAATTCTATACTAGCTCTAGAAATTTTCTACCGATTTTTGTTTGAAATGTCAAATTTTACTAGAAACTTTTGGGCAGCGAACTCTATCAGTTGAGTATGATTAATACTCAGCTTCCTCTATCAATCAAGTTTGAATCATACGCCAACCAGCGCCTCTATCAATCGAAATTGATTCAAACTCGTGGATACATGCTGATGCATGGGCAGCATTGCATCCTAATTTTTTTCATACTTGATTGATAGAAGGCGCTCACCTTCATTTCTGTGACAATTTCCACTGCGACGATCATCTTTTACCCCCTCGTAAATATAAAAACGATTTTAAATAAGTAAACAACAAAAATGTATTAAAGTTAATCTCATAATCCCACCAAAAATTTAATTTGTTTCAAAAATATGCATTTAATCTTTTCAATTTACCTATCAATCCATACAATTGATAGCGACCAATACTCCCGTGAAGAAATTCATAAGTTATAGTTATAATTTTTTTACTCAAGAAAAAGAGCTGTTATTTCTTTATACTTAACTCGAAATTAAATTTTTGGAATTATTACAGTCTTGCAGCAAACGAGCTTATTATCTGACAGAATTTGTGAGAAATTCTGAAATATTTTTCTTTCACATCATTAACCTCATTTGCATCCTTTTCTCTCATAATTCGATTTTTAATAAGTATGAAAACTAAAACATTAAAAAAAAAATTAATATGCATTAAGAATTAGCCGGAAAGCTGAAACAATGAAAGGATCTACTTTTTCCAAATTAATGACTTTTAATTAATTATTTATATAAAATATTCCAAAATGAGGAGGAAGAGAAGAAAAGCGCAAGTTGCGAAAATAACTTCTTCTCGGATGCAGTAGCGGATTAAGAATTCAAGATTGAAGGGAGCCTATTTCAGTCAAATTAAACCGAATCCGGGGAAAACAAAACAAGAAAAAATATGGATGAAACTGAAAGACAGACGATAACTTTTGCTGAGAACACAATTTTGAATAAAAATTTCACACCATAATTAAGACAAAAATTCAGACGAAATAACAAAAATTTTGAAAAAAATTCATACCAAAAATTTTACTAATAATTTAAAGTTCAAAGCAAAATTCAAACCAAATATCAGATCTAAAGAAAGAAAATAATTTTTTACTTTCACCAGCACTCCTCCCGCTTTCTCTTCGAAAGTATTTGGTTCACACAGATTCGCTGTGGTCGCTGTGGCATAGTGGTAGTGCGTTGGACTGCTACGCAGAGTGTCCAGGGTTTGAATCTCGGCACAGGCAAAATCAAAAATAAAATTTAAAAAAACAACAACAACAAAATGTATACATGGCACCACCTCTTGGCAGGCAATGGCAAACCTACAAGAGTAAAAATTGCCTGTGACAGATTTTCACTTTGCCGTTCGGATTCGGCATTAAACTGTAGGTCCCTTCCATTCATGTACAAATACAACACACATAACATGAGTGGATGCGAAAAGCTCGGCCTAGGCCCTCCATGGGCTGTTGTGCCATTAAAAGTAAAGTAAGCACACAGATTCTATTAAAAATTATCATTGAAGATAAAGAGCTTGAAATAATGACCCTCGTAATAACAGAAAAGAGGCGGAAAAATTTAAACCCTGACTCACCCCTCGAAAACCTTCAAAAAGATGTGGTGTTGAGGTAAAAAAATCTTGATCAATATTATTTTTTTTTTTGTAATTCGACATCTTTGGTTCCCGCAAATGCTTTTTATAGAACTTGCAAAAAACACCCGACTTCTGAAGCATCCCGCTAAATCACCGACACTTGGGAGCCCTATCAAATACAAAACAATATTCTGTCCAACAGTCAGACTAAAGACTATCAAACCAAAAATCAGTTAAAAAACCCACACCTAAAATAAGAGTTGTTGTTGTTGTTTTTGGAGGCAATGCAATGAACGGAACTGGCAATGAACGCCAGTTCCGAATGACGAGTTGTCAATAAGAGTAAAAATTATTATTTATTAAGGCCTCCAAAAGTGGGAAAATCAATCACCTGTTGCTTGACTCCGAAATTGCTGGTTCCTGGTTTTATAATTTTATGTATGTAATAAACCGTTACTGTGATGGCTGTGGCGTAGTTGGTAGTGCGTTAGCTCAAATCTCGGCACAGGCAAAATCAAGAAGTAGCAGAAACAATTGTTCTACACGGCACCACCTCTTGGCAGGCCATGGCCACTTGCCGTTCCGATAAAACACAAATATGAGTGGCTGCGAGAAGCTCAGCCTTGGCTGTTATGCCATTAAAAGAAGAAGAATAAGCCGTTACGATGTAGTAGTTAGAAGCATTCAAACAACATAGCATAGCCCCCCTCCTCTGGGTCTGCCTTCAGACACCAAACGGGGATCTCGAGCCTGATCCACGATGTAGGAGTGTTAAATAACCCGTTCGTATCGCCAATGTAAACCGATTTTGCATTACCAAAGAGTTTTTAGTCTCTATTGGTGTAGCTGCTCTTTTTAAACTAACTGGTTCTGAGCATAAAAATTGTTTCAGATAGTAGTGCTCGACGACTACATCTATCCCATATCAAAATAATAGAGTGTTTTATAGTTTTTTGTTCTTAATTACATAATTATAAAATTTTGATGTAAGTAAAAATCGTTCTGAACTTAATTAAATATATATATATTACCTAAAAGTATGAAATGTTATAGAAACTTATTTGGTTCAGCATTATCTGTTACAATATTTAAATTTTGCAAGTAAATATTATACATATGTATGTACGTATTAAAAGCCGATATTATATTTACTTGAGTACTCATGTATGAGTAAAATTATCTGTACAGCATCTATATGACGTTGACCGACAAAATTCTCCATCAATTGAATGGGTTTGTTTTTTTTTTCCTAAGTCAGGATTAATTTCATGTCGGTCAACGGTCACGCTTAATATTTGTTTGGTTTATTTTTATTTTTCCTTAAACCTCGTAACGTTGGAAACGTTCACCTTCTAACGATACTGCGTTGATTATAAGTATTTTTTTTTTTGCTAAAGTCAGGATTAATATTTATGTTGGTCAACATCACGCTCAGTATATGATTGATTTTTTATTATTTTTCTGTAGATCTCGTAACGTTGGAAACTGACTTCATTTCACCTCCTTACGAACTCCAAACGATATTTTTTTAAATGGCCATATCTCGGTCTATACAGCAGTGGCGGGCAAACCAATACAAGTTTATCTGAGAGAGCGATAGCGCTGCTGTTTCAAAAGAAAGCTCAGCGAGATCTTGTTTACAAGAATGCTGAAAGTCAACTAACATGATTTGCGTTGGTAAAATTACTCTCAAACTTCCCCCGAATTCCATTGTTCGTCAATAGTTCGTGAGCTACACGCAGCATTGCGTCAGCAGAGAATGTAGGCAAAGATATTAATAATATATACATATATAACTATATAAGTTGAGCTATTCTCTAATATGTATGTAGATTCTTTGTATGAATTACATTTTCTTTTTGTTGAATGTGAAACTGATCCTTTTATTATAAGGAAATCTAAAAAGAAAGTTCACAAAAGTGAGCTAAGTTTAACCAATTTTCTTTTCATAGATCACAATAACCATTGTCCAAAAATTGCTACTACATACTTACTTACTTAACGGGAACTACAACCGATGATCGGTCTTGGCTGCCTCTACAAAGCTTCGCCAGTCGCCTCTGCTATGCGCGCGCTGGCACCAGTTGATAAGGCCAAGTGCAGTCAGGTTGCCCTGCACCTGGTCTTTCCAACGGAGATTAGGACGTCCCCTTCTGCGTGTTCCTCCACCGTGGTTTGAATAAAATACCCTTCTACCCGGAGCGCTTTCTTCCATTCGCTCAACATGACCCAGCCAGCGAAGCCGCTGGATTTTTATACGCTTGACTATGTCAGTGTCGGCGTACAGCTCATATATCTCATCGTTCCATCTTGTTTAATACACATCGTCCACACATTTTGGACCATAGGTCTTACGGATTATCTTCCTCTCGAACGCTGCTAACAGCCTCTCATCATTGATGGTCAATGTCCACGTCTCTGCACCATACATTAGGACGGGAAGGATGAGGGACTTATAGAGCGTTATTTTCGTTGGTCGAGAGAGGGTCTGCTTCTCAATTGTTTATTGAGCCCATAGTAACACCTGTTGGCAAGAGTTAATCTCCGCTTGATCTCAAGGCTGACATTATTTTTAGTATTAATGCTGGTTCCTAGGTAAACGAAATCCTTGATGACTTCAAAAGTATAATTGTCAACAGTGACATTTTGTCCAAGACGCCGTGTCTTTTTGTTTGTTGACACAAGGTATTTCGTTTTGTCCTCGTTCACCACTAGACCCACTCGACGAGACTCCCTTTCCAGGTAGGAGAATGCTGCACTGACTGCTCGAGCGTTTTTGCCAATGATGTCAATATCACCAGCGTATGCTAGCAGCATGACACTCTTGTAGAAGATAGTGCCAGAGATGTCGATGTTCGCAGCTCGAATTATTTTCTATTTTCTCCAGCATAAGGTTAAAGAAGTCGCACGGTAGGGAGTCACCTTGTCTGAAACTTATTTTGGTATGAAATGTTGCGGAGAGGTCTGTCCCAATTTTCACTGCGCTGGTGGTGTTAGTCAGTGTCAATTTGCAAAGACGAATGAGCTTTGCAGGGATACCAAAATCAGACAATGCGGCGTACAAGTGATCCCTAATCGTGCTGTCGAAGGCGGCTTTATAATCGAGAAATAGATGATGGGTGTCGATCTGATTTTCTCGGGTCTTTTCCAGGATTTGGTGTAGTGTGAATATCTGGTCGATAATGAATTTACCAGGCCTGAAGCAACACTAATATGGTCCAGTCAGTTTGTTGACAATGAGCTTCAGTCTTTCGCACAGTACGCTCGATAGAACCTTATATGCAATATTAAGAAGGCTTATCCCACGGTAGTTGGCGCACGGTAGTTGTCCAAAAATTAAATTGTATAAATCGTTCAAAATCATTTTTTTCCATAACCATTTGTTTACATAAACACATTCTGCTCTCAAAAATTAAATCTTTAAATCGTTAATAAAATATTACAAGCTATTCAATTTATCAAACACACAAATACTAATTGCCCACCTGCTTCGATGTAGAAGAATTACCACGTCGACATGACTGCTCATTTTTTCTTCTTCTTCTTCTTCTTCCAAAAAAGTTATATGATTTACTAAGCAGTTGTTACGATCACATGATTTGCATATCATTGCCACTCACCCACAACACATCATTTGTCTTTGTTTGTATAAAGAAAGCAAACAATTTGTGTATTTTTAGTAAAACTTAAATTTCTTTGCTTATGTTTTGACAAAAATCTTTGCTTGTAAGTAAGTACAATTGCACTCTGTACTTTGATATTTCGCATTTCAGCATTTACGAGTACACACGACACGACAATATGTATGTAATTACGATGATATTTCACACTTCTCTTTATTTTTTTTATCGGACGCCATTTTCGTCTCCCTTCCCACGCGTTAAGTCGTAGCAGTAGCATTGCTCTTTTGGTTTCATACTCTCTCCTTTTTACATATTCTCTTCGGTGGATTTATTATAAATCTACCGCGCTAATGTGTGCGAGTGAGACATCTTTACATTATTAAGATCTTTGATGTGAGCCTATTCACGTGTGAATAAGCCTACTTTACAGGCATGTATTGTATCAAAAATTTAACATCGATTAATATTACAACTATAGGCCTTCATGAACACAATTATGCCGTCATTGTTGATTAAATAAACATGATTACATTTCCTATTCATCAACACACAGAAAAAAAAGAAAAACCTGAATTTCATTTTCCCATTCAGCGTAACGCTCCACAACAGCAGCATATAATGTTTAGCTACTTACTATTAATCACAGTTGTTTATCTTGTGAACGTATCACATTTCTTATACAAAAACCTACCTACATATTCACTTACTCGAAGACAAAGTTTGCTTAACCTTAATTTGTGATGGCATTGGGGAGAGCTTAAAATCATCACGTTTTGCCTTAAGAACACACACGAAGACATGCTACAATTTCCTGAGATCTATGCCAACGTCCTTCTTAACTTCATTATCATGTTCAAATATCGTCAGCTTCAGTCTCTTTTCTCTTTTTCTTTTTCCTTTTTTTTTTCTTTTTGTTCTTTATGTATTTTTAATTTTTACACTCTATTTCCTTTTTTGGATTTTTATCATTTAATTTTTGCTGCATCATTTCTGATTCACCTCGTGGTTCTCATTCTTTTTCTACTTTTCGCCATCATTTATTATCGTTATAGTAGAAACGATTTCTTCTGGTCTTGTTGCTATTCATTTTTTGGTTACAACTTTTGTTTTTACAATATAATAATTTTGGTATTTTTTTGTTGTTTCTCTGGTTTTGTTTTCCCTGGCATTCATTTATTCGTTTGTTTAATTTAAAACTTTTTCAGTAACAGGAAAGCTTTTAATTTTTCTATGTGCCTTTGCTTACACTACAATTCGATTAATTTCATTTTATTAATTTTTTCATATTTTTATTTAAATTATCAACCTTAACTTTTTACTCTATTTCTTCATCGCTGCTTTCTCCTGCTGAAAGAATTATCCTTTCTGCTGGATCTGATTGCGTTTTTCTCGTATCCTTTCGTCTCGCTCAGTCAGCGCAGCGCCACTTATCAATTTTAATCGATTCTGTGCTTAGTTGGCAGAATTTCGTATTATTTTTACCGTGCAGTGTATTTGGTATGGAGGTTAATCGAGCTAGCTGCTTCCATCATCATTGTGATTGTTGCCTGTTGGAAGGCAGGATTACTGATTAGCTTAAATGATGCTTAACTAATAGCATCATCATGGGCGCTAACTAATTGGGAGTAGCTTTTTAAACTTAACTTTCAAAGATTATTTGCTTGAAGTTTATTAATTTAAAGGAAGCAGTTGTGAGGATACAATAATTTTTATTTCTTAAAATACAAACAAGAAAAAGAGAAAAATGTCGATTATCCGGACTCTGGAAAGTGCATATTATTTTTGCAAAGCTGTTGGGAAGAGTTGCGATACAGAGAGTTGAGGAGGGAGGAGAAACGTATTTTCAGGTGCAAGAAAAATGAAGACGCGAGTTTAATGATATCCGATTTCCGAAAATTCTTTGAAAGAATAAGACGTCTGACTGATGGTTTGAAGACCAGGACATCTTCGTTCAAAGATGAAGACACAAATCTGGTAACAGATGTTCAGGGCATAATGAGAATATGGAGCGAGCACTTTTCGCAGTTTCTTAATGGCGATGACGGCAATAATCCCGCCACTGCGAAATCTACTCCGGAAATCCCAATCACTGACGGCGTTAAAGTACCGCCGCCCGACTATGAGGAGATCCTAACAGCCATTGCTCAACTGAAAAACAATAAGACTGCAGGTGGAGATGACCTGCCTGCTGAGTTGTTTAAGACTGGAAGCGAAGATCTCAAAAAACGCATGCATGATTCTATGCAGAATATGGTCGGATGAAAGCATGCCAAGTGATTGGAACCTTAGCGTACTCTGCCCAATCCATAAGAAAGGTGATTCCACGATCTGCGCCAACTACCGTGGGATAAGCCTTCTTAATATTGCTATAGGTAATATAGGTTCTATCGAGCGTACTGTGCGAAAGACTGAAGCCCATGGTCAACAAACTGATTGGACCTTATCAGTGTGGCTTCAGGCCTGGTAAATCCACCATCGACCAGATATTCATACTACGCCAAATCCTGGAAAAACAGATCGACACCCATCATCTATTCGTCGATTATAAAGCCACCTTCGACAGCACGATTAGGGATCACTTGTACGCCGCAATGTCTGATTTTGGTATCCCTGCAAAACTCATTCGTCTTTGCAAAATGACACTGAACAACACCGCCAGCGCAGTGAAAATTGGGACAGACCTCTCCGCACCGTTTCATACCAAAAGAAGTTTCAGACAAGGTGACTCCCTATCGTGCGACTTCTTTAACCTTATGCTGGAGAAAAGAATTCCTGCTGCGAATATCGACATCTCTTCTACACTATCTTCTACAAGAGTGTCATGCTGCTAGCATACGCTGATGATATTGGCATCATTGGCAAAAACGCTCGAGCAGTCAGTGCAGCATTCTCCAACCTGGAAAGGGTGTCCCGTCGAGTGGGTCTAGTGGTGAACGAGGACAAAACGAAATACCTTGTGTCAACAAACAACAAGTCACGGCGTCTTGGACAAAATGTCACTGTTGACAATTATACTTTTGAAGTCGTCAAGGACTTTCTTTACCTAGGATCCAGCATTAATACCAAAAATAATGTCAGCCTTGAGATCAAGCGGAGATTAACTCTTGCCAACAGGTGTTACTACGGGCTCAGTAGGCAATTGAGAAGCAGACCCTCTCTCGACCAACGAAAATAACGCTCTATAAGTCCCTCATCCTTCCCGTCCTAATGTATGGTGCAGAGACGTGGACATTGACCATCAATGATGAGAGGCTGTTAGCAGCGTTCGAGAGGAAGATAGTCCGTAA
Organism: Palloptera scutellata; assembly: GCA_958295655.1. Lineage (NCBI taxonomy): Eukaryota > Metazoa > Arthropoda > Insecta > Diptera > Pallopteridae > Palloptera > Palloptera scutellata. The sequence goes on along the minus strand of OY282449.1, from coordinate 96,023,478 downwards.
GACCTATGGTCCAAAATGTGTGGACGATGTGTATTAAACAAGATGGAACGATGAGCTGTATGAGCTGTACGCCGACACTGACAGAGTCAAGCGTATAAAAATCCAGCGGCTTCACTGGCTGGTTCATGTTGAGCGAATGGAAGGAAGCACTCCTCCTCGAAGGGTGTTTTATTCGAGCCACGGTGGAGGAACACGCTGAAGAGGACGTCCTAATCTCCGTTGGATAGACCAGGTGCAGGGCTATCTGACTACACTTGACCTTATCAAGTGGCGCCAGCGCGCGCATAGCAGAAGTGACTGGCGAAGCTTTGTAGAGGCGGCCAAGACCGATCATCGGTTGTAGTGCCAGCTAGGTAAGTAAGTATATTTGCCCCATAAAGCTTAAACTTTTTTAAATTAAGTAATAAATCCATTCATGCACAAATATAACACGCACAACATGAGTGGATGCGAAAAGCTCGGCCTAGGCCCTCCATGGGCTGTTGTGCCATTAAAAGTAAGTAATAAATCAGAACTTGTGAAAAATACAACAAATCATGAGTGAATTAAAAAAAAACAATACCTACTTTTAGTATGCCAAATTCAATAGTATATTATATCAATGTTTGATATAAGTGTATGGGGACAAAATTTACTCAAATTTTTTAAATAGTATGAAATGATTTTTTGACTATATACTAAGGAAGAAGTCAAGAATCTCTCAGTATTACATCACAACCGCTCTCGCTCTGTCACCAGCCCAGAAAAGTGTCAAATACTGGCTCAAACGTTTTCTTTAAACTATTCGATTTTCACTAATCTCAGCGGTACGGTTATGAGTAATACAGTTGCACTATTTCGTCTATCCTCATACAACAACAGATTTCGTATTAGTACAAAGACATTTTATGACCTGATAACCGATTTAAAAAACAAGAAAGCGCATGGATTTGATAGCAAAAGATGCTTAAAAGCCCTCCCCAAAAAGGAATCAAATGCCTAAAGCTAATTATAAATTCCTGCCTTTGGCAGTGTTATTTTCCTCAGGAGATTACATATTAAAGACGCCAAGGTTATTCCTATTACAAAGCACCAAACTGTCCCTCATCTTATCGTCCATCAGTGAAATCATCCGTGAGTGAAATTCTCGCAAAAAAATATCAAGGAAGAATTAGTTGAGTACCCCGAACTTAATAACATTATACCCACCACGTAGCAATTCGGGTTTCGAAGAGACCCGAAGAGACACAGTTAATCAGAATCAGACACACTAACCAGAATCAGAAATCTAGTTAAAACTAACTTTAATAAGAATAAATCTACCGGCCTGGTACTTCTAAATGTCAAATCTACCTTTGATTCTGTATGACATGATGCTCTCTCTTATCTACAAAATGATAAAATTTAAGTTTCCAGGCAATCTCATGGAAATCGTTCAAAGCTTTCTATCTTCCAGAACTTTTAAAGCGCATATCAGTTAACGTAGCTCTGAACGAGTTGTTATATCCGCTGACTGCCCGCATGATTCTTCTCTTTCGCAAGTTCTTTACAACATGCACACCGCAGACTTTGTGAAGTTCGGAAACTGTACTACATCTACATCTGCTGATGATACAGCTGTGCTTAGCTCAGAATTACTTGCCTCAGATGTTATATCTAACACTACAGACCGGAACAGCTCTACCGGAAGTACGTATATTCTTACTTCTCAAAATGGAAAACTCTTAGAAAACAAAAGCAACTTTTATTCCCTAAAATGATCTGAACTTAAACAACAAATTAATATCCTTGGAGCAAAAAGTTAAACATAATATTAGGAAGTTATACTCGATCCCAAAATGAAGTTTAAGGATCATATTTCGTATATAATAAAAAAAAATTAACGTATTAAAGCGATTGCTTTAACCCTGTATAAATCGAAAATCAAAACTTAGCATCACCAACAGAACCCTAATATTAAAATCTATATTCCATGCTGCCATTTTCCACGTGAATCAAGTATTTACTTTTACTTTTAATTGCGCAACAGCCCATGGAGGACCTAGGCAGAGCTTTTCGCATCCACTCATGTTGTGCGTCTTATATTTGTATATGAATGGAAGGGACCTACAGTTTAATGCCGAATCCGAACGGCGAAGTGAAAAGCTTTTCATAGGCAATTTTTACCCTTGTAGGTTTGCCATTGCCTGCCAAGAGGTGGTGCCATGTAGAAAAATTATTTTTTTCTACTTTTTGATTTTTGCTTGTGCCGAGATTCGAACCCCGGACACTCTGCGCAGCAGTCCAACGCACTACCACTACGCTACAGCGACCACAAGTATATATACAGTGAATCAAGTATAGTCAACCAAAAAAATTACCCTGAAGCACCATCCGCAGTATTCGCGGCGAGAGAACTGAAGAAGCCGATTCAGGAAAATGCTTTTGAAAAATGTTTTAATGATTGGATTATTCGTTGGGCAGGAGCCTGAAGGGCCTCGAAGGCGTATTTTGGAAGGGACCTTCTTTCAAGGCGATACAAAAAATTTTTTTTTATATAATAAATATTTTATGTTTTACCGGTACTTTTTTCACAGAATGTACATATGTAATCTCTAAGACTGCCGTTTTATTTTATCCGCTTTTGAGGATTGCAAGCGATTTCATTACCTTGCAAGCCTCCTCAAAGAGCTGCAATCCAATGGCGAACTCCCCAGTTCACAGCTAACATTTATAGAAGGTTTTCTAGTGTTCCCAAACTTACTATACTTACTTTTAATGGCACAACAGCCCATGGAGGGCCTAGACCGAGCTTTTCGCATCCACTCATGTTGTGCGTGTTGTATTTGTATATGAATGTAAGGGACCTACAGCTTAATGCCGAATCCGAACGGCGAAGTGAAAAGCTTTTCATAGCAATTTTTACTCTTGTAGGTTTGCCAATGCAAAGTGTAGAGTGCCATTGCAGTGTAGAAAAATTATTTTTTCTACTTTTTGATTTTGCCTGTTCCGAGATTCGAACTCCGGACACTCTGCAGTCCAACGCATTACCACTACGCCACAGCGACCACAGTGTCCCCAAACTAGCCCATTTAAATGTACCTCACCTAACAATGAAAGAGTTCGAAAGCTTTGAGAGTATCTAACTTAAATTCTTAGAAACTCAAACTAATTAGCAAACACTTCAGCTTGAGAAAAGGTCATTAAATTAACCATGCCATCGACTTAGCTGATTGAAATTGGCCCGACAGAAACTATTTGCTCCTCCTCAAAGAGCTGCAATCCAATGGGGAACTCCCCAGTTCAGTTGCTTAATATTGTTGTTTGGTTGTTTGGAGAAAATTTCAGCAGCGGAGTCTGATGTGAAAAAGAAACGAGTATAGAAAATAATTAATAATAAAACTTAAACGCAATAAAATCATAATACCTAAACACATAGCTTAGATTTATACAAAACGATCTGCCCCTTCTTTCGCTTTCTTGAAGATTCCAAGGAATAGCCTTTCTTGAAATGACATCAGATTGTCTGCATTAAACCGGACCAATCCGAACCCATTTCCTTCTTCACATCTAAAATACCACTGAATTTTCCAGGATATTATTTCAAATAAATCTTCACATTTATATCACTCACTGTAAATAGCAGGCAGATCACTATAGTCTCATATAGTCTTATAGTCTCACTCCAGTAAATATTTTTACAACAAAAGTAAAACCATTGGCAACTCTTTACAAACAGTTAGTTAGCCTTGGGAACTCACGTGCAACTTGAACCAATCATAACGTCTACGAGTAGATATGCAAATTCTTATACATATTAAATAATTCTAATACATATCATATGATATACATACAATAAATATTAGATAAATTGCTGGCTAACCGACAGAGGAAAGAAAAAATAGACCGCAAGTGTTCAACAATAAAACTAAACTATCAACGCTTACAACGCAAACTTCCACCACTCAAATCAACTTCAAATATATATCAACTATCATATCATAATACACTGTGTTATACAGTATTTAGGACGGACCATCAGCAGTACCACAGACAGCCAACCAACCAACCAAGCAAGCAACCGACCAACCAGCCAGCAACAACGCATGATTATTATGACTTCATCATCAGCATATTGTTCGGAGAAATGAAATCGATTTACATTCTCAACGCATAACAACGCTATAGAAAAACTACTACTACGTTAGATTAAATAGAGCAAGTAATAAAAAGAAAGGACATTGAATATTGCATTGGACTGAACTGGACTCAACCGGACCGGACTGGACTGGGCTGGGTTGGACTGGGTGCGACATCTCTTATGTCCGTATGTAAACATTGAATGATTTTAACATTTATCAACCGATTGACTTGAGTAAAAACATGTTTTTTCAGTACAATTTTAACCAACGAATCGCTTTATACCGAAAGAACGCGTTGAAATAGTGACGCTCTCGTACCTTGGAAATAGTCGCTCAGTTGTGATAAGTCAACGTGCATATCGTTGAAAATATCGTGACCCACAAGCTCCCAGCCTGACAACACTATTCGTCGGTTGGTGTCGAATTTTGTTGAGCACGAGACAGTGCGAGATCGTCGACAAGCCGTTCATCAACGCCCAAGACATTCTAATGAACTGGTTGAAGCGGTAAGAGAGAGCGGTTGCCGAGAACCGACATGTGTTATGTCACCGCGCTCAGCATTCTGGCGTCAGTGGAACCACCTTGCAACGCATTTCGAAGGATGATTTGCATTTGTTTCCATATAAGGTGCAATAAACTCAAAGAATATTACCGACAGACCATCCATGTTGCTTCGAATACGGCCAAACAGTCGTTGACATTGAACCTGATACTAATTTTTGTAAGGAAATTCTAATGACCGGCAAGGCCCATTCCACACTCTCTGGCGCCGTTAACTAGAGGAACGGGGTATCCATAAGAGATCCATTAAACACCCTTGCATGACCAAAAAGTGACTGCTTGATTCATTTTTCTTTAGAGAAGGCCGAGTAGATGGGTATCGAAATCGGTGGATGTTGGATCATTGTCTGTCCACAAATTGTGTGGTGGACAGTTACTGGTTTCAACAAGTCGGTGCGCCATGCCACACTTCAAATAAACAAATAATGCAGTTTTTGCAACGAAAATTCCCTAGACGTGTGGTGTCAAAAAATGGCGACAATGATCGAGCACCCAGATCTCCAGATTTGACCCTTCCGGATTTCTTTTGCTGGGGTTATTTGAAAAGAAAAGTGTACGCCAGCAAGCTTCAGACCATTGACGAGATCAAGGCAAATATTCGTGCCCCGAAATCAGCTCTATACCGCCTGAGATGCTCGAAAAAGTGATGGAAAACACAGGAAAAGGGGTCCATATTGTTTTGGTCAATAATTGCGGCCACTTGTTTGATGTTGTTTTCTTTTCAAGTTATTTAATATTCACATACCGACATAAGAGTTGGCGCACCCTGTAGGTATGTGTATTGAATGTGAGTGAATGTGGATGTGAGTAGGGGTCTTTATATTCAAATAGGCAGCAAGAAAATAATGGTTACTTCAGAAATTTGAGAAGGCTAACACAAAAATTTAAAAAAAAAATGAAAAAATTTGAAAATGTTACAGAAAATCAGCAACAATTGCAAGCTAAAACACAAGTGCTGCAAAAAGTATCTGGTCGGTTATGAGGCTGTGGGATACTTACTAGTCCATTGGTCGGTGTATCGCACATTCTCGTATTTCTATCCTACAATTTGAATAGGAAACATTTACAATTCATTCATTCATTCATTCATTCATTCATTACCTTATTCACTTACTCAGTTTCAGTTTGCTGTGCCTACAGGAAACCATCATCTACATGTGTGTATGTGTATGTGTATGTGTATGTGTATGTGTATGTGTATGTGTATGTGTATGTGTATGTGTATGTGTATGTGTATGTGTATGTGTATGTGTATGTGTATGTGTATGTGTATGTGTATGTGTATGTGTATGTGTATGTGTATGTGTATGTGTATGTGTATGTGTATGTATACATGTGCTTCTAAGGAGGGAATTGTGAGTGCTTTGTAAAGTGTCGGTTTTGTTTTGAATTTGTTGTGAGTTGTGAAAATGATTTTGTCTCTTGGCACGCCATCAGCATCAATATGTGCAATTTATGAATTTAAAGAAATTCACAAGAATACCATATTCTTTTCATCATTATGTGCCATTTGAAAATTGTTTGGGATTTTCAAATTATACCTATGCTGCATGGGTCTACTCGTGTATGCAATATAAAGTGGCAATATGTGTGTGTGTGTGGGTGCTAACAATTTTGGTTTAGATTTTGCTTGCTTCACATAAAAATTAAATTAAATCACTCCATTTGGCTAATATCTGAGAACACGCCTGGATGTGTCAAGTTCAAGTAGGGGAATCACATTGCGCCATTAAGGTAATTCTGCAATGAGTGAAGCAAATGGTAATCAGAAGGTGAAAGGTCTGGGCTATATGGTGGATGCATTGAATCTTACCAGCCAAGCTCCCTCAGTTTTTGGCGGGTCACCAAAGATGTATGTGAGGTAGCGTTGTCGTGATGAAAGACGATGCCTATTTTGTTGACCATGGAACTTTATATTGCATGCACGAGTAGCATAGCATGCAGCATAGGTATAATTTGAAAATCCCAAACAAATTTCAAATGGCACATAATGATGTAAAGAATATGGTAATCTGGTTAATTGTTGACAGTACAGTTCCGAATTAATCGTTTTACCATGCGGTAGCCGCTCGTAGTACACAGGGCCCTTGTATTCCCACCAAATACTAAGCAAAAACCTTCCTTGGCGTCAGTTACGGCTTTGAGACTGTTTGGACAGGCTCACCTCATTTTCACCATGATCTTTTTCGCATATTATTATCATACGTTATCTATTTTTCGTCACCTGTGCAAAAATGGTTCGAGATCTTATCTTTGCGTTTCGGAAGAGATTCGCCTACTGAAATGCGGACAGTACGATTTTTTTCACTCAGATTATGTTGCACCCCAAATAGCCAGCCTTTTTGGAATAGCCAGCCTTTTTTAAATGATTCAAAACCGTTTGATGAGCAATGCCAAGATCCGTAGCCATGTCGCGACTGCCTTTGTGTCGGTCTTCCTCTAACATTTCAAGAATTTCGCCCACTTTTTCGGTGCATGGTCGACCATGGTCGTCTTTTACATCAAAATTTCCAAAGCGGAATCGATCATGTTTAAAGTGTAGATCGGCCAAAGTAGAAATAAGTAAGATGTTCCCCATACAGCTAAGAAGGGTTTTAGTGATATTTCTAACGAATAGTCAATCACTGCTTGTAGGGAAATTTTAAAACTACAAAAAACTTTCTAACAAGCTGAGATGCCTTGACGATGTTAGTAATGTAGTGTTGCCAATTGAGAATCGATAGAATTTCTGGCATTTTTTTAAATCCTGGGGTTGAAAAAGCTATGTAACCTCTTACTCCATCTAGTGTCAGTCCTTTGTTTATAAATCAATCGCCCATAGTTATTGATTAATCTCCAGCTGTTCCCACTATTTCTATTTCCACTTCAACTGAAAATCATATGTTACCTTCATCTATCGCTGAATGTGCTATGGCCAATACTCTAAATGTTCAGAATGTTCAGTAGGGTGGATGGTAATTGTAAACACCCACTTAACAACACTTTATGAGTAGAGGCGGTAAATACAAGATGTATAAATTTTAAACCCAAAGGGATTCCTTCAACCAAAATACCCAGGTGCATAAAATTTTAACAATATCGATTGGTCCATAAAAAGAATTAAATTCCAAGTAGGAATAGGAAAAGGAAGCTTTTCATAGGCCATTTTTACTCTTGTAGGTTTGCCATTGCCTGCCAAGAGGTGGTGCCGTATAGAAAAATTATTTTCTCTACTTTTTTCTATTTTGCCTGTGCCGAGATTCGAACCCCGGACACTCTGCGTAACAGTCCAACGCATTACCACTACGCCATACCTACCACTTAAACCTTTGGGACTTATAAAAATGTATTGAACACTTTTGTAAAAAAAAAATGGATGGAAATAAATATAATTTTTTTTACTAAATCAAGTATTTTGAAAGATTATAAAATGTGAAATGACTCAAAAAGAAATTTCGAAAAAAAACTCTTTACATAAATCAACTATTTTGCACATTGTTAACAGTGAAAATGTTCAATCATTATTAAGTACAATAATCATCATCATCACAATATTCAGGTTGTATGATTTCCACAGGTGGAAAATTGGATACTTGCCGGTCTGAGAATTTGCGAATGTTATGTGACTGACTAGAAACTTGGCAAATCTTGTCTATGTTTTGTTGTGCTGATGCGAGTTGTTTTCTTTCTGCGGAGGAAAGATTTTCCTGCAAATTTTCAAATAAATCTGCCGCCCATCTCTTTCGTTGAGAAGCTGGGAATCCGGCCACCTCAATGACGGCCTGTTGCTGTATAATCTGAGGACCTTTGCGAGTTGCTGTTCAATGAAATTCGAATTCTGTTGTGCCTCAAGTTGCTTGCGAAGTCTGCACTCTCGCGATCTCTCGGTGCTGGTTTTTAAGTTTTCTTTGGGAGTTCGTTTTTTGCGGAATCTACATTACTGACTATCAGCCGCAATTTTTGCTGGAGATTTTATCGTAACACAATCGCTATTTGTGCCTTGCGTTTGTTTTTTTTCAGTATATACTCGCTCATTCTTTATTCAGCTTTAGAAATTTTTAATAATAATTTTTGTTTGAAATGTGAAATTTTTGTTTGGTATGTCAAATTTGACTAGAAACTGATGGGCGGCGCCCTCTATCAATCGAGTATGAATCAATCAGCGTCAATCAGCGCCCTCTATCAAATGAGAGAAGGATAAAGGGATCCTCTATCGATCGCATGCTATCGTTGCTGGTTTTTAGGTTTTTGTTGCGAGTTCGTTTTTCGACGAAATTTACATTGCTGACTATCAGCCGAAATTTTTGCTGGAGATTTTATCGTAACACAATCGCTTTTTTTTTGTGCCTTGTTTGTTTTTTTCAGTCTATACTCGCTCTTTCTATATTCAGCTCTAGAAATTTTTAATAAGTAAATATTGTTGGAATGTAAAATTTTTGTTTGGTATGTCAAATTTGACTAGAAACTGATGGGCGGCGCCCTCTATCAATCGAGTATGAATCAAACGTCAATCAATCAAGAGGGATAAAGGGATCCCCTATCGATGGCATGCTATCGTTTGATAGAGGGTGCCCATCATTTATCTATATTTTTTTTTTTTTTTTTTTATACATTCAACACACAGGGTGTACCCCTATGAATGCAGAGCATTGTGTTGAATCGAAGGTAGATTGATAGGTGGGAAGGAGAATGATAGAGGAAATGCAATCACACAGGACACCAATAAAGAGGTAGCAGCCAGCCATTGTGGCAAGTGTTATGCCTTTACCACAATGAACTTCAGTTTTATCAGTGTCGACTATGACCGCTGTAGCGCCAAAGGCCAAGCTTTTCGCATCCATTCATGTTGTGCGTGTTATATTTGTACATGAATATACATGTATATACATATGCATCCTAAGTTTTTTCATTCCTGATTGATAGAGGGCTCTGCCCTTCATTTCCGTGACAATTTCCGTTTTGCCACAATCATCTTTTAATCCCCTCGTAAATATAAAAACGATTCTAAAGAAGTAAACTTGAAAAAGAAAATATCAAGTACAATTATTCTAGCAACGGTTGTTAGCCAAAATCGATTAACGAACGAATTCATTAAAATTTATTAAAATTATTTGCTTACTACTGTGGGCAAAAAGTAGTAAGACTTTTTAATTGAAATTTCGCGCGGAAACCCATTCATCAAAATATTATTTTTTTAAGGTTGGTATGACTGTCGGTGACATCTGTGCCAAATGTCACATCAAAATAATCATTAGTGTTTAGTATACGCTTGTCTTTCTGCATTCGGCGATTTTCACAATGAGTGAAATTATTCAACAAAGAAGTTCCATTCAATTTTGTGTGCGGAATCAAATTTCTGGTGCCGAAACGTTCAGAATGTTGCAAAAGGCCTAAGACCTTCGGTGATAATTGTATGTCGCGAGCAAGTGTTTTTGATTGGTACAAATTGTTCAAAGATGGTCGAGAACGCGTTGACGACGAACCACGTCCAGGACGGCCATCAACATCAACTGATGATCAACACGTCTGGTCAATAAAATCAAGGAATTGGTGCTCGAGAATCGACTAATCGATTAACAGTCAGAGACCTTACTGGCATCATTGGAATATCGGAAGGATCAGTGAAAACCATTTTAAAACATCATTTGGGCCTAAGAAGAGTGAATGCACGATTGGTTCCAAAATCACACTCACACTGCATTGGTTTTACGAGACCATTTTGCCAAAAATTCGACTGATATCGTTCCGCAACCACCCTAGTACCCTATTCGCCTGACTTAGCACCGTGTGGCTTTTGGCTATTTTCTAAACTCAAAAAACCGCTTCGTGGACACCGTTTCACCGTTTTGAGTCAATTGAAGACATTAAACATGAATCGCTAAGCGCATTGAAGGCTATTCCGGAAATTGACTTTAACAACTGTTTCGAGAATTGGAAAAAACGTTGGCACAAGTGTATTGGGGGGTGGCCGGGGGGGATTACCTTGAAGGGGACGAAATAGATTTGGAAGAATGAATAAAAAAATTTGAAATTATGAACAAAGTCTTACTAACTTTTGCCCACAGTAAGTGGCACAATATAAATGAATAATATCAATGAACGGTTTTCATGCGCATTCATGAAACTTAACGTACAAATTTATTAAGGTTTCATTGATTTACTGAGGTTTTTCATTAATTTGCTAATGAATAATTTTCATTCATTTTTAATAAAAGTTTTTCTTCGTTGCTAGGATAATAAAAGTAAACTTTCTTTCATTGTTTATTGCTATTTTATCTCAAGCAATATGCTAATTTCGTGGTCGCTGTGGTGTAGTGGTAGTGCATTGGACTGCTACGCAGAGTGTCCGGGGTTCGAATCTCGGCACAGCCAAAATCAAAAAATAGGCAAAATAATTTTTCTACACGGCACCACCTCTTGGCAAGCAATGGCAAACCTACAAGAGTAAAAATTGCTATGTAAAGCTTTTCACTTCGCCGTTCGGATTCGGCATTAAACTGTAGGTCCCTTCCATTCATGTACAAATCTAACACGCACAACATGAGTGGATGCGAAAAGCTCGGCCTAGGCCCTTCATGGGCTGTTGTGCCATTAAAAGTAAAAGTAAAGTAATGCTAATTTCATCACAGGGCTCATCAGCTACCACGAATAAGCTTATCTTCCTCAATACTGTTTGAAATTGATATTATAGTAGTACATAAATTCTGTAATGAAAACTTTTTCGTATTAAGAATAAATTTCAAATTTTTCAGTACATAATGAATTACCGGTTTCAAATACTGAAAATGACATATGACACATATAAACTCGTAACTGGCATTAAATCAAAAAATCTAATAACTTTTCCATTTATTTGCATGCTATGTACGAATGAGCGTGCTAGAATATTTGAGAAAACACTTTTTCGAAAATTCAGCGAAAATGAAAATGAAAATGAATGAATGAATGAATATCATAAAATGCAGACAATAACAATGAACGTGATTTGTATACTCGAAAAATGACAAGAAATACCACAAGCGAAGCAAAAAAAAAAGTTTACTTTCATAATGCAATATTTCAAAACTGACAAAAAATGAAAATTGAAAAGCAAGCGTAAACAAATAAAAAATCCAAGCATCATCTTAAGAGTTTTTGTTTATACAAATACTCGTATGCTTCGTCTCAATATGTAAAAGGAATTTGCCACTAGCTGGCAACACTCCTCCCTACTTCACGCCAATCGCCGCCTCATCACCGGATTCAACTTGCGCAACACACGAAAGTATGCAATGGAATGCTACAAATTTATTAGATTTGCAAGCTGCTATTTTTTCCATTTTATTTTCTTTGTAAATGTGAAAGTGAGTAAAATAAATTTGAAAATAAATCATGTCATATAGAAATATTTTTGTTCATAAATTCGAGTACGTAGAAAAGTGAGCAGCGCTAAACTGAGCTGAGCTAAAAATGAATAGGAGCAATAAGGAGAACAACAACAACAACGGCGATGGCGATAAACGATTTTGCTACTTGCTAACTTTAGGAATATTAATTTTGTAAAAATGATTTGTCTTTTGAGTTTACTTCTTTAGAATCGTTTTTATATTTACGGTAGGGAGTAAAAGAAAATCGTGGCAAAGTGGAAATTGTCACGGAAATGAAGGGCAGCGCCCGCTATCAATCAAGTTTGAATTTGACGCGAATCAACGCCGACAGATCATCCACGTCGCTTGGAATACGACCAAACAGTCGCTCGAATGGTTGACACTGAAGTGGTACTGAGTTTTGAAAGTAAATTTTGTTGACCGACAAGACCGATTTCACACTCTCTGGCGCCGTTAACAAGCAAAATTGCCGCATTTGGGAAACGAAGAATCCGCACGAGATCCATGAAACACCATTGCATGTCCAAAAAGTGACTACTTGGGCCGGCGTTTGCGACAAAATCATCATTGGGTCATTTTTGTTCAGAGAAAGCGAAACAGTCGATGGGAATCGATAGCGGTGGATGTTGGTTGGCTCATTATGTCTGCCCACAAATGGGCGAAAAAGTTCTGGTGGATGGTTACTGGTTTCAGTAAGACGGTGCGCCATGCCACACTGCAAATCAAACTATGCCGTTTCTGCAACGAAAATTCCCAGATCTCCACATTTGACCCCTCCGGATTTCTTATTGTGGAGTTATGTGAAAAGCACAGTGTACGCCAGCAAGCTTAAGACCATTGACGTGCTCAAGGCAAACATTCGTGACGAAATAATCGCCATGCCGCCCGAGATGCTTGAAAAAGTGATTGAAAACGAAGAAAAAATGCACATTTTGATTTGGTCAATAACGGCGGCCACTTGATGTTGTATTCAAAAACTAGTCCAAATAAATTGTAAAGGACCAAATTTAATAAAAGTATCATATATATGGGAATCGGTTTTTTGTTTTTAAGTAACTCAATATTTTCTTATTTACACTCTGTATTTCAGCAGACTTCTTCGACTTCTACTTCTTCAATCGATTTTTTCAAATAAACTATTTCATTCGATTACTTCATCTGTCATCATTGCCTGACTTCTGACAACTACTTTTTTACTTTAAATGCTTTACTCAACGATACTCAACATTTTTGCTGACTAAATTCCCTAGGAGAAAATTTCGGCCTAGGTTCTCCATTGGCTGTTATGCCATTAGAAGGGAAAAAGAAGAAAAATCCCTATCAAGTGCAGGGTAAACTTGACACTTACACACATACACACCTACATACATAAATACATACGATACTGCAGGAAAGGTGTTGGAAAGCATTATATGCGCCCGTCTCGAAAAGTTTACAGAAGACGTAGAAGGGTTATCGCAATGGCAATATGGGTTCCGGAAAAAGCGATCAACAATAGAATCTGTTGCAACCGTCGCACGCAAGGCATTAGAAGGGAATCGACGGTTTGAAGGCACAAAAGAATACTGTGCTATAGTTACCTTGGATGTCAAAAATGCGTTTAATACAGCTAACTGGAGCTGCGCACTGAAAGCAATGGCGGGCATGCACATCCCCAAATAACTGATTAAGATTATAGCTAGTTACTTCACCGACAGCGGTCGCTGTGGTGTAGTGGTAATGCGTTGGACTGCTACGCGGAGTGTCCGGGGTTTAAATCTCGGCACGGGTAAAATCAAAAAGTAGAAAAGATAATTTTTCTACACGGCACCACCTCTTGGCAGGCAATGGCAAACCTACAAGAGTAAAAATTGCTATGAAAAGCTTTTCACTTCGCCGTTCGGATTAAACTGTAGGTCCCTTCCATTCATGTACAAATACAACACGCACAACATGAGTGGATGCGAAAAGCATCCAAGCGGCCTAGGCCCTCCATGGGTTATTGTGCCATTAAAAGTAAAGTAAAGTAAGTACTTCACCGACAGGAAGGACCACTGCTATATGACACTGCGGAGGGACCGAAAGAGCACGAAGTTACAGGTGGGGTCCCATAGGGTTCCGTGCTGGGACCACTGTTATGGAACATCATGTACGACGGGGTACTCAAAGGAAGGAAGCCAATAGGGGCTCACATTATTGGATACGCAGACGATGGTGCAATCGTGGTGGTAGCAAAAAAGATAGCGGATGTAGTCAGAATCTGCAATGACACCATAGCTGGTGTAAAAGCATGGTTGCAGACAGCAGGGTTGCAGCTAGCTGACCATAAAAGTGAAGCGCTTCTGATGACTAGCCGAAAAAAAGTGGAAAAGATTGAAGTAAGAGTTGGCGGGCACATCATAACATCTAGCCCCTCCATCAAGTATCTCGGAGTCATTCTTGACTACCGCATAAACTTTAAGGAGCACCTCATACATACAAGCGAAAAGGCAAGAAAAGTGAGCATGGCCATAGCAAGATTAATGCCTAATGTCGGTGGCCCAAGGCACAAAATGAGAACTCTTCTGTCAAGTGTTACTACGTCAATCCTAATGTACGCGGCACCAATCTGGGTAACAGCTACAGAAGTACTAACGTACATGAAACCACCTGCCTCAGTGTATAGGCTGTCGTCACTAAGGGTATGCTGTGGTTTTAACAGTGTTGGACGATGTGGCGGACATCCTGGCAAGCAGATGCCCTATAGACATAATGGCAAGAGCAGCTGCAGAAGTCAAGAAAAATCCTGAAGCCCGCGGAGCGTTTGCAGAAAAATGCATTGAAGTGTGGCACCATCGATGGGAGACATCAACGAAAGGTCGGGGGACGAGGACATTGATCCCTAGTGTGGAGAGGTGGGTTAATAGGAATCATGGGAAGATAAATTATCACCTCACACAGTTCCTAACAACTTCGAATGATTGTTGGCGATGTACTCACCCCAGAGGGACTGGTGAATTCCATGTTGTTGGCAAAAGAGAAATGGCATGAATGCAGCGAGGCCATAGCACACATGATGACGCAAGTGCGAAAAGACGAGCAAGCAGCGAGTCGAGCAAATAATTAAATAGAGAAGTGGGTCGAACCCATTTTTCTGCCCAGCGCAGTAAATCCTTCAGTGGTAGTGCCGCGGGGATACACAGGACAGTGCTCGTAGGAGGTGGGTTTAATCCGTAGGTGCATAGAGGCGAATCGGGCATGTGAGCAGTGCGGTGCTACTCATATCTATGAAAATTCCCAACTACCTGGTCGAAACCTAATAAAAAAAAAAAAAAATAAAAAAAAAACACACACATACATACATACATACATGCACAGAAAAGCAGAACTGTAATCGCACTCATTAACAAATATTTTCATACCAACTCACTCATGTTCACATGAGTGACGGCGGTATATGACCTACAAATTAAGTAATTTTTATTCATGAATCTACTTAAAATAATATGCACGCATAAATTATGAAAGTTTCGCCTTAATTTTTTATTTTCTTTTTGGTAGCTCCTTGTGTTTGTTAATTTCTTTATTACTACAGACATCCTGTTTTTTCTCTTTCGCGTTAATTTGTTTATTTCATTAAAATAAGTTTGCCCCAAAGAGCATAATCACTTATCATCAATAAATTCATTCATTATTATGCACGACAAGAGCACACAGCAGAGGCAAACTGGCAAACAGGCAATACTTATATGTGACAAGTGGCTAGGTGTGGATGTGTTTGAGTGTGTGTGGATGTGTGTGAGTGTGTATATGTCCACTAATTTTTTGTTTAGATACGCATGTGCGTTTATATTAATTCAATGGCATTTATATTTGTATGTGTATGTGTGTGTGTGTGTGTGTGTGTGTGTATTCAAAATTATGTATGTATTAAGTCATACATGAAATGACCAATTAACATTTTGATATTTAGTCGTAAATTATAAAACATCACCTCTATTTTATTGGATTTAGGGGGTGAATATTCGAACTAAAGATTATTGCAATCAATTACTACTGAAGTAGAGCAAAGCGTAGCATATTTTCAGGAGTCGAATCTCGCATGCGAATAATTTATAGCTTCTAATAGTCGATTAACATTTCTACTTTGAGGTCGGTATGTGAATGTTGAAAAACAACCGATTTCCATATACAAGGGTATTTTTATATAATTTGGTCATTTATAATCAAGTGGCCGCCGTTATTGACCAATGTAAAATGTGCCCGTTTTTGCTGCGTTCTCTATCACTTTTTCGAGCATCTCGGACGGTATAGCTATGATTTCGGCACGAATGTTTGCCTAGAGCTCGAAGTCAATGGTCGGAGGCTTGCTGGCGTACACTTTGCCCTTCAAATAACCTCACAAAAAGAAGCCCGGAGGGATCAAATCTGAAGATATGGAGATGTGGCCAGTCAATATCGCCATTTTTTGACCCCACACGTCCAGTGAGTTTTCGTTGCAGAACCTGCATTTTTTGATTTGCAAAGAGGCACGGCGCACCCCTCAACCAGTAACCGTCTCTACCTTTTTCGCACATTTGTCGGCAGACATAATGAGCCAACATCCAAACGATATCCATTCCCATCGACTGTTTCGCCTTCTCTGAAGAAAATGGCCCAATGATGATTTTGGCGCACACGCCTGCCCAAGTAGTCACTTCTTGGTCATGCAAGGGTGTTTAATGGATCTCTTATGGATACCCCGTTCCTCAAATGCGGCAACTTTGCTAGTTAACGGCGCCAGAGAGTGTGAAATGGGCCTTGCCGGTCATTATAATTTCCTTACAAAAATCAGTATCAGGTTCAGTGTCAACCATTCCAACGACTGTTTGGCCGTATTCGAAGCAACATGGATGGTCTGTCGGTAATATTCTTTGAATTTATTGCACCTTATATGGAAACAAATGCAAATCATCCTTCGAAATGCGTCGCAAGGTGGTTCCACTGACGCCAGAATGCTGAGCGCGGTGACAATACGACACATGTCGGTTCTCGGCAACCGCTCTCTCTTACCGCTTCAACCAGTTCATTAGAACGTCTTGGGTGTTGATGAACGGCTTGTCGATGATCTCCGACTGTCACGTGCTCAACCAAATTCGACACCAAACGTCGAATAGTGTTGTCAGACGGGGTGCTTGTTGGCCTGGCCTCGATATTTTCGACAATATGCACGTTGACTTATCACAACTGAGCGACTATTTTCAATGTACGAGAGCGTCATTATTTCGGCGCGTTGTTTCGGTGTGAAGCGATTCATGCTTAAAATTGTACTGAATTGAAGATTCAAAAACATGATTTTACTCAAGTCAAGCGGTTGATAAATGTTAAAATTATTCAATGTTTACATGGTCGCTGTGGTGTAGTTATAGTGCGTTGGACTGCTACGCCGAGTGTCCGGGGTTCGAAGCTCGGCACAGGCAAAATCAGAAAGTAGAAAAAATAATTTTTCTACACGGCACCACCTCTTGGCAGGCAATGGCAAACCTACAAGAGTAAAAATTGCTATGAAAAGCTTTTCACTTCGCCGTTCGGATTCGGCATTAAACTGTAGGTCCCTTCCATTCATGTACAAATATAACACGCACAACATGAGTGGATGCGAAAAGTTCGGCCTAGGCCCTCCATGGGCTGTTGTGCCATTAAAAGTAAGTAAAGTAAGTTACATACCGACATAAAAGATTGCGCACCCTGTACTTAATTAATTTAATTTAATATTAATGAAAATGAATACAAATTATTCGAGGACATTTGAAATAGAACAGAAAATATCATCGATGATGCTGCAATACGGCGCAAATCACACAAATTTAGGTGAAGGTAGATTCCTTTATTGAAGACATGCGAGTACGTATCCGTC
Organism: Palloptera scutellata; assembly: GCA_958295655.1. Taxonomy (NCBI): domain Eukaryota; kingdom Metazoa; phylum Arthropoda; class Insecta; order Diptera; family Pallopteridae; genus Palloptera; species Palloptera scutellata. Next base: position 96,005,617 of record OY282449.1, on the reverse strand, counting down.
ACTTAAATTCTATGTACATGAAAACGTAAGTTGCAGAAAGTGTCTGAAAATTTCACATTAATCAATTTCCGTACATTCATTGAATTGTTGTTTTGTTTTGCAGTTAAAATACACAATTTCATATTCCATTTAAGCGCTATTGCTACATCTTCAAAGATATTATTATTTTATTTTTATGGCATTTGAAAAGGTCAAGCCTATACAAGTATTGGTTATCCTCGTGAAATACAAAATAATTGAAAAGTTTTCTGATAAAGGCAAAATCTCTTAGCCAAATCTCTTGACATTCGAATAATTTTCGCCTTGACCTTTTACCTGATTGAAAATCATCGGCAAGTTCATAGAATGCTTGTGAAAAGATTTCAAAATTTTAACAAAGTAAATAAATTAATAGTGCCTACCATACTACTTAAATAAAATGTTCGCTTGTGTTTTATTTTTGTTGTTTCTAAGAGGTAGCCACTTCAAAATATTATATATAATTTTTTTTTTTTTTGTTGATACAGGAGTTGATTATAGGAGGCCAATTTCAATTCAAAAAATACTGATTGATTGATAACATTTTATTGGAAAATATCGAAGTTTTTGTTTAACACAAATTTTTTTAACACAAAGATTTGTTATATCTAAGCAGGAATAAGAATCCAACTTTTTATACAAATTAACACTCGGAAATGAAGCCTTTAATGTAGATTTGTAAGTTTTCAACCAGTATCTAGATTATGCTATCTCTACTTTGGAATGTAGCTCTACTTATCTGAACTAAGAACTTCACTTTTTCTGAACTCAGACTTTGTTTGACATTGGGAATTTCCGCTTCAAAATCGCAGTCGCTGGAAATCCCACTGGGATATTATTAACATTATCTAGTATAACCAACAAATAACCAAACTTTCTTCTTCTTCTTTTAATTGCACAACAGGCCGAGCTTTTTGCATCCACTCATGTTGGGCATGTTATATTTTTACATGAATGTGAGTTTTGTGCCGAATACGAACGGCGAAGTGAACAAGAGGTGAAAAAATTGTGTGTTCAACTTTGATTTTGCCTATGTCGAGATTTGAACCCCGGATACTCCGCGTAGCAGGCCAGCGTACTACCAACCATGCCAAAGGAACCACAAAAGCAAACTATTGCACTTTTATTAAAATCAACAACACTTATAAACACTTTACAATTATCTTTCACACTCTGGGTGTTCACCAAGACTTTCAATCTGTGACTGTTTTCATTCCGGTGCTTCCGGTGCTTGCGGTGGTTTCAGCAGTTTGTCATTGAATATTAGTTAGCATGGCCAAAAACAATTTGAAGCACTTCATACCATTCCATTCCATAGTGACCTTACGATTTTCAAAGTCTATAGATAATTACAAATATTCTAGACCATTTTGTAGCCTGTGATGGTACTGTTGGTTTTTATTATAATAAAGAATATTCTAATACAATATGTAGACAATAGATGGTTCTGTGCTTTTTATCATCTTACAGACTCTAGATCAATCTGGAGGATTCCATCCTATTCTATTCAATAGTGACCTAGTAAATTTCAAAGTTTATAGATGACGTTGCTGCTTCAAGCCATAATTACGAATATTCTTGTACATTTTTGTAGCATCTAGATGGTGCTGCTGATCTATATCATAATTATAAATATTTTAATACCATTTGTTGTCTCTAGATTTTGATTTTTGGCATAATAAAGAATATTCTAATACAATTTCTAGACTCTAGATGGTGCTGTGCTTTTTTGTCACTATGCCATAGTGACCTTGTAAATTTCAAAGTTTATAGATGGCGCTGCTGCTTCATGCTATAATTAGAAATATTCTCGTACGTTTTGTAGCATTTATATGGTGCTGCTGATTTATATCATAATAAGAAATATTTTAATTTGTTGACTCTAGACTTTGATTTTTGGCATAATAAAGAATATTCAAATACAATTTCTAGACTCTAGATGGTGCTGTGATTTTTGGTCACTATTCCATAGTGACCTAGTAAATTTCAAAGTTTATAGATGACGCTGCTGCTTCATGCCATAATCACAAATATTCTGGTACATTTTGTAGCATCTAGATGGTGCTGCTGATTTATATCATAATTAGATATATTTTAATACCATTTGTTGACTCTAGATTTTGATTTTTGGCATAATAAAGAATATTCAAATACAATTTCTAGACTCTAGATGGTGCTGTGCTTTTTGGTCACCATTCCATACTGACCTACTAAATTTCAAAGTTTATAGATAGCGCTGATGCTTCATGCTATAATTAGGAATATTCTCGTACGTTTTGTAGCCTCGAGATGGTGCTGCTGATTTATATCATAATTAGAAATATTTTAATACAATTTGTTGACTCTAGACTTTGATTTTTGGCATAATAAAGAATATTCTAATACAATTTCTAGACCCTAGATGGTGCTGGGCTTTTTTCATCTTATAAGTAGGCTCTAGATCAATCTGCAGCATTCCATACTTCCATTCCATTCTATTCAGTAGTAACATAGTAAATTCCATAGTTTATAGATGGCGCTGCTGCTTCAAGTTATAATTAGGAATATTCTCGTACATTTTGTAGCCTCTAGATGATACTGCTGATTTTTGTCATAATAAGTAAAGAATATTCTAATACAATTTGTAGACTCTACATCGAGCTGTGCTTCTTGTCATCTTATAGGTTCTAGATCAATCTTGATGATTCCACACTTCCATTCCATTCTATACAATAGTGACCTATTAAATTTCAAAGTCTATAGATGGCGCTGCTGCTTCATGTTATAATTACGTATATTTTAGTACAGTTTGTAGCCTCGAGATGGTGTTGCTGATTTATATCATAATTAGGAATATTCTAATACATTTTGTAGACTCTAGATGATGCTGCGTTTTTGATCATCCTGTAGTCTCTAGATGGTGCTTGTCATTATGATATATCTAGCTAGCGTATGTAGTTATCTAATTAACTACACATGCACATAAGTAATTGAGTTTTTCTTTATGTCTTATCTAATCGTAAAAACCAGAAGTAAGGAAGCAAAAGATTTCTGAAACTCTTTAAAGGAGCCCTTTAAGCCATGCCTTGATATCAGATAACTATTTATTAATGTTTATGTATACTTTACATGAGATAGAGTAAGTAGGTAGAATCAAAAAATTTTATACTTAAATGCCTTTAAGTTACCGATAAACTGTATTCAGATTTTAAGATAAAATAGGGCTCCTATAATTTATTTCAATGAAATATATAAGAGAATTCATACTATTGTAATTCTTTAATGGCACAAGATTGTATGAAAGGACTAGAATTTTACGTGAAAATTCTACTCACGAAATCACAATCAGTTTTTAGAAAACAAAAAATGTTTACTTAGGTTGCACACTTCTCTACTCTACAAAAAATTAGTTGTTATAATTGAATATTATTTTACTTAGGTTGTACCCTTCTCTACTCTTTCCCCTCCCGCAAGCCGCGTAATAAAATCAAATAATCACACAAAAAATAAGAAGAAAATAACTTTAAAGCAGTGCCAAGTTATTAACATTAATTCTATACTCGAGTTTCTGAGGACGTTCAACTGCTCAAGGATTTTTGCTCTTCACTTCCACATAAGCAAAGATGAAAATTATTAAAAAGAAAATCTGCTGCAGCTGCTGCTGCCAGTCTGTTAAAAACACGGCACAACGAACACATACAACTGCTTGTAACAAAGTCAACGGGTGAGAAACATATACATTCAAACAAACACACACGCACCACACACAACACGTACACAATACTGAACTAGGTAATAATCACAAAAGTAAAATAAAGTACAAAACCCGAAGAACAGATGAAAAATGAAGGACGTAAGCCAAGAAATATGTAAATTAAATCAATGAAAAACAAAATAAAAAATAAACATCAGCGATGAAATTTAAAACTCATACAACGACACTCACACATGCCAAAAAAAAAACAAAAAAATGTTAAAAAGAAAAGCAATTCACACACACAAGTGCATAATATTCGACGAAAGAAGCTCTACCCAGTAAACGTGCAAACATAAACTACTTACCTACACTTCACCATGGATTCCCAACTTTGAACAACAACGTAAAAGAAAAAAACACACAATATAAGAAGGCATGAAAGAATGGCAGAATGACAAAATGAATAAATGATTGCATGAAAGGAAGTAAAAAACAGAAAACAAAAGAAGTGAAAGAAGGCTATAAATGAAAGCAAACTAAATTAGAGATTGCAAATAAATTGAAGCCTTAATTAGCAGCAGCTTCAAGAAGCAATTTCCAATGCTGATCTAGCATATAATTAATATAGGAAATGATAAAAATAAAACCGAAGAAACGGCATATCCACGGCCGCACACTCACTCACTCACACATACTCCAACAAATAGCACTTGCATACACCCAGCGAAACAATTGCCATTTTGCACCATTTACTAAAAAAAAAATATAAAATCGTAAATACTACTGTGGGCAAAAAGTAGTAAGACTTTTTGATTTAAATTTCGCGCGGAAACCCATTCATCAAAATATTATTTTTTTTAAGGTTGGTGTGACTGTCGGTGACATCTGTGCCAAATGTCACATCAAAATAATCATTAGTGTTTAGTATACGCTTGTCTTTCTGAAGTTTCTGCACAAAAAGTGCATTCGGCGATTTGCACAATGAGTGAAATTATTCAACAAAGAAGTTCCATTAAATTTTGTGTGCGGAATCAAATTTCTGGTGCCGAAACGTTCAGAATGTTGCACAAGGCCTTCGGTGATAATTGTATGTCGCGAGCAAGTGTTTTTGATTGGTACAAATTCTTCAAAGATGGTCGAGAACACGTTGACGACGAACCACGTCCAGGACGGCCATCAACATCAACTGATGATCAACACGTCTGGTCAATAAAATCAAGGAATTGGTGCTCGAGAATCGACTAATCGATTAACAGTCAGAGACCTTACTGGCATCATTGGAATATCGGAAGGATCAGTGAAAACCATTTTAAAACATCATTTGGGCCTAAGAAGAGTGAATGCACGATTGGTTCCAAAATCACTGCATTGGTTTTACGAGACCATTTTGCCAAAAATTCGACTGATATCGTTCTCGTTCCGCAACCACCCTACCACCCTATTCGCCTGACTTAGCACCGTGTGACTTTTGGCTATTTTCTAAACTCAAAAAACCGCTTTGTGCCGCTTCGTGGACACCGTTTTGAGTCAATTGAAGACATTAAACATGAATCGCTAGGCGCATTGAAGGCTATTCCGGAAATTGACTTTAACAACTGTTTCGAGAATTGGAAAAAACGTTGGCACAAGTGTATTGGGGCCGGGGGGGGGGGGGGTGCAATACACTTGAAATTATGAACAAAGTCTTACTAACTTTTGCCCACAGTAGTATAGATTTCAGATATTTTTTTTTTAAACAGCTATTTTTGATTCAAATAATACATAAGCTAAATTGTTTTTGTAATAAAATGTTTTTAAATTGATTCTTCAATATTTAGTGGAACCTTCCCATTAGCCTTAATGACTCTTGGTACACGTTTGGGCATGAAGTTGTACAATGTATTCAAATATTCGCCCGTTACTTTTTCATGTCATACTTTCTCTATAGCTTCTTGCAATTGGGCTTCTGTTTGTGTAAGTATGTTAGCTGACTTAATGGCAGAAGAATTTTCAGTCGAATCGAGGTCCACACTATTTCCAGGCCAACGAAATTATGACGAGATTTTCCTTTAGTTTTGCTATCTAGACATAAAAAAAAAACAGACCAATAAACCCTAAAAAGTGGTGAGACTGGTAAAAAGTCATGGTGTTACTTATAGAGTGTGCCCGATGGCAAGGTGCGGAGTCATCCTGGAACACTAGATCACTAGATTTAAAACATTTTCGGTTATAGATTTCAAACTGGCAACTACTTCGTGCAGTATTATGCTTTCATAATTAAGTATTATTAAGTACTTACTATTAAGTAAGTATTAATTAAGTATTATTAAGTATGCTTTATTAAGTCTTATTAAAATCGCCTGAGCTTTGTATTTTGAAATGTATCCCCATATCTTAATATAGGGGGAATGTTTCATTCGCCTTGTCTTCGATTAACTGTGCGATAGCCATCAGCGCTATTAGTTAAAACTTGGAATCATCAGAAAATATTACATTTGCCCATTCGGATTCAGTCCAATTTTGTTTATGTGTAGCCTAGTGTAACTGATTTTCTTTAATTTTTTTAATCAAAAGTGGTTTCTTTGTAGATTTTCTAGCCATCATACTCATTTCCTTCAATCGATTTTGAACTCTGCCGAAATCGAAAGTCGAAATATCTTTGGAAATCAATGACTGCAGCTCTGCTTTTATCTCTCCAGCATTCTTGAATCGGACTCGAATGCTTGTTCTCAAAATAGCTCGGCCTACTCTCACATTCGAACACCTTTTTCTACCGGATCCTTCTTTCCTCTCCAGGTGACCATTCTCACGATATTTTTTTTAAAAATCGGCAGTTCTTTTGTGATTTTTTACTTTCCAATCAGCTAAGTAATGATAAGATTGTAGCCTTTTGAGACGACATTTGAATTTGTTTAGCCATAGTTTTGGCTTTCTTCCTTGAAGATGCTAATTGCACTGATACTTCTTTAAAATTTGAAAAAAAAACCTATAGCAAAACAATTGAAAAAAACTTCCGAATAAGTTCCTGCTTGCTACACCGATATTTCACGGAATCTCCAATATCATTTACCTAGAATTTGTTCAAAATAGCTTGTGCGGCTTTATTTGTTTCGCTGGGTTTATGTACATATATTTATACTTGTTCCTGATTTATACTTGTCCCTTATGCTTGTAAATAGAAGATGTACGAGTATAGTACATAAAAAGAAGACAGCAGAATGTAGGTAATTTAATTAGTATCCACCCTGCAACCAAGAGCAAACCACTTCGCGAATGTTTCTAGTCAAACAGACTAAAAATATTACTAGTTCATGCATACTAGTACAAAGAGTAGTACAATGACCAGATTGATGTCTCTTGGAAAAAGGTCAGGTTGTAATTAGTGTAGATCTCTGCAACTGAACCCCTAAGAGATATGTCAACATTGTGAGATTCAAATATATGTAGGAGTAGCCTTTATCTTTTATCTTTTCTTTTTTCTTTTCTTTCTTTTTTCAAGTTTACTTGTTTAGAATTATTTTTATATTTACGTGGGGGTAAAATATGATCGTAAAAAGAAAAAATTGTCACGGAAATGAATGGCAGCGCCCTCTATCATCAAGTATGAAAAAAATTAGGATGCATATGTATAAGTATATACGAGTACTCATGAATAATGGGCAGCACACATGTAGCCACTATGCGCCCTCTATCAATCATTAGAAGAGCTATCTATCTATCCCGCCAGCGATTGATAGAGAGCGCTGATTCCCGTATGATTCATACTCCATTGATAGAGGACGATCGATGTCCATCAGTTTCTAGTAAAATTTGATATTTCAAACATGTTAAGCATTTTCTCTTACACTAGAACAGGTGGGGCCCTCGTCTTCGCTGTTGCGTTCATTTTTGTGGATATATTCTTAAAGCATCCATATTCGCTTAGAAATTGCGTCATATAAACATATACAGAGTAATGTTTTTTTATCACCCAGCTCTTATAACTTGATAGGTTGGGTTATATTAAACACGGGTAGATCTGTTCCACACTTTTGCATGGAGACCTATAGATTCACTGCAAATGTTTTCATATGTGAGTGCCAGGAAAGAGGCACGTTGTCTAACTGGTGTCCTCACTAAACAATTTAGTTCTCCATACGAATAAGAGGAGATAGGATATCTTTACTTTCTCTATCTCCGTTAGATCGATGACGAGTCTAGATCCCATTCTTTAAAATCTTTACGTCTGCAGTCTTCGACACTGACATTGAAGCAGAAATATCGATTTCTCCTCTTCTTCGTCGTTTCAATCTTTAGAAATCTTTCAGTCTTTAGAAATTTCTAAAGCTGAATTAAGAATGAGCGAGTATAGAGTGAACAAAACAAACGCGAGGCACAAACAACAAATGGCGATTGTCTTACGATAAAATCTCCAGCACCAAAAATTGCGAATGAGAGAAAGCGAGAATACAAACTTCGTCGAAAAATGTAGACCCAAAAAAAATTCAGATTCTAATATCGTGAAAAAAAAACCTAAAAACTAATGCGGAGAGACAGCATAAATGGCAAATGAGTTCATTACAGCCAATAATTGCAACACTCATTGAGTCCCGACCTAGGTCCTCAGATTATACAGCACCAGGCAGTCAGTCATTGAGGTAACCGAACTCCCAGCTTCTCAACGAAAGAGAGAGGCAGAAGAATTACTTGCAAATTTGCCAGGAAATATTTCATCCGTGGAAGAAAACAACTCGAATCAGCACAACAAAACATAGACGAGATTTGCCAAGTTTCTAGTCAAACTCATAACATTCGCGAGTTATCAGACAAATTTTCCACCTGTTGAGATCATACAACCTGAATATTTTGATGATGATGATGATTATTATAATGATGATGATGATAGTAAGATTATAATTGTAATGAAATAAATTCGCATGCTTTGAGTATGAATATTTTGATGGAGATGATGATTTTGCAGAGGGCGTTGGATGCATTGGAAATGCAAACAATCAAAATGAAGTTAATCCAGATGTATCCCATCTGGGATCAAAGAATCATCAAATTGAACTATACAAAGCTTGGCTTATCGTTTGCATAAATCAGCACATCGTTAAAAATTCCTTCGGCCACGACTGTGATGTCTGCGATAGACTCTGGTTTTTACAAGATTACTAAACCTAACCTGAAAACGTTCTGAAGTAGTAGGATTCTGTAGAATTTTTCATTTTTTATTATTCTTATAAAGCAAGCTGTCTTTCAGGCATTTTACAATAAATTTAAAAATAAATAATATTTATAAATCACGCATGGTGAGTGCCGAGTGCCCAGTAACACATCCATATTTTACATTATTACATTTACATATTTATGTTTCGCAACTTTCACTTTAAATTATGAGATCTTGAGTGGTTTTTCGTTTTAGTGTGGAGAAAGTCCACTGCGAATTCATCAACTTAGATGCTAGTTGATTTGGACCATGACGGAAACCGAACTGATCATCAGGAATGAGATATGTATATTTTGACAAAATAATAGGCATTATCCTCTTCATAATAATAACGTTTCCAAGACTTTGGAAAGGATTGGTAGCAGACTTATGGGGAGATATGTTGCCTTAGTAAACTATCTCGTTGAAGCAGTGGCATAGCAGCGGACTGCAGTTCTTTTCTGTTTCGCTTTGATCGCTGCTATACGCTACATATGAGAACAGAGCCATTTGCTCCATAATCCACAGTCACTGGTTCAGGCCCAGTAGACTTCATAAAATTTACTTAATAAGTAACTTATTTGTTAAAATAAATAATAATAAAAAAAATCGAAAAAATACAATTATTTTTTCTTGTGTCACCAAATGATTCGATGTAACTAGTTTTTGGACTAGTATATAAAGACAATGTATGGCCAGTGCTGGTCTTGTCTAATGGCAAGCGTGATTAAAAATAACTAGTCTGTTCTTCTATGTTTGGACTAGACATGTAATCAGTTGTGGTCCCCCGCGGTCTAATATAAGACCAGACCGGCGGCCAGTTACAGGGTAACCACTTATTCTTAAGACATATTCGTATTTATGTGTTTAGCTGTGGGAATTTAATGAATGTACTTTCATTATTAGCTAGCCACGCCCATTTTTGGAGACGCTTACTTACTTTACTTTTAATGGCACAACAGCCCATGGAGGGCCTAGGCCGAGCTTTTCGCATCCACTCATGTTGTGCGTGTTATATTTGTACATGAATGAAAGGGACCTACAGTTTTGTGCCGGATCCGAACGGCGAAATGAAAAGCTTTTCATAGGCAGTTTTTACTCTTGTAGGTTTGCCATTGCCTGCCAAGAGGTGGTGCCGTGTAGAAAAATTATTTTTTCTACTTTTTGATTTTGCCTGTGCTGAGATTCGAACCCGGACACTCTGCGCAGCAGTCCAACGCACTACCACTGCGCCACAGCGACCACTTTGAAGACGCTACATTTATATAAAAGTAATTAATTTATTTCATGACATCGCATTCAGATGTGTTCATTTCATCATTTCAAAGAAATCGAATTTATTTCAGTAGTAAATAAGACATTATCATTAAATTAATATTGCTTGTATGTAGTTGGTAGTGTTTTGAGACTAAAATTAGTAAGATTCTGGCTGAACAACATATATAATAAATTAGTATATGCTGGGTAATTAAAATCCAGATGAATTTTTCTAGATAATAGTCGCCTTTTAGATAGGCATACCTTATACCCGCAGGGGTAACTCTTTATTATCTAGCAACATTGATCTGCATAATAAAGAGTTACCCCTGCGGGTATGGGGTTAAAATATACCCGAAGTAGGGTATGCCTGTCGTAAAAGGCGACTAAAATACCCTGCACGGGGGCTATTCTGGAGAATAGTTACGGGTGTGACAATCCCGCAGACCCCAGGTCCCCCTAATCCTAGGTGTTGTGCGAAACCGTGCCTATTGGAAGTTTGCTGCCAGGGGCATACATCGGGTTGTATTATAACGGAGCCTGTTACCAGGCCGCCTCAAGGAGTAACTGTGGCCTTACTGTGTCAAGGGGCGCTGGCGTAGCGTACCGTTTTTCCCCCTAAAATAACATTGACTACTTTGCCTGCCTCGGCAGACAGTAGTCGTAGAAATAGATGGAAACAACAAAACAAAGAAACCATAAAAAATACGGAGAGCAATCAGATCTTGCAGATCCTTTTGGGAAAAGCTCCTCGATGACGAGAATACCACCACAAGCAATACGTACGCCCACTTTCGGCACCGTAGCACAGTCGTCGGAAGCTGGTCAAGTGATGGACCAAACAATCATACCAGCATGTATAACAACAGAGACTAGCACTCCTACAAGTAAGGAAGTTGAAAACAACAATAGCCTGCTTAAAATGGGTGATAAAATAAAGGAACTCATGGAAATGATGGAAATCCAACGTCACATTAACCAGGCAATGAGAGACCTAGTTAACCATGTCGCGGCATTTCACAAATGTGCAATAGGCGCACTTTCTACGAAGGACGCCGCCAGCACACACAAAAGCGTGCAAACGACGCCAACCGTCATGCATGATGGCAAAAATAAAAGACATCGGGAGATGGAGGGAGAACTACCAACCCTAAAGAAGAAAAAGGTGCCACAAACAGACAGCACGCCCACCATTGGACACCATGCAATTGGAAGCGACTGGAAGATGGTTAAGAAAAAGCGAAAAGAAATCTTTAATAACCAAGAGGGACCCATCAACAACAGCAAGGATGACAAGAAGAAGAGAAAGAAGACCATGCGACGAGATCTCATCACGAAAACTGGAGATACATCGTACGCAGGCATTTTGAGGTCCCTGAAAACGATTCCGGACCTGAAACATGTTGGAACAAACGTAACCGGAATACGAAAAACAGCAAAAGGCGAGATACTTATCCGGTTTAGTGGTATATTAGATGTAAAAAACTAGCAAGCTCAAAGAAGAAATGGAGCTAGCTCTGCAAAATACCAACTAAAAATCGTACATAAAAGACGCCATATCTGCGCACAGGCTGACTTCGCTCAGGGTATCCTGTGCATTCCGGGCCGTCTCAGCTGAAGCTACTGGCGTAATAGCGGGCCGATGGCCTATTGATATCGAAGTAAATAAAGCGTAACTTGCGCGAGGGAGATCGGGAACTCCTTGAAGCCGAATACTTAAAAAAGTGGCACGATAGATGGGATACCAGTACTAAAGGCCCGTGGACTCACGTTCTTATTCCGTACTTATCAATGTGGATAGGGAGGAAGCATTGTAATGTAAATTATCCTCTGACACAGTTTCTAAGTGGGCATGGGTGCTTCCGCCAATACCTGCTTAACTACAAGCACGTAGAAGAGCCATACTGTTTTTTTTGCAACGACAAATACGATGCTAATGGAATGTGTGAGATTCGAGTGCGCTAGGCATGAACTGGAACAGAACATGACACACAACCAATAACGCCCAGTGGTCTTATACACTACATGCTGAGCTCAGAAGAGGCATGACATGATGCGAATGTCATCTTGACGAAAATGATGCAATAACTACGAGACGAAGAAGAAGCTGTAAGAGCCACAGCGGCATCAACAATGGATAATAGTTAAAAAACTACTTCCTGCTTTGCAAAGGAATGCCTCAATTGGCGGTGCAGCGAGGGTCAATCAGGACAGAGTGGCTCAAGAGATGGTTTTAGTATGTAGGTACACTGGAGTGTGAATCGTGCATGTTGAAAACAGCACGGGGCTGCCAGTAGTATTCCCCTACCTTGTCGCATACAAAAAAAAAAAATAATAATAATAATAAATAGTTTAGTGTGAGCAGTGATGATTCTACATATTCAAAGCTACTGTAATATTATTACTATGTAATTAAATAACTGCAAATGACTACTGTTTCGCATATGTTTGTAATTATGTATATAGAAATAGAAGTTAAATACATACATACATACATGCAAACATGAAAAGCTAAGTGTGCACTATGTGTGAGTGATTACCATATGTGTATGAATTTACTTTAATGTAGAACTCATTATGCTGCTGGCATTCACTTTAAGTTCACTAGTTTATTTTACCATCACTCCACAAACACGCACACATACTCCATTCAATAAACTACGTGCTACATGCTTGGCTTGCCTTATCTGCAGCACCACTTTTGCAAGTCATTAGGCAGCAATGGGTTAAATTGATTTCAGTTTTCAATTGTGTGTTGTGACTTATTACGTTGTGCATTATACGTAGATTGTTTCTACGTTGTGGTGTGTGAATGGCAATGTACATAAGTATGTATGTGAATGGTTATCTGTGTGTATAAGTGTGGGTGTGTGGGTGTATGTGTGGGTGTATGTGTGGGTGTAGGTGTGTATGTGTGGGTGTATGTGTGGGTGTATGTGTGGGTGTAGGTGTGTATGTGTGGGTGTGGGTGTGTAGGTGTTTATGTGTGAGTTCATGTAAGTTCCTAAAATAGCCTGCGTAAATGTGGCAGCTAACTTGTGCGTGCTCTATTTGTTAGACTGTGTATGGGTGCGTTTGTGTGAGTGTGTACATGAATTACGTTTTCGTTTGTAATTGATTGTCATCCAGAGAAGTTATGTACTGGTAATTAATTAAAATGAATCTCAGTGCCATTGCAGCAGATATTAATTAAAATTTTCTGCAACTTAAACTGCTGCCTCCTCCACTCACAACCAACAAACAATAACTACATTTTCCGATTTTTACATGAGTGCAAACAACACTGAAATTATTGTATATAATTGTAGTTTAAGTATTCAAGTATAAAGAACAACAGTCAATATAATATTGACTAATTAATTTATGTGCACAAGGAAACATAAACAACTTTCAGCACACAAATCAAATATAAAATAAAAACGAATTTCTAACTAAGTACAAAAAACAAACAAGCAGATAATTTTGTAAATTTTTCACTAACGTTAAAAGCTCCCACCATGCCATTGCCGTCCTCTGTCCTTGTACTGTATCATTTGTCTCCTCTCGCCCCTCTTTCGAATGGGGCCTTCATATACTATATTTTCAATTAAAATTAATTTCTAAAAACAGCAAACATACAAACATACAAACACGCTCGCAGACACACATACATAAATATACATAAACATACGTACACCATTAGTGTTAAAAGGACATCATCAGTGAGAGAATGTAGTATTATAAAAACAAAAAACAAAAAACAAAACACAAAAAACAAACAGTATAAAACAAAAGCATAAAAGCAAAATGTAGTAGTAAAATAGACAGAGTGCGACATGAACTTTTACTTTTGGAGGTTTTTGTTTTTTTTTTTTTCATTTTATTACTGTCATATAGAACAACAAAATACCCCACAGAAACAAAAGCAACAATGCAGAAAATACAACAATTCTCGTATGTATGAAATTTTGCAAATGTCATTGAAATTATTAACACCAGCCCATCATCGCATTCAGCAGCAACCAACAATAGCAGCCAACATTGTTGTCATTATCAGCAACCAACGAGAAGAGTCATAGTAATAATAACGAAATAACGTAATAACAATGTAATTATGACCCACTCCTTCGTCTCTTATTCTCCTTCTTTCTTTTGCATTACAGCATAAACTTTTCAATGTTTATCTGGCAACATTTTCAGAAGTTAAACAACAACAACAACAACAATAACAAAAAAATCATACGGCTGCATTGGAACTTTTTCAAGTGAACAAAATATGTAGCATAGTTTTTGGGGTAACACTTTTTGTTTAGTTTGTTAACTAACACATGCACACGTGTGTCAAGTGTCTGCTGTCAGTGGAGTAGCTTTAGAGGGGACTTGACTATGCATGTAAAAATATTAAAAAAAATAAATAAATGCTAAATTTCATTTGAAATATCATAGGAGTCTTTTCTTGAATGTCTCCGAGCCCTAGGCTGATCTTAAAATTTCAAAATAGAGTTGTGATCTTCAATTAGATATGCTTCCGAAAATAAATCTCTACATCTTTTCCTCGGAAAAGCCTACAGAGTAACTTTAAATCACAAAAAAAAAAATAAGAATAATTACTACGTAAAAACCTTTGGAAAAGCCTACAGAGTAATTTTAAATATAATACATACAACATGAGTGGATGTGAAAAGCTTGGCCTAGGCCCTCCATGGGCTGTTGTGCCATTAAAAGTAAGTACAGTTAGTAACTTTAAATCACGAAAAAAAGAATCATTAATACGTAAAAAAATTTGGAAAAATCTACAGAGTAACTTTAAATCACAAAACAAAAAATAATTATAATTACTGCGTAAAAAACAACGAAAACCCCTTTTTAACAAGAAATATTTCGGGACAGTTTTTTTTTTGAAATTTTAAAGATATACTACTGTGGGCAAAAAGTAGTAAGACTTTTTAATTTAAATTTCGCGCGGAAACCCATTCATCAAAATACTATTTTTTTAAGGTTGGTATCACTGTCGGTGACATCTGTGCCAAATGTCACATCAAAATAATCATTAGTGTTTAGTATACGCTTGTCTTTCTGAAGTTTCTGCACAAAAAGTGCATTCGGCGATTTTCACAATGAGTGAAATTATTCAACAAAGAAGTTCCATTAAATTTTGTGTGCGGAATCAAATTTCTGGTGCCGAAACGTTCAGAATGTTGCAAAAGGCCTTCGGTGATAATTGTATGTCGCGAGCAAGTGTTTTTGATTGGTACAAATTGTTCAAAGATGGTCGAGAACGCGTTGACGACGAACCACGTCCAGGACGGTCATCAACATCAACCGATGATCAACACGTCTGGTCAATAAAATCAAGGAATTGGTGCTCGAGAATCGAGAATCGACGATTAACAGTCAGAGACCTTACTGGCATCGTTGGAATATCGGAAGGATCAGTGAAAACCATTTTAAAACATCAGAGTGAATGCACGATTGGTTCCCAAAACACCGCATTGGTTTTACGAGACCATTTTGCCAAAAATTCGACTGATATCGTTCCGCAACCACCCTACCACCCTATTCGCCTGAGCACCGTGTGACTTTTGGCTATTTTCTAAACTCAAAAAACCGCTTCGTGGACACCGTTTCACCGTTTTGAGTCAATTGAAGACATTAAACATGAATCGCGCTAAGCGCATTGAAGGCTATTCCGGAAATTGACTTTAACAACTGTTTCGAGAATTGGAAAAAACGTTGGCACAAGTGTATTGGGGCCGGGGGGGATTACTTTGAAGGGGACGAAATAGATTTGGAAGAATGAATAAAAAAATTTGAAATTATGAACAAAGTCTTACTAACTTTTGCCCACAGTAGTAAATCACAAAAAAAGAAAAAAAAAGAATAATTACTACGTAAAAAACCTTGGAAAAACCTACAGAGTAACTTTAAACCACGAAAAAAAAGAGTAATTACTACGTAAAAAACAAAGAAAAAAAAAAACATTAATAAAAAATATTTCGAGACAGTTTTTTTTTTGAAATTTCAAAGATATATATCTTAGATAGTCGCTGTGGTGTAGTAGTAGTGCGTTGGACTGCTACGCCGAGTGTCCGGGGTTCGAATCTCGGCACAGGCAAAATCAAAAAGTAGAAAAAATAATTTTTCTATACGGCACCACCTCTTGGCAGGCAATGGCAAACCTACAAGAGTAAAAATTGCTATGAAAAGCTTTTCACTTCGCCGTTCGGATTCGGATTCGGCATTAAACTGTAGGTCCCTTCCATTCATGTACAAATATAACACGCACAACATTAGTGGATGTGAAAAGTTCGGCCTAGGCCCTCCATGGGCTGTTGTGCCATTAAAAGTAAGTAATATCTTAGATAGCTAAATATATTTGAACTAAAATTACAGTGTTGTGATCGTTATAAACTTTATATTGTAGGGGAGACGTTTGTAAGTTGCCGCAGCGTGGTTTCATTCTATTCCACAGGTTACAGCACTGACACTAAACGTCAAGAAAGAAGAATCGCCCTTAATTTGAATAAACGTGAAGCATTATAGTCGTTCGGACGCGTGATGTTCCTAACAAGTGAAAAATTTAAAAGTCAATGTTTTAGTTTGTCGGGGAAAATGGAGAAATTTTTAAAAAAATTTAAAAAAATGTATTTATTTTAAACTAAATTTTAAGAATATTTTGCCGATTGGGCAAAAATTGCAATTCAATACAACTTTGTGGACATCAAAAGAAACGACGGATTAACTGTAAATTGCCGCAGCATTAACCTTCGCCGCACACCCTCGTGTGTCAAATCGCTTTTTTTTTATTAACTCTTAGTCAATTTTAAATGCACTTGGACGAAAATTATAACGATTTTGAATACCTTTTTCAATTTTTTCTTTTGTGTTTCTTGGCTTTTTTGCGGTTGTTTATTTAACTTTTCATTACTGTGTCTATCACGGCTACCCGTGCAGACCACGAAAAACGGATTACGATGCGCAAGATTATCAGAAATTGTTGCAAGCAATTACATAGTAGAGAGTAAAGTGAAGGTGGGAAAGTTGCCTCGTTTGCTGTGAACAAATGCCACCCAAAATTGCAGCCAAGAACTCAGACCAGTGCCGCAGCTGTCAATACGCCACTTACACTGAGAAACCAAACACAAAAAATGCGATTCCGGTGATGAGAGCGATTAATGAATTTTACATTTGAATTTGTTTCTCTTTAGTAAGTAATAATTTCTATTAACCAAATAAATGCCAAATGCCTCCAGCTGACATTTAAATTCAATAAAATAGCATATTTTCAATGAATTTATCGTTTTTCGTTAAGATTTTTAACATTTCAGTGCTTTTTCGTGGTACTGCAACTTGTAAGTTGCAGTACTTACAAATTTCAGTGCTTACAAGTTGCAGTACTTACAAAAATGGCACTTTTGCGATATTTCGTTAAATGAACTGTATCTTTTTTTGTCATGAGTCCAATCCACTTGGTCAGTCTTCAGCAAATTGGTAGCGAAGACTTCCCTCTAGGGAAGAGTGTACCTAACTTTACATGTTCTCCTATTTTCCTCCACGTTATCGGCATTAGAAAAACAAAAACGTGCATCAACTTACAAACCTCTCCTCTACTGTGTAATAAAATTTCTTATAGCTGTAAAAAAAAATATTATTAATAAAAAAAAATTATTTGAAACTGAAAAAACAGGCTGGTACTGGGAAAAGGTAAACTTCTTCAGACAACTAAAGCATTAGCACCAACGTTATTGAAAAGAGAAGAAAAATAAATATTTCTGTTCAGCTAAGTGGAGTTAAGCTCAGTACTTCTGGTAACGTAGTAAATTTGGTATACATTCGTGGTTTAAGTACATATATGTACGTTGAAGTTTCAGGTTTACCAGGTTGTACAGCAAAAATTTTCAATAAAGTAACATTTACATCACAGTGTTACGAATTGGAAAAATATTTAAATCTTCTCTGCATATAATGCAAGACGAAACATGTCGAATATGTAGCAAATCATGCTTCATACAGCGGATAGCTTCTCTAAAGTGACAATGAATTTATCACAGGGTATGGCTAATATTCCTGAAAATCTCTTTTTAATCAGGGAACATCAAAATAGGCCATAGCTAGTGAGCAAGGAACAAATCAGCCACTTCTATAACATTACACATAATCTATAGTAAGTAACTTCTTTTCCTTATCCTTTCAGTTCAGCTTTAAGGTACATAAATTCAAGAAGTAAACTGTTTAACTGTTTTAATTCGAATTTAATTGCTTGGAATTAATTCGTAAGCCTGAACTTACTTACATTTAATGGCACAACAGCCCATGGAGGGCCTAGGCCGAGCTTTTCGCATCCACTCATGTTGTGCGTGTTATATTTGTACATGAATGGAAGGGACCTACAGTTTAATGCCGAATCCGAATCCGAACGGCGAAGTGAAAAGCTTTTCATAGGCAATTTTTACTCTTGTAGGTTTGCCATTGCCTGCCAAGAGGTGGTGCCGTGTAGAAAATTTATTTTTTCTACTTTTTGATTTTGCCTGTGCCGAGATTCGAACCCCGAACACTCTGTGTAGCAGTCCAACGCACTACCACTACGCCACAGCCTGAACTACTCAGTTTTTAACTAGTAAAATTCCTTGGGAATTTATTTAGGATTCAGAAAACGTAAGTATTACCCTCCTTCCCTCTCTCCCTTTTTCTCACTTTATTCGCATAAAATATAAAACGTTTAAGTTTCAGTACTTGCAAAATCAAGTCTCCGCCCCTGTATGAAATTCGCTACTAAATGTATTCGCAATGCTCGGCGCTCTATGCGCCGATCATATTTCACTTCAAGTAACTGTAAAAGTACGAGAGAGTTGGTAGTTATTAAATTAGTTTATAATATAAAAACAAAAACAAAAACAAAAACAAAAAGAAAAACAACACATTGTTGTTTTCCTCAATGTTTCTCATGATGCAGAGGTGAAATTAGTTTAGTTTACACTTAAATTAGTTACGTGCTCCTTTTTGCCTTTTTTTTGCAAAGTCTACGAGTAGAATTAAAATAATTGTATAGTAAATATGTAGTAGAAATATTTTGACATACTTTCGAGCAAAAATCAATATGTTCAGAAGCCAAGAAGTAGTAGATATACATCTGTATGTATAAGTACTTTATACATAAGATATGAAACCTTGTAATAATTCTTTAGAATCGTTTTATATATGGTATAAGCTAGGCTAAACAGAAGGTTCAGGAAAGTGAAATAGCAAAATTTAAAGTATGATAACTCTGTAAGTACTGGTCCGATCTGGCAACTCTTTGTTGCTAAAGGTATTTGACATCTCTGAGAATCATAAACAATTTTTACCCATTGACATCGGTTACTGGTGATAATAATGTGCGAAAAAGATCATGTTCAAAACGAGATGAGTCTGCTCAAACCGTCGCAAAGCCGAAACTGACGCCAAGGAAGGTTTTGCTTAGTATTTGGTGGGATTGTAAGGGTCCTGTGTACTACGAGCTGCTTTTGCGTCGCTAAAAAAGTAATTCAGAACTGTACTGTCAACAATTAATAAGATTGAATGAAGCGCTCGTGGAAAAACGTCCGGAATTAGTCAATAGAAAGGGCATCGTCTTTCATTACGACAACGCTACCCCACATACTTCTTTGTTAACACACCAAAAACTGAGGGAGCTTGGCTGGGAAGTTTTAATGCATCCACCATACAGCCCAGACCTTGCACCTTCGGATTACCATTTGTTTCTAATGATATTTCGTTACAGAATTGTGGTATCTTGAATTCCCAAGATGACTGCCAAAAGGTCTTGTCCGAGTTTTTCGAGCAGAAACCCCAGGAATTCTTTAAGGACGGTATTATGGTTTTGCCTGAAAGATAGCGTGAGGTGGTTAATAACAATGGAAAATATTTGACTTCATGAAATTATTTTGATATGTGAAAAAAAAATTGGTTAAACTTAGCTCACTTTGCTGAACTTTCTTTTTAGCCTACCTTATATTTATTTATAAAGATGATCGTCGCAGCGAAAATTGTCACGGAAACTGATGGGCAGCGCCCTCTATCAATCGAGTAGCGTATGTTAATACATATGCATATCAATTTTTTCATACGCGATTGATAGAGAGCGTTGCCCATCAGTTTCTCGTCAAATTTGACATTTCAAGCAAAAATCGTTAGAAATTAAAACGCAAACCTTCTGATGAAGTAAACTTCACACTGAATTTTTTATTGTTACATGGTTTCTTCTTTTCAAAGAATCTTCTTCTTCTAAAAAGTTCACAAAACTTCTAAAACATAATTTTTTCTTTCAAAACCCACAGCCCGAGTCTACGTTGAGCTCGCCACTTAATCTAACCTCGGACCAAATTTAGAAAAGTTGAGTCATATTCAAATGACTTCGCCGGCTGGCCTTGCTGTAACCCATAAATGAGTCAAAGTGAGCTTCGTCAGATAAGATGCTCATCTCCTAATAAGCGTTCCAGAGCCCAATTAGCAAAACGAAAACGTTGTGGATGACCATGTTCAGGTATCAGCTGTTGTACCAATTGAACTTTGTACGGCTTTATACCGACGGCTTTATGCAAGATTCGCAACACAGAAGTGCGAGAAATATTCAACTCTTGAGTCCAACGGCGAGTTGATGTGGTTGATGGTTCTTCTTGTACATTTTGAGCAATAGCTGTAATTTTTTTTGGTTGGAGTACGAGAACGTGTTATTTTATCCAATAAAGATCTAGTTTCACGGGTGAAACTAAGTATGTGCTGGTTATTGTTTCTAGTATATAATATGTAGTTTCGCCCATGAAGACCCTTTAACCAACTTTTTAAAATAAATCGTTTTTGAAAGTTGTCTAACTTTACTTTACTTTTAATGGCACAACAGCCCATGGAGGGCCTAGGCCGAGCTTTTCGCATCCACTTATGTTGTGCGTGTTATATTTGTACATGAATGGAAGGGACCTACAGTTTAATGCCGAATCCTAACGGCGAAGTGACAAGCTTTTCATAGCAATTTTTACTCTTGTAGGTTTGCCATTGCCTGCCAAGAGGTGGTGCCGTGCAAAAAAATTATTTTTTCTATTTTTTTTTATTTTGCCTGTGCCGAGATTCGGACCTCGGATACTCTGCGGAGCAGCCCAACAGGCGGTATAGCGATGATGACGAATGTTTGCCTTAAGCTCATCAATGGTCTGAGAATTGTTGACGTACACTTTGCTTTTAACATAACCCCACAAAAAGAAGTCCGGAGGAGTCAAATTTGGAGATCTGTGTGGCCAGTCAATGTCGCCACTTTTTGACATCACACGTCCAGGGAATTTTCGTTGCAGAAACGGCATTGTTTGATTTGCAGTGCGGCATGGCGCATCGTCTTCTTGAAACCAGTAACCGTCCACCAGTCCTTTTTCACACATTTATGTGCAGACATAAAGAGCCAACATCCAAACGATATCGATTCCCATCGATTGTTTCGCCTTCTCTGAAGGCAAATGCTCCGATTATGGTTGGGATCGTGTGGATTCTCCGTTCCCAAATGCAGCAATTTTGCTTGTTAAGGGCGCCAGAGAGTGCAAAATGGGTCTCGTCGGTCATCAAAATTTCCTTCCAAAAATCAGGTTCAGTTCAGTGTCAACCATTCGAGCGACTGTTTAGCCGAATTCCAAGCGACGTGGACGGTCTGTTGGCAAAATTCTTTTGAGTCAATTGCACTTTATACGGAAACAAATGCAAATCATCCTTCAAAATGCACCACAAGTTAGTTCCACTGACGCCAAAATGCTGAGCGCGGTGACAATACGGCATATGTGGGTTCTCGGCAACCGCTCTCTCTAACCGCTTCAGCCAGTTCATTAGAACGTCTTGGGCGTTGATGAATGACTTGTCGATGATCTCCGACTGTCACGTGATCAACCAAATTCGACACCAAACGGCGGGGAGCTA